>CM036755.1:21164316-21764316 GCA_020796225.1 Arion vulgaris
CCACTGTCACCTGCCACGCATGTCGTAAGAGGCGACTAAGGAGGTTTGGCTGAAATCGGATGCATGTGTCCTAAACGTGTAGAAGTCTATGCGTTTAGGGGCCTACCAAACCAATGTGCAACGTATACACGTTCTTGGCAAAGATTAAACATATCACAAAGAGTGATTAAAATTGCTTGTAAAGAACGAACGCAAAGAAGAAGAAAAGTTCGAATATAACTTAGTTATAAGCCCGCGCAGCCGCAGTTGGTTACTTCTAGTCCTCTTAGTGCTGGTCTAAATACTAGTCGTATTTGTCAACACAGTCAAAACTGCTATAATTACCATTCTTGTTAGCCATCATCAAATAGCTTGTCATGAGCAGAACTTTTCCACCCTAGCAGTCCGTCGGAATTTCTCTCACAGGCCAGATGTCCCGCCTCTGCAGCTGTCATGCTCAAATCATCAGTTACATCCTGAATCCATCTTTTCCTGATATTCATCTTCTCCTTTTACCGGGATACCTCCTTCCATAATGGTCTTCTCCAACCCTTCATATCTCTTGATATATCCAAAATACTTCAATTTTCTCATTCTTATTTGTAGCATCATCAACCTGTTTTATTTGATTTTATGTTAAGTCTAGTTAGTGCTCACAATAAAAACTAGTTGTAATAATAGTTAGCACAGCCAACGCTTTAAACAAAATGTTTCATATGTTTGAAATCTTCCCACCTCATTCACAAGACATACATTCCAGAAACTTAGTCTGGTTTTATGCTTTGTAATTAAGACATCTGTTTTTGTAACGATGACTTCATCTATGCTCTAACCGTTACTAGTCATGAGCAAGCTAAATACTTCAGATGTGCAAGCTAAATACTTCACATGTTTACTGATAATGAAATGAAAGCCGTGGTATATTCTTTACAGGACTTAGCCATCCATCACAGTAAAAGAGTCCTCGATTTTCTAGGCACCACTTATACGTTAATTAGTTTGCTATTGCTTTCTGAACGGTGAGGTATATTTTTAATATTTCAATTTATTTCTACGGGAACGTGTCGCCCCTGTGTTGCCGGGGCTTGCAGAGAGAGAGAAAAGAATAGTGCACTGTGACCTACAAAGCATGTCGTAAGAGGAGACTGAGGTAGGGGCCATGGGAATTATAGTAACTAAGAAGCACCGCATAAATCGGATGTACTTGTAGGCTCATAACCGGCGCAACGTACAATCGCTCTTAAGATCAGATCACATACAAATCATAAAGAGTGGTTAACAAGTGGTCGATGTGGAGAGTTCGAAGAAGATTTTCACGGGAACAAATTTGCTTCCAAATTGCCCGCCGCGGAGTTTGAACCAGGTACTCTTGGGTTGAGAGATATTTACTGCCGAGGTAAAATTTCATTTTCAGTTCTTTCCTCAAATATGTATATTTTTCCCCTCACTTAGGTAACGCTGTATGTTGGACCTATGCTTTAACGCCCAGCCTGGAAGACAAGAGGGTCTGCTTTAAACTAACCCATAGATTCCCAAACTTTTTCGCCCACTACCCACTTTGCACAACATAAACTTTGTAACGCCCCCTCCCCATCATAACAGTTTGCCAACGCCCCCCACATATATATATATATATATATATATATATATATATATATATATATATATATATATATATATATATATATATATATATACACACACACACACATACATACATACATACATACATACATGCTCTATTTTCACTTTGACATAGAAAATTGATTATATATTTCAGTTATACATGGTCACTACCGCGTGAGCGTCTGTAGTTCAAGCGGTAGTGAGCTCGATCACAGACCCAAGCGTACTTGGTTCAAACCCCACGGCGGACAAGTTTGGAAACAAATTCGTTTTCGTGGGATTTTTACAAAATGTAAAAATAGACCTCACGGTTCATAAAGCAATGGCAAACTACTGAATGTATAAATAGTGCCTAGAAAATCAACAACTCGCTTACTATGGTTGATGGCTACGTCCTTTGGGATATGCCACGATTTTCATTTTCATACATGGTCAATTTTCAAATGATAATATGCATGAAATAGAACATTGATGAAAAAATGGATCGTTAAGATGGGTATAAGAAGAATTGAAATGCAGAATTCAAATTTTTTATGATTATTCAATCGCAAAATCACGAAAAAACTTCCCCCAAATGCTTCTGAACCCACTATCGGCGCCCCCCTGAAGCTTCAGCGCCCACAGGGGCGGTACCGCCCACTGTGGGAAATGCTGGTCAAACCCAATGCTGTCCAACGTTTTTATATATTAGGGCGCATCTTTTTAGCTATTGTCTGCGCCGTAATACTGGCCTAGACTATAAACATTCTTGTAACATTTGTTTGTCTACAAATTGTATTGTTTCATGAAATTCCTAACGATATAGAAGCATATTTCTTTTTTACAAATTTGTTAAAGAAGCTGGTTGCCATAGTTATTAATGTTTAACCTGGGTTACTGAGCTCCTTGTCTGGGGCGGAAGAGACTCTTTGGCAGGTCACTCAATCATTTATTAAAATACCTTCAACCAGGTATAACAGTTCATGTTACTTGTATTTCTAGAAATATATCTCCAGTTTTGTGTGTTCATATAATTAAAGTTTGAGTGACAGACTTTGGTATGTGTATTATTTAAAGTTCAAGTGACAGACTTTAGATGTATGTGTATTATTTAAAGTTTGAGTGACAGACTTTAGGTGTATGTGTATTATTTAAAGTTTGAGTGACAGACTTTAGGTGTATGTGTATTATTTAAAGTTTGAGTGACAGACTTTAGGTGTATGTGTATTATTTAAAGCAGTGGCGGCTCGTGCTCAGTTTTGTTGGTGGGGCCAGACATTTTTCCCGGATAAATCATGGTTTTTGGTTGCTATATTTTAACTTATAAAATAATAAATACACGTTATGCATTATTTTGGTGGGGCCCGCCCGCAGGTCTTAATGACGAGCCGCCACTGATTTAAAGTTTGAGTGACAGGCTTTAGGTGTATGCGCATTATTTAAAGTTTAAGTGACAGACTTTAGATGTATGTGCATTATTTAAAGTATGAGTGACAGACTTTAGATGTATGTGCATTATTTAAAGTATGAGTGACAGACTTTAGATGTATGTGCATTATTTAAAGTTTAAGTGACAGACTTTAGATGTATGTGCATTATTTAAAGTATGAGTGACAGACTTTAGATGTATGTGCATTATTTAAAGTTTAAGTGACAGACTTTAGGTGTATGTGCATTATTTAAAGTTTATGACAGACTGTTATGTTATAAGGTTTATCCGGCTTTAACAACAAACCCCCATCCCAGTATAAAAGGGAGTTAAAGCCGAAAGATTGACTTCATTGCACTAGTTTTTACCCCATATTGCTCGGTCCCGGTCCCTCTCCGCAGAAATTGACTTGCAGACTTTAGATCAGATGAAAGAATAGAGTGTGGGAGTGAGAGATGGGTTAAATAGCTCATTATGTGAGGTAGAGCGTTTGATTAAAGTTCCCAGAGGAGCATAGGGCTTAAACTGTTGCTCTCCATCGATTGTTATTCCAGGCCTACTTCGTTAACTCTGCGGAATATATTTCTACCTCTCTAACCACATAATCCACTGTGCCGTTACTGATGCTCTCCGTTGGCTCTCTGGGACTCCATTTACTGGGGCAGTTCTTGTATCTGACTCTCAGTCGATGCTTCACAAGATCAAAAATGGCAGGTTTCTGTATGAGTGGATGTCGTCTATAGAAGTTTCTAACCTCCAGAGGCGTACGTGGATCTACTGTCCTGGGCATGCGGGTGTATGCGGCAATGAGAGCGGTCAGGCTTGCATCAACAGCATCGATAGTTGGGGAAATGAGGATAGATAAGGGGGATGTTCTTCAGTCTCTTCGTGACTGCCTGTTGGATGAAGGCACAAAAATGGGTGTTGAATCAATCCAGCGACTTAAGCAGTTTGGAGTTAACCGTTGTACAAGTACAACTGGATGCCTGAGAGGCAGAGTGAGAGGTGTGTTTAATCAGCGAGCCACGGTAACCATCTGTATGCATACTCTTCGATATCTGTTGGGGGAGACTGAGTACATATGGTTCTACCCGGACTGTAATAACATCAGTTTAGTAACCAATAACCAATTGACTGTGCCCGATGAGCAGGGAACAACAAATAAAACGTAATCATTCAGTTCACAATATAAAAGTATTTCCGACTGAAGTCACCGATTCCAGACAGAGGTCACCCATTTCCAGATAGAACTCACTATACCGTCTCTAGACTAATGTATTATTAGTATGGCGACGGGATTATGAGCGATAATGTTTTTCACAGGACAAGAATGTCGAGGAGAGGGGGGTGCTCTGTGAATAGTAAAGGAGAAACTAAAAATAGAACTAGAGTTTCAGGTTTGCTTCAGGCGATCAGAAATGAGTAAGGCCTTAAGGACACATATTCTGAAGAAAGAGCGTTTATTCTCTCTTTTGTCTTTCTCTATTTTTTGCCGTTAGACGTCGTAGGTTTAACCGTGGCCTCCGATAACATATGGCCAGCGAGGTCATGTACAAATTCTAGGAAATCAGACCGCAATCGTCGCGTGACCTCACATTCCAGTATTGTTAGATAAAGAGCTCAGTTTACAAACAACACAACATGCTAAATCAAGGTTATATTATGTTACAGATTAAGTTTAACAATAAGGAATATTAGTATTATTAACATTTTGCATCGATAAATAACCATAGACTTATAGAATTGTGTAAAATTGCAGAAAGCATTACAGTAGTATCAAACTCTTTTAAAAACCAACCCCCATTAAACAGGAATTTCGATTTCCCCGCCAGAGTTAGTAGGTCTTATGTTGCCGGGGCCACGGTTTAGCTGATGATCGGTTTCCGAAATAGTACACGCTCGATCGCTTAATATGCTATGATTTTGTGGAGTTTTAATATGCCTGTATCCATCCATATTTCACTTGATCAACCTCTTCCTCTTGATTCAATTTTCAGGTTGTACGCTCTTGCAACTGGTTTATTCGTGTTCATTCTCACCAAGTGGCCAAACCATTTGAGTCTCTGTTTTTCAATACATCTAACAGCAGGTGTTGTTCCCACTGTTCTTCTAATTTCCTCATTTCTTATATGGTCTCTTGTTTTATTTACCGCTTTCCTCAAGCATCTCATTTCACAGGTGGTAATTTTCCTTTTTGTTCTTTTGTCAGTGCCCATGTTTGGCTCTGTAGTACAGTGTTGGTATGTAGGATGCATTTATGCTTGTCTTTTAGTCTCTATTGGAATTGCTGGGTGTTTCAAGATTGGGATAAGTTGGTATGTAGTTGCATTTATCTTGTCTTTTAGTCTCTACTGAATTCTGGGTGTTTCAAGATTGGGATAAGTTGGTATGTAGATTGCATTTATAGCCTGTCTTTTAGTCTCTACTGGAATTGCTGGGTGTTTCAAGATTGAGGTAAGTTGGTATGTAGATTGCATTTATAGCCTGTCTTTTAGTCTCTATTGGAATTGCTGGGTGTTTCAAGATTGGGATAAGTTGGTATGTAATGTTGGCTTGCTGGATTCTAATTTCGATATCGATGTCCAGTCCATCAGATGTCAAGATACTTCCAAGGTATTTGAATTCTCTCACCTTCTTTAGCGTTTGGTCGTTTATAAAGAGCGTTTAAGAATGTATTTAACTGATTTGTAAAACTGGGTATGTTCTGTGACCTTTATTTTGTTCACTATGTACGTGGTTGTGTGCTTCTTCTTCTGCAATCAATTTCTTGTACTCAATGGTCTGAACAGCTAGATGAGTTGCCTCCATGAATCCAATTGCCAGTAGGAGGTCCTCGCGGATGTCTCACAATTTCTCTTTCAGATTAGTCTCATGTGGCCATGTTTGCATGTTTGAGACCTCAAATCATTGAAGAGTGGACAAGTTTGAACAATCTGGGAGCTTTTTTGGTATTTACTTTGGTCAGTTTGGGCAGCTTTCAGATTAGGTAGATGGGCTTGTAATTTGCTGTGTTCTATGCGGACGGAGCTTAAAGATGGTGGTTCGTTGGTTACTTTCGAACTTAAGGATGTGAAGTTGCTGCCTGTTCTATAACTCCATGTACATTTGTATGTCCCTTTGATAAGTGTTACTGCTTTGATAAGTGTTACTGCTTTGATAAGTGTTACTGCTTTGATAAGTGTTACTGCTTTGATAAGTGTTACTGCTTTGATAAGTGTTATTGCTTTGATAAGTGTTATTGCTTTGATAAGTGTTACTACTTTGATAAGTGTTACTGCTTTGATAAGTGTTACTGCTTTGATAAGTGTTACTGCTTTGATAAGTGTTACTGCTTTGATAAGTGTTATTGCTTTGATAAGTGTTATTGCTTTGATAAGTGTTACTGCTTTGATAAGTGTTATTGCTTTGATAAGTGTTATTGCTTTGATAAGTGTTACTGTTTTGATAAGTGTTACTGCTTTGATAAGTGTTATTGCTTCCCTCAGTGAGATTTTTGTGGTGGAATTACTCCATTTTGGTGTCGGCTTTCGCAAGTCTATATGTAAGCTATATCTTTATTCTCGGTGTGCTGAAATCAATTGCAGTGATACTTTGTTATTGGCTGACAACTGATTTAGTTGTTCGACATCAGTTCTTGTTAGAAGATAGTCAGGTTTTTGGGGAAGAATCTGGAGAGCCGATATAGAGTGACACAATTTACCAGGGAGTCGATTGCATTAATGAGTTCTACCTCTAAAAAGGTCTAAAGGCGAAGGATTGACTTCATTGTACCGGGTTTCCGCATATTTTTCCGTCTCTGTCGGCAGAGATTTGCATGCCATCTGTCGCGAGCGTTGCATAAAACACGAACTTAATAGCTCCTGCAACAATCCTAGGGATCTCATAAAAAATTGCACGCGTATCTCGGTTCCGGATTCAAACCTACAACCTTCAGTACGACATGCAAACGACGTAACCACTTCGCCATATAAACTCACACACAACCTTCAGTACGACATGCAAACGACGTAACCACTTCGCCATATAAACTCACACACAACCTTCAGTACGACATGCAAACGAGTCTAACCACTTCGCCATATAAACTCACACAAACCTTCAGTACGACATGCAAACGACGTAACCACTTCGCCATATAAACTCACACACAACCTTCAGTACGACATGCAAACGACGTAACCACTTCGTCATATAAACTCACACACAACCTTCAGTACGACATGCAAACGACGTAACCACTTCGCCATATAAACTCACACACAACCTTCAGTACGACATGCAAACGACGTAACCACTTCGCCATATAAACTCACACACAACCTTCAGTACGACATGCAAACGACGTAACCACTTCGCCATATAAACTCACACACAACCTTCAGTACGACATGCAAACGACGTAACCACTTCGCCATATAAACTCACACACAACCTTCAGTACGACATGCAAACGACGTAACCACTTCGTCATATAAACTCACACACAACCTTCAGTACGACATGCAAACGACGTAACCACTTCGCCATATAAACTCACACACAACCTTCAGTACGACATGCAAACGACGTAACCACTTCGCCATATAAACTCACACACAACCTTCAGTACGACATGCAAACGACGTAACCACTTCGCCATATAAACTCACACACAACCTTCAGTAAGACATGCAAACGACGTAACCACTTCGCCATATAAACTCACACACAACCTTCAGTACGACATGCAAACGACGTAACCACTTCGCCATATAAACTCACACACAACCTTCAGTACGACATGCAAACGACGTAACCACTTGGCCATATAAACTCACACACAACCTTCAGTACGACATGCAAACGACGTAACCACTTCGCCATATAAACTCACACACAACCTTCAGTACGACATGCAAACGACGTAACCACTTCGCCATATAAACTCACACACAACCTTCAGTACGACATGCAAACGACGTAACCACTTGGCCATATAAACTCACACACACCCTTCAGTAAGACATGCAAACGACGTAACCACTTCGCCATATAAACTCACACACAACCTTCAGTACGACATGCAAACGACGTAACCACTTCACCATATAAACTCACACATTCTGTGTCTGTTGACGTCTGCTCTAAATTTGCTCAAGACTGGTAGAGTTTCAATCGCATCGAGTGCAATTTCTATATTTTTGATGAAATATATAACTCTAGATAATGTTCTACCCAACACTCCATCTGCTTTTTTGAGGTTGATTAGAATTTTCATTATCTTCATTTTAAGGGATGCTGTTTATTTTTACAGTTGTACCAAAGACTTTCCTTGTGTCTTCGTAAACACATCTTATGTTTCCAGTATCAATTGAAAGTTTGATACTTCTGCATAATTCCTGCCAGAAGTCATTCGCAATAGCTGTTTTGTGTGTGTGCTACATTTCTTGCAAATCAAAGTGCTAGAAGACACATTGCTACTTTTGATAGTTTTACAGAGCAGTTCATTTTTCTGCTAGAACAATATATGAAAATCATGGCATATCCTTTACAGGACGTCGCTATCAACCCACAGTAAACGAGTTGTTGCAGATCTAGGCCCTTGCTTTCTGAAAGGTGAGGTCTATTTTTACCGTTCGTAAAAATCCACGGGAACAAAGTTTCTTCCAAACCGCCCACTGCGGAACTTGAACTGGGTATTCTTGGATTGTTGTCGAGGTCACTGTCGCTTTATTGATTGATTGGACCATCATCATTATACTTCGGTGAGTAATCATGTGTGTCCGATATAGTTCTTACACAGGAAGATCTCAGCTGCAGTGCACGAACTCCGTAGCACCGGCAAGGATCCCTGATGTACTTTAGAAGATGGTGATAATTGTTTGTAGGATTAAAAAAGCTTTCTAATAAATTTCACCCTGTCAGCGGCTTTACAGCCTGCTCTTCTCGATTTTTGAGCAGCCAACATTTCTTTCACGTGCTTAACTTGAACACGGGACCTGCATTTTTATCGTCCGTTTCCGATAGAACTAGGAACTTGATATCGCCTACATTGAAATCAGTGATCTTTGGAAAAAATATTCCGATGACTCTTCAAGGGAACGAAGCGAGTACCTTTAGAACGAGATGCGAGCGCCTAACCTCTACGCCACAGGAACCACCCAGTGACTTTATATCAAAGACCGGACAAAGAAATACAGTAATACAAGAAAGAGACAGTCTAAAATAACAATACAGAACTCAAAGTTGGTATATTATCAGTACCAGATTGGCTAGAAAGTATCGTGTGAGAACTTATCTTGTGCCAAAGATATCATAATGACTATAGAACAGCGACTGATTGCTTGTATGCCGTGACCGAAATGTGGCTCTGGTAATATGTCTATGACATGCTAGCATTCACATAACGTCTCAACATAAGGCGATTTGTTGGTGTTAAGTACAGCAGCTATCTCTAGTTAATGTCAGAGTATATAGATATATTTATGTCTTCCATCTACATAGATATGTCTCTCTCTCTCTCTCTCTCTCTCTCTTCTTCTTCTTCTTCTTGCGTTCACCTATGAACATTCTTCTTCTTCGTGAGCTCCATATCCAGCACTTGTTAACTACTCTCTGTCATGTGTATGTTATCCGAGACTAAGAGCGATTGTACGTTGTGCCAGTTATGCGCATACAAGTAGGCCAGTACATCCGATTACTGCGACGCTCTTTAATTACTAGGGTAGCTTCCCTAAGCCCATACCTCAGTCGTCTCTTACGACATGCGTTGTAGGTCGCAGTGGTACTATTCTTTGCTCCCCTTGCGAGTCCCGGCAACACACTGGTGGTGGCAATGAATGTGTGAGGTGGTGGTCTGTTCTTTCCCTTATTGGAAGTTAGATTATCATTGTTTTTCTTGTCGAAGTCTAGGTGGCCAGTTAGTTCGTTTCCTAGTAATCTCACAAACATATGACACACAGAGGATAGAATAATTAATGTTATTTGTAATTGTAGATATTTGTAACAATCCAAGAAAAATGTAATATTTCGAACACATCAAACGACATGAGTGCCTGGAGAAGGTAATTCTGGAGGGAATGAGGACTGGAAGAAGAATGAGAGGAAGACATAGACGACGATGGGCGCAAGATGTCATTCACGATCTGAGAATGACTGCTGCTAACGCCGGTCAACTTGCACAGAATAGAGAGTTTTCAGGACTGCTGTCATGGGAACCAAGTTCCGGAAGGACAAGCTACTTGATGATGATGAGTTATTTGTATGTGAATGTTGAGTTGAGCGATGAATGAGACCAAGACACAGAGAAAGCTTATTGTCAATATAAGAAAGAGGCAGTCATCGTTTTTTGGATTGGAAATGTGATGAGAAAGGGAGGTTTGGAACACATTGTAACAACCGGTAAAATAGAGGGAAGACGAGACAGGGGAAGACAGGCAGAGGAAGACTTATAGTGAAAATTTTGGATAGCCTGACTTGATGGCACGGAAGGGCATCAACATCTGAGATGATAGCAAACACCAGAGACAGAGGTTTGTGGAGATACATGATCGCCTACGCCGGCACGACACCTGATGATGATGCGTTATTTGTAATTGTATACAGTTGTATGTGAACAGATACGAATAAGATGAACAACACACGTCTCAGATAAACTTGTTTAACCACCAGATCTGCTTTATTGTGCTATTATAGTTCTCTTTGTTTGCTGGAATTCTACGAATTCTTGGAGAGCTGGTTTTTGTTCCGGTTTTGTTATCTGTACCCACATGCCTGTGCTGGTGTAGCTGTTCACCCCCGGCATACCAGGGACACCAATAACTGGGCTCCGTGTCCACTTGTAATTTAGAAGTACGTGCTCAGAATTCAGGAATGTGCCTTTGTCGGGTTGGTATTCACATCGCCATTCCGTGACTACGCGTCAGGCCGTGATAACTGCCAGTGGACTAGGCATAACTTATGCACCAGAACAATATCCCACATATGTGCATATTAGATTAACGATAGTGCATTCACCCGTCTCTCACTGTGTATTCATTGTTAGTTTGACGCTCTTCTTGTTATTGCAGAGAGAGAGGGGGAGAGAGAGAGAGAGAATGTTCGTGTTTTTGTTTTGTGAGATTTTTTGTTCACGCTTGTTCTAATCGAGAAATGTCTGGCCAACCACTAGTTTGTTTGTTTGTTTCGTTCACCCGCTGTCAATTCATGCGGAAGTCGTGACGCCTGGTATTGCGTTTCTGACGGAGTTTTGCGTGAGGCCTGCTTATCATTTGACTGTTCCTTCACTATAAAGGCGAGCCTTCGCCGTCTTCAGAGGTAAACCACTCGTAACAACTGTTATTCTTCTTCTTCTTCGATCGTTCTAGGCTTGTTTTTATCATTCTCTTTGTGATATATAAACAGCCAAACATCAGAACGTAATATACGTGCACCAACCTTCAGCACCTATTTGAGCAAAGTTGCTTATCTTTGGGTGGGGTGTTCGATTTCAGCCAGTTATTGTGTGCGGATTCGCTTCTTCCGCTAGCCTTTGACTGTCCCCAGCCAAAACCCACAAGGCAGTGGGTTGCTATTTTCTTTCAGGGCAGCGACCCTTAGACGGCCTGCCCTCCCGGACTTTTGAGCACCATCTACCCAACAAATCCGGTCGTTTTAATGAACACCTTGGTTTGTAGCCCGTTCAGGTTTGTGTACGGTTTGCTCCGCTAGCCTTTGATTGTCCCCAATCAACTACAAGGCAGCGGTATTAACAACTGTTATAGGAATCTCTGTAGCGTAGAGGTTAGATGATTACCTTTCGTGCCTTGGCCGTCTTCAGAGGTAAACCACTAGTAACAACTGTTATAGGGATCTATGTAGCATAGAAGTTAGATGCTTGCCTTTCGTGCTGAAGGTAACCGGTTCGCACCATTGTGGATCCATTGGAATATTTTCCAGAGATCCCTGATCTCAGTGTAGGTTAGATCGAATTCCAAGTCCTATCGGAGACGGACGATATAACTTTAAGTCCCGTGTTCAATTTGAGCAAGTAAAAGAACCATTGGCATGCTGAAAAGCCGCAGACCGGGCAACATTCATTAGAAAAAGATTTTTTAAATACAAATTTCTACACAAATATCTTCACCATCTTCAAAATTACATCGCGGACCCTCGCCGGTTTTACGGAGTTCGTGCACTGTAGCTGAGATCTTCATGTGTAAGAAATAGATCGGATCACACATGATTACTCACCGAAGTGCAATGATAATGTTCCTAACAGTCAATCAATCAATCAACTGTTATAAGAAAGAGAAGATGGAGATATGCCGGGCATACATTGAGAATGAATGATCAAAGAATACCAAAGCAGGCATTGAGGTGGGAGACAAAGGGTTCAAGAAAAATATGACGCCCTCGGGAAACCCTGAAAGGAACTTTGCTGAGAGGCAAGAAATATCGGACTAAATTCCATGGAAGAGATTGATCAACAAATAAACAGTGTACAAGTATTACGAGATTCGAAAAACAAATAGACAAACACTCGTTTAGAACCACTTACCCTCATTTCTTACGACACCCATTGCCTTAGTCTAGCAATACGAGCGTCAATATGAACACAACCAGCAAGATTGAATGGCTCGCAGGTTATGTTCGTAAGGACGCTCGTATTGCTAGACTAGGCGATGGGTGTCGTATGAAATGAGGGTAAGTGGTTCGAATCCTGTGTTTGTCTATTTGTTTTTCGGAAGCTCTTAATACCTGTACACTGTTTATTTGTTGAACATATTCTTTGCTTCCGTTGCTTCCTCTGGGGTTCTTGCAAAAACTCCTTGTTCTCATGGAAGAGATTGAGCAAGTTGCTCAGGACATAGCGGTATGGAAAAATTACTTTCACGCACTATGTAACTTATAACGGTACGAGAGAAATTATTATTATTTGTTTTAATCCGTAGGTTAAAACGCTTCTGTTCTGTAACATCTTGATATTAAAGAGAGTTGGCTATTAAAGAGCATAAAAACAAGGAAAATTAAATATTTCGGACACATCAAACGACATGAGTGCCTAGAGAAAATAATTATGGAGAGAATGGTGCCTGGAAGAAGTATGAGAGGAAGACCTAGAAGACAATGGGTGCAAAATGTCAATGACGATCTGAGAATGATTGCTGCTGACGCCGGCCAACTTGCACAGAACAGAAGAGTTTTTCAAGGCTGCTGTCATGGGAGCCAAGTTCCGGAAGGGACACGCTACTAGATGATGATGATCATCATAAATCTTCCGTCGCGATACGCTGTGAGACATACATTTCAGACTTGAGTTTTCTACTGTTGTGTGTGTTTTCTTGATAGACAAGACGTATGGATATTGTATATTTGTATTCATGTACATTTCTGACTTCTCTTCTTCCTCTTCTACTTTCGTTATTTTCACCACTTGTTGACGCTTCAGCGATTGCTAGATTCAAGCGTCCGTATATCATGCTGGGGCTTGCAAGGGGAGCAAAGAATAGTAACACTGCGGCCTACAAGGCATGTCGTAAGAGGCGACCGAGGTAGGGGCTTAAGTAAGCTACCTTAGTAAATAAAAAACGTCTCAGTAATCGGATGTGCTGGCCTACTTGCAGGTGTATAACTTGCACAACGTACAATAGTTCTTAGCTTTAGATCACATACAAACCACAAAGAGTGGTTTAACAAGTGGTCGATATAGAGCTTTCAAAGAAGAAGAGGGCAACAGAGTGATCACAAAATAAATCCAAATTGCAAGAGTGGGAAGATTATTAAAGCTGACATATTCTTGTTTTGTCCTGAAATTGGCGTTTCTTACCGTGTGTTCGATGTGCGGAAACCTACAGATCTGATCTGGTCAGAGCGGATCAGATCAGAGAAAACTGAGGAGGCTGCGTGTGTTCCTGCGAGTGCTGTGAAAAAAGCTGGAAAATAAATAAGTGTTTTCTTGAAATCTAATCAACGTTAAATTTTGCAGAGTAAAATAGGGCGGTATGACACGGGCACCATGGCGCCCGCTGCTCAATTTGGACAGAGCTACTCTACACATTGTGCAGAGTAGCAGTATAATAGTATAAGAAACTTTGTCAACAAACTAGAAGAGAAGAGAGGTGTCAGTATTCGTCCTCTGACACAACAACACAGGTGTTTTAGTTCTGTCAATTGTTAAAGTCATCAACGTTTGTGTAAACAAAAGCGATGGTGACACCAGACCAAGATAGAAAAGTGCAAGGGGGAATAGCAGAACTTCACTTTTCATTATTTTTTCCTTTTGCTATGAGTTTGGGCGTAGTCGTTGCGTTTAATGTGGCGCCACTCACTGATTATTGCGTGAAGGATTGATTTCATTATCACCAGTTTCCTTCAACATTCAAACAAGCCCTATTCGAATTTCAGAAGTTACTTGTAATTTAGATCCCAAAGTAAAGGATCAGGTTTTCATTTAGTTCAACCGCGTATGCTGTGCACACCGACATGTTTTTGGCCCAACCTGGCCTCTAACTCCGGCATTTCGACGGCATGAGGCTACTAACGCAGCCTGTTATCAATTTACTTTGTTATCTGCCAACTTTTAAAATAGGTAATGTGATTCATATGTTTGTATTGATTTCTGACTTCATTGCAATTTTTGGGGGAAAGGGGGTTGGTTTGTAATCTCATCTCTCTTTTAGACTTCCTGATTGCACACACACACACACACACACACAAATCTACAACCAGCACGCGACAATGCATGCCACGATTGATGTGTTTTTGTCTTGACTGACACTACAGATGAAATGTTTATAACCAGCTAAAGATATGAACTGATGTCATTGTGTGCGTGTCTCACTGATTTACAAGATAGCTAAACGCGAACTACAAACCTAACTTATAGAGAGAGAGAGAGAGAATCAAACCTCACTGATTTACAAGATAGATAAACACGACATACAAACCTAACTTATAGAGAGAGAGAGAGAGAGAGAATCAAACCTCACTGATTTACAAGATAGCTAAACGCGACATACAAACCTAACTTATAGAGAGAGAGAGAGAGAATCAAACCTCTCAAGTCGGAGAAGGCTTGCCTGTATGGTGAGGAAACCAATAAAACGGGCAGCAGGCTTTCACGCAAAAATCAGTCAGAAACGCCACACCAGACGCCATGGCTACGCCTGAATTCATAGCGGGCAAGCGCAGAAGAAGAAGACGAAGAGAGAGAATCGGATAAAACTTATTTGATCGTCCCCAGTACTATTCATAGCAGGCAAGCGAAGAAGAAGAAGAGAGAGAATCGGATAAAACTTATTTGATCGTCCCCAGTACTATTCATAGCAGGCAAGCGCAGAAGAAGAAGAAGAGAGAGAATAGGATAACACTTATTTGATCGTCCCCAGGAGGAGGAGGGGGAGGAGGAGGAGGGAGGAGAAGAAGGAGGGAGGGAGGAGGAGGAGGAGGAAGGAGAGAGAGAGAGAGAATCGGATAAATATTCTGGGACAAACTTGATGTACAGAAGAAGAAGACGAAGAATCGGATAAATATTCTGGGACAAACTTGATGTACAGAAGAAGAAGAGAGAGATCGATAAATATTCTGGGACAAACTTGATGTAAAAGAAGAAGACGAAGAGAGAGAATCGGATAAATATTCTGGGACAAACTTGATGTACAGAAGAAGAAGGCGAAGAGAGAGAGAGAATAGGATAAATATTCTGGGACAAACTTGATGTACAGAAGAAGAAGAAGAAGAGAGAGAATCGGATAAATATTCTGGGACAAACTTGATGTACAGAAGAAGAAGAAGAAGAGAGAGAATCGGATAAATATTCTGTGACAAACTTGATGCACAGAAGAAGAAGAAGAAGAGAGAGGAATAGATAAATATTCTGTGACAAACTTGATGACAGAATAAAGAAGAAGAAGAGAGAGAGAGAATCGATAAATATTCTGGGACAAACTTGATGTACAGAAGAGAGAGAATCGGATAAATATTCTGTGACAAACTTGATGTATATATAATTTCGAACGCTTAATATCGATCACTTGTTAAACCATTGTATGTGATCTGAACCTAAGAGCGATTGTACGTTTTGTCAGTTATGCGCATACAAGTAGGCCAGTACGTCCGATTTCTGCGATGCTTTTTATTGACTAGGTAGCTTCCTAGGTCCTTACCTCAATCGCCTCTTAACATTGTAGGTTGCAGTGGGACTATTCTTTGCTCCCCTTGCGAGCCCTGACAACACACGAGCGAAGAGAGAATCAGATAAAACTTATTTGACCGTCACCAGGCGATGTGCAGAAACCTATAAATCTGAGGTGGTCAGAGCGGATCAGATCTGATCTGAAGAAAACCCAGGAAGGCTGCGGTGATAATTAATACATTGGTCGTTTTATGACAAAGACACGTATGTTATGGTATCACATAAGCAAGCATAATGAATGATTTGACCGTCACCAGTACTAATCTGGGGCAAACTTGATGTTATCTATCATCTACTATTGGTCAGTCACTGTTTTCTTCAGTGGCGGCTCGTGGTAGTTTTTATTGGTGGGGCCAGAAAAAGTATTTCGGAAAAATTATTTTTGTGTGTTAGGTTATATTTTAATTTATAAAATAATAAATCCACGCTAAACATTATTTTTGGTGGGGTCCGGCCCCACAGGCCCTTAATGACGAGCCGCCACTGGTTTTCTTTAATACAATATTAAAGCTGACATATCCTTGTTTTGTACTGAAAAGGGGCGTTTCTTACCGTGTGTTCGATGTGCGGAAACCAACTGATCTGATCTGGTCAGAGCGGATCAGATCAGATCTGGAGAAAACTGAGGGAGGCTGCGTGTGTTCCAATTTTACATCGAGACTGCGGTATCTGCGCGTTATGGCTCGGCACATTGTTTCTTAGCCAGGAACTTTTCGAATAAACATATCTTTCCCTTTCATACCTACTCGCTTAGCCAAACTGCATTGATGCACCCTGTTGCCAGGGTCACCACTGAGAGGTTGAGTAATGATCAGTACTGGTTTGCTTACCCTGACTTCTGTCATGTCATTCCCTGAGTCTCATACTGGCATCTGAAGTGTTGAATATGAGTTGTCAACCAAGCACATGCTAGAATAGACGACATCGTCACCATCAAATAGCTTGTCCTGAGCAGAACTTTGTCACCCCAACAATCATTCGGAATTTCTCTCTCTCGCAGACCAGATGTCCCGCCTCTGCAGCCGGCATATTCAAATCATCAGTTACACCCTGAATCCATCTTCTCCGTGGTCTTCCTCTTCTCCTTGCCGGTATTCCTCCTTCCATGACGGTTTTCTCCAGCCCTTCGTGACTTTTTATATGTCAAAAATACCTCAATTTTCTCATTCTTATTTGTAGCATCAACCAGTTTTTTTTTAGTTCTTTCTGGAAAGATCTATTTGTTCTGTTCGTATGTCTATGATATACGAAGGACTCTTCTGTAACACCTATATTCGAAAGCACATATATGTTTTCCCACTGCCTTATTAAATGTCCATGCTTTACACCCAAACGTTGCCACTGGGAATATGCATGTCTAGTATTCTGATTTTTGTTTTCTTATCAGTTTCCGTTCCCCATACTGTTTTAGCTGTTAAAATGTTTGAAAGCATGTTTGTTCTTCTTTAATTTCCATTCCATTTCCATCTGTTGTTAGCTGGAACCAAGATATTCAAAACTGTTCTTAACAGACATGGGTACCATATATTTCACAAGCTAAACATGTGACTCTTCTGATATGGGCAGTTAAAATACTGATAGTGTACAGTTGAACATCTACTGTGGTTATATAGGATGTTTTTGCCCGCTTGCCCAGCGTGTTCGTACGACGACGGTGTGACAAGCCCTCTGTGAGTGCGGGCTCAATTCCACTGGCTGGCAGAAAAAGCCACAGGTTCTCCAGATTTACGGTGTTCATGGCACCCAGCCGAAGAGCTAAATGCTCAAGTGCTTCCGGATCAGAAAAAAAAATATGGGATGTTTCTCTATTTTATCGACCTAGTCTTCTCCTGCTTCAGAAGCGACACTGCTTAGTTATTGATCCACCATTCCACTCGTTATCTCCCAGAAAACTGCTTTGTTCCCCCTACCGAGGTAATTGACCACGCATCGACGACCACTAGTTGAGAGATTCATGCATATAACATCACATAATACTAGACAGTATGGCTTGACGTGAGACTGACGTTGAGGGTAATACGCTTAGTAATATTAGCATCATTGTCTTGCCATATTCTTGTTGTCTAGTCTGTCCCTGCAGTTGTTGGTCGTAATTGGTTCGTGTGTCATTTTGTCATGTTTGGTAGGGTCTCTGTGGCTAAGTGGTTACGCCCTTGTCTTGTGTTCCCAAGATCGTAGGTTTGAATCCGGACCTCGCCGTTCTCTTCACGATAACATTTTTTCCAGACCACTAGGATTGTAGCCGCAGCAACGGAGACAGAAAGGGACAGAATAATATTGGGTAAAACCCAGCAGAATGAAGTCAATCCTGCGGAGAGAGATATTTATCGCGTTTTATCTCTATTTCATACTATGTCGAGTGAAGTAGATGATCTTCTATAACGTACCGTGTTCAGTGGAGTAGGTGACCAATAATCTACATGTGCTTATGTGATACAGACACGTACTGTATCTTTTCCTAAAGCCACTTCTGTTATTGAGGATGGTTTGACATGCGAGTCCGGCAATATAATCTACGCCATCACTCGTAAACGTTGCGACAAGGCATATATAGGCGAAACTGACAAAAATCGGATGCTCTGTGACCCTGTAGCCACTCATTTCATTGGAACGGACCATTTGGGAGCTCGCAATATCCAGGTCACAGCCATCTGATTATGTTTCTCTGATGATCGAAGTCGATTTGCTCTAGAGAAGTTTTATATCTTTATAGCATGCGATCTCATGAACTCAACACACTACATTCCTATGCTTCTTAGAACTTTCTTTTTACATGCTACATATTCTATATGTGTATATGTATATATATTTTATATATGATTGTTATTGTTTATCTTCTTTTTTTCCTTTTTATCTACTTTTCTGCATTTATTTCATGTTTAGTCAGAGATTTTGATTTTAGGGCCATTAGGAATTTATTGTCTGAGTCTATATGTAGTGTACCGTGTAAGAAGTGAATTTCTTCATTTCTGTTGTATTATTTACTTGATAAAGGCCTTTTGGTTGAAACGTTGCTGTGTATTGTTTCTGTATTTTGTAAAACTACAGTACTTTGTTTTTACGTGTTTGGCCAATATCTCCAAAACCTGCCTCTCCCTATTGATGATAACCAGTTCTGGTATTTTCTCTCATGCCATGATGTTCAGCTATATTTTCTAATTCTTATTCTTTATCTCCCTGTCATATTCTTGCTATCACAAATGTCATCAAATGTTTCTTCTCTCATGCCATAATGTTCAACTATATTTTCTTATTCTTTATCTCCCTGTCATATTCTTGCTATCACAAATGTCATCAAATGTTTCTTCTCTCATCACATATCTACAGAATGGTGATTGTCTTGTCTGTGATAAGATTCCTATATGTGTTAGCATCAAGTATTTTGGACATATAAAGAGACACAAAGGCCTGAAGAAGACGATCATGGAAGGAGACATCCCGGCAAAGAGGAGAAGAGGAAGACCACTCAGAAGATGGATTCAGGATGTAACTGGTGGTTTGAGCATGACGGCTGCAGAGGCAGGACATCTTGCCTACAAGAGAAGTTCCGAAGGACTGTTAAAGTGGCAAAGTTATGCTCAGAACAAGCTATTTGATGATATATATATATATATATTATATGATAATACCATGAGAAACACATATATCTTGGACAGAGAAGAGAACAAATAGATCTATCCAGAAAGGGGTCAAAGGCTCATGAGGTCATGGTGGTAACATGAGCCAGGGTTAGCGAGGGCGCGCGCTAACCAAGACCCTGCCCCCAACCTCCACGCGGTGACCCTGGAAACAGACTATGGTTCCGGTCTGGCTAAGAGGGGCAGGGATCGGGAGAGAAAACTACTGGTAGTGGTAGCAGTGCAAGTACGGAAACACGATAAAGATACAAACAAACAAAATGCACAAATCTCCTGACCGATGTCCAACAAGATATTGCCCAAGTCCCTGAACGCAAAGAAACAGCAACGAAACGTCTCAGACATGGATGAGAGGTGCATCCAGTGACCAAACGTATGCCCACGTAGGGCGAAGCTCGAAGCCCTGAGGAGTGGGCAAACATTGCCAGCCCGTCGGCAAGAATAAATAAGACAGGACCGTAACGAATAAAAGTCTAACCTCGTGTTGGTGCGAGAGAAGATTGCAGCTGACCCCGCATTGGTAGCCTGGTGCAGATACATGTACTGGGCAAGGTTTGCCGAGCGCAAAAGAACAAGTTGCGTTTAGTGCATAACGAAACTACCCGCCCTGGGAAAACCGTGCAAGGTACTGTGCGATTTAAATTAACATCCCCGGAAGAACTGAGGTTGGTGATGCCTAACGGAACTGCCAGCCTAGGTGCAACCGGGCAAGGTTCGATTGCAGTCGTAACTAACATCCCCGGAATAACTGGGGCGGGTGATGGCGGCGAGCGCAAAATCCTCAGTTACGCTGATAGTGCCGACTGAAACGGCCCTCTACATTGTTTGTACTCGGCCCATGCCAGTGCTTTCGAGGTTAATTGCAAATTGCCACGTACTAATGCGCGTCTAGAAAAGGCTGAGAATGTTCCTTCCCGGATCAAACTCAAAAATGTACGGTAAAGCAAGGCCGACAATGTACGGATCAAACAGGAAGTTCGGGTCTGAACATTGGCGAAGGCCGATACTTTACACGGTGTCTTATACGAGTAAGACGCCGTCCGAGGATAAGCTTACAAGCCCCGAGAAATATTTCTCAGTCAGAAAGGGCATAAACAGCGTAACTCACTGTCCTGGCGTAGATCACAAAGCCCAAAATACGGCAAAGCTGATCGAACCCTAGGGAAAGCTCACCCTAGTAAATCAAAAGCTGGCTGAAACGAACACCCCACCGAAGGATAAGCAACTGGGCTCCAATAGGTGCTGAAGAATGGTGCACGTACATCACGTTCTGATGTGTGGCTGTTTATATATCACAATGAGAATGATTAAAACAGACCTAGAACGATCGAAGAGGAGGAGATCTATCCAGAAAGAACTCAAAATCAAACTGGCTGATGCTACAAATAAGAAAGAGAAAATTGGGATATTTTGGACATATAAAAAAGAAATGAAGGGCTGGAGAAGACCATCATGAAAGGAAGCATATGGGCAAAGAGAAGAAGAGGAAGACCATGGAGAAGATGGATTCGGGATGTAACTGATGGTCTGAACATGACGGCTGCAGAGGTAGGACATCTGGCCTATGAGAGAGAAGTTCCGGAGGACTGTTGGGGTGGCAAAGTTCTGCTCAGGACAAGCTATTTGATGATGACCATGAGATTGACAAAACCTCACAGATTAACCTGCTAATGTTGTTGTTCTGATCTGACTCTTAATCTTTGTATGTCTCACAGGGTTCTGATCCACTGACACAAACTGCTAGAGGCAAGTTACAGAACCAGAGACAGAAACTGAACGAGAAGATTAACAAAGAGTTCCGAATGCGAGCAGGTGCTGAGAATCTATACAGGTATGTTTTGTTGTTTTAGATCAGTTCTTTTCATTCATTTGATTATTTACAATAGTTGCATCTTTGGACATGATTTAGTTTAGTTTTCTATTGATTTTTTATGTCAAAATTCCTAGACCGACTAAGCTTTCATTAACAATTTCCCTTGGTGTCATCTTGTCGGATAGTGAGCTTCTTCTTCTTCCTCTTCGAACGCTCTATATCAACCACTTGTTAACCACGCTTTGGGATTTGTATGTAATCCGAGCTTAAGAGCGATTGTACATTGTGCAAGTTATGCGACTACAAGTAGGCCAGAACATCCAATTTACTACGACGCTTTTTATTTGCTATGGTGGCTTCATTAGGCCCTTACCTTAGTCGCCTCTTACGACATGTCTTGTAGGTCACGGTGGTACTATTCTTTGTTCCCTTGAGGCCCCGGCACCATACAGGCGACACTTTTAACGATTTTGCTAATTGTTTATTTAAGTAAAGGAAAGGCCTGTCTGCCCAGCATGTTCGTAACACGTAGGACGACGGGTGACAAGCCGCCCCCTGTGAGTGCGGTTCAATTCCGCAGGCTGGCAGAAAAGTCACAGGTTCTCCAGATTTACGGTGTTCGTGGCACCGAACGGAAGAGTTACGATGTCCATGGCACCAAACCGAAGGGTTATGATATCCATGGCACCGAACCAAAGGGTTATGACGTCCATGGCACCGAGCTGATGAGCTGAAAGCTCAAGGGCTTCTGGATCGGGAAAAAAAAAAAAGTAAAGGAAAGACTCTTACTCTCATACCATGAAGTATATTGGGGAATACAGTGTTTATGCCTGTATTTTTCTGTGGTCAACGGCTTGAACATTGCTGGGTGTCTAACTGGTTAATCCTTTTCCTTGTTTCCAAAGGTCGTGGGTAAAATCCGGGCCACGACGTTCTGTTGAAGGAATGTATTTTACCCAGAAACCCCTAGGATTGTTGTCAGAGATGCAGAGCTCGTGCTTTGTGCAATACTCTCGGCAGGTACATGCCATTTCTGCAGAGCTATATGGGGGTAAAACCTGGTGCAATAAAGTCCGTTCTTCGGCTTTAGACCGCTTTAGCTCATTGTATTCTCTCTCTCTCTCTCTCTCTCAATCACCGCCTAGACTGATGTACCAGATTTCCTCATAAATTCTGCTGTTGTTTTTAGGGACTCCATACAGTTTCTCATTTAGCTCAGTATTTTCCGGCCAGATTTCGTTTCTCAGGCCTGCCAACAGGGGGCAGTTTTACAGTAGGTGCTCAACCGTCATGTCCGCCTTTCCGCAGTGACACAGGCTAGTTGTGCCAATTAAAATTTTTTTGTGCAGGTGGGACCGGAATCCGTTATGGCCGGTACGGAGGCGGAATATGGCAACTTGTTTGCTACGGGACAGACCATAGTACCCATCGTTGACGCTGTGTTGATGGTGGTCTTGCAACCACTTCTCTCTATATCGCCATCCAATTTTTGTTTTAACCTCCTCGTAGCTGATTTCGTAATCAGTCTGCGACAGTCACCCTCCTGCCTTTGCTAGCTTGTCTGCCTCTTCGTTTCCGCTTATATTTCAGTAATGGGATCCACTGTTTGACTGGCGTTTGAATGAGTTTGTTAATACTACGAGGATCGTTTTAGCTTCATTGTATTCTATTAGAGCTGTCTCCCTTTCTTGTCATAGTAGTAACTCTAGATAAGTACTTGCATTTACTCATGTTTTTGTTGTATGCATCTAGGGCAGCTGAAAGCAACAGAAAGCTTCGAGACCGTGTAGGAATAGAGCTGTCATATTTCAACTCCAACATCCAGCTATTGAAGGAACAGCTGTCAGAGATGAACAGTTCTATGGAAGTGTATCAGCATGAGAAGTGAGTACTGCATATCACTACTTATAATAGCAATAGTAATGTTAGAATAATTAAGATGTCACTTTCTCCCATGAAAAAGTAAAGGGTGTGATTAGGGGACAGTTACAAGATTACAGAATAAAACAAAACTGCAAAAGCGGGAATATCGTGTTTATGAGAATGTTAGGAAAAAACTTAATAGTTAGTTCTCTTGAAATCTAATTCGCGTTAAATTCTGCAGAGTAAAATAGGGCGCCAAGAATGTATGACACAGACGCAATTGCGCCTGTGGATGCCACTTTTGACAGTGCTATGATAGAGGATTGGACTTTACAGTCACCTCCGCACACACCAGAGAGATGCAGCAGCACACATCTAAGACTGTTGTCATCACCGCTTGCAATGGAATGCTATTATGTAGGGACAACAAAGAATGTATACTGCAAAATTGATGTAATTTTGTGATGTTTTTATAACCCTCATTGTTGTCCGTGTGTTACCGGGACTCAAAGGAAGCAAAGAATAGTAACACTGCGACCTACAAGGCATGTTGTAAGAGGAGACTGAGGTAGGGGACTAGGGAAGCTACCAAAGTAAATAAAAAGCGTAGCAGAAATCGGATGTGCTGGCGTACTTGTAGGCGCATAACTGGCATAACATACAATCGATCGTAAGCTCAGATCACATACAAATCACAAAGAATGGTTTAACAAGGGGTAATATAGAATAACCTCATTTATTGATAAGCTGTTTTAATCATATTTGTTTGTGGTTTCAGCTCCGGCAGTCACACACCCATGATCCCTCTGGGCATGAAGGAAACATCTACACTAGACGTCTCCAGAGCATTGAAGGTGAGATATTCAGACACATTCTAGAACCTTTATTTTATATTCTTTTTTTAATCTTACACATTATTACTCACAAAAGTAACAGCCAGGCTCTGAGCTCAAATCATTGCCATATCTCTCTTCATTCTCTTTCTTCAGTCTTCAACATTAACTACTCTAGACAAATGTTGTAGTCAGTTGTAAGCTCTCAGCCTTGAAAATATAGACATTTCCTTCGAAACTTCAACATTGCTGAATTTGATAACGGTAACTGTCAGCTCTTGTGCAATATTTTTCCCACTCGTAATGGCTCTCATGTCAACCTAGCCTCAATTAGGTTTAAGAAAAAAGCACTCTGAAGTAAAGGTGACGGGTGTGATGTTGACCACATCACCCATCGTGTGCCGGCGGTCAATATATAATATGGGCCTAACACCATATTACCCAATACACCACAAGGTATAAAGGATTTCTAATTTTTTTTACTGTCAGCTCCAAGTTCCCAAAATATTAATATCCTCTTCTTTTCTTCCGTATGTAGCTTGTATTACTTTGTGCGCAGAGCACTTACTACAAGACTGACCACTCCTAGCAGGCCTGAGAAACAAAACCTGGCCGGAAAATACCGATCTAAATGAGAAGCTGTACGGAGGGACAGAGTGCCTTAAAGCATCAGCAGAATTTATGGAGAAATCTGGTTCGTCAGTCTAAGCGGTGATCACGCGAGAGAGAGAGTATTACTGTGTTGATGCCACTTCCAATTAGTTTTGACAGTCTGGAAGAATAAGCATCATCATCATTCTGAAGCTTTCTTTTGTTTTAATAGGAACATGGGTTCTACTCTGTGAAAGACTTCCATAGGGGTCTCTGTGGCTAAGTGGTTAAATCTTTGCCTTGTGTTCCAAAGTTACTGTTTGAATCTGGACCATGCTTTCTGTTCACAAGTGCATTTTTCCAGAGACCCCTAGGATTTGTTGCTGGAGCTACAGAGTTCGTGCTTTGTTTAGTACTCTCGGAGGGTGATGTGTTTGCGGAGATAGACTGAGACATATGGGTAAAACCGGTGCAATGAAGTCAATCCTTTGGCTTTAGACTTCCATGATGGCAGATGTATAACAGAAATTAAAAAGAGAATAGGAATGGCCAAGGATAATTTCGAAGTTACTGACATCCACACAAATTACAAACAGGCTAAAAATGAGAATGATCAGATGCTATATATATCCTATATTAATATATGGCTCGGAAACATGGACAATGAACAAGCAGTTTGAAGACAGAATTGATGCATTTGAGATGTGGATAAATAGAAGAATAGACAGAGTTTCATGGACAGAAAAAAAGACAAAAACAGACAAATAAACAAGTTTTAGGAAAACTAGGCATGAAGAAACAATTATTCAGAGAAATAAAATTCAGACAAGTAAAGTATTTTGGGCACATAAAAGGCATGACACCATGATAAAATCTTTACTAGAGGGAAAGTTGAAGAGCGAAGAGCAAGAGGAAGACCGAGAGATAAGTGGGAGGGAAACTTTAAGAAATAGACAGGTTACAGTCTGGCAGTGTGCAACACCAAGGCGAAAGACAGAGGATGCTGGAGATTCATTGCAGCCAGCCTTCAATGTAGAGACGGCACATGATGATGATGATAAGACTTCCATGAACAGAACCTACATCAAATATTTGTTTTACTGTGATGATTTCTGTCACAATTTGTTGGGTATGTTATGCTTCATAATACTTTAACTCATTCGTCCTCTTGAGCCAATATACCGTCAGTGTGTTGCCAGAGTTCGCAAGGGGAGCAAAGAATAGTAACACTGCGACCTACAAGGCATGTCGTAAGAGGCGACTGAGGCAGGGCCTAGGAAGCTACCCCAGTAAATAAAAAATGCAGCAGAACCGGATGTGTTGGCCTACTTGTAGGCGCATAACTGGCACAACGTACAATCCCTTTTAGGCTCAGATCACATACAGATCACAAAGAGTAGTTAACAAGGGGTTGATATGGATCATTCGAAGAAGAAGAGCCAATATACTAGCTAATTCAATACACATTGCAATATCAATGTTTTCTACACATGGTGTTGACTATGCAAGTTATTAGTTTGTTAACATGAATACTGACTTCTTGATTGTGCTAATAGTTTTATGTGCCAGGTTAGTATGAATAGTGATGATAAACTATCTTTAGATTTTTGTTGAACTTTTCTCATTCCCATTGGATAGGATCACATTTTAGAGCACTATAGCGATGACAGTGAGAAGTACAGCAAAGAACTACAAGAGCTCAGTGACTTAAGAGAGGTAGGTACTACAGTAGTTTCATGTCTTATTATGTATTTCTCTCTGTTCCTCGTGGACAATGTTAGAAACCTACAACTCTGAGGTGGTCAGACCAGATCAGACCTGGAGGAAACCTTGGGGAGGCTGCAGTGATACTTAATAAATTGATGTTTTAGGGCAAAGACACATATCACATAAGCAAGCAAAATGAAAAATTAAATGATAAAACTAACAAAAATCTGACAGTTCGACTATGTCTTTTTTCAAGGACACACACACACACACACACACACACAAGGAATACTAAATAATAGACCTAAATAGGATGGATGACTAAAGATGAATAAAGTGAGTTCATCCAATAAGAGAGGCCAGTGGGGCCTACATAACAACCACAAGTAGTTTGACAATGGAGGTGCGTGTGGTTACAGAGGCGGTGATGTGGTTAGCATCTCATAACTACTCAGGTGCTTTCATACTCAGTGACTCCATATGAGCATGATTCATAAAGTTGAATCGGGATTGGTGAGATGAAACTGGGTGAAGGTACTGGTACAGACAGTGATCAAAGAAATCACCTTCACTTTTGTCCCTGGCATGCAGGAGTCGGTGGTAATGAACGAGCTAATAGATTGGCTGGCATGGCTATGATATCAGAGGGAACTGCAAAGGACTGAAATGACATTCTTAACGCATTTAGAGTCTTTCCGAACGGAGGAGTTTCAGGGTTGTGAATCCCAGTTGCTAACCAGATTGAGAGAAATGAGTGTCAATATTGGTGCAGCCCGAAAAGAATGACATACCAAATATGCAAAAAGATTGATCAATCAACAATGAACTGGCGTTTTGGGCCGCTGGATTTGTTGAGGTGGAGATCACAGCACCTATAGACATGTCCTGGTGCTATGATGATAGTCCTTATATAACTAATCAATCAATCAAGTTCCATGCCAGCCGGAGTAGGCTACCATGTCTCTCTACAACTCTCTCCTTGGTGCAGTTAATCAGTTCTGGCATCAACCTTTTGCCGAACCACGATCTCAGACCATCCAAGATCTCCTCCCTCTGTCTTCCATGATATCTCCATCCCTTATTTTTACCTGTTGTCACCAAATGTTCTAAACTTTCTCTTCGCATTATATGCCTGAAGAACCTCGATTGTCTGATTCTTATGATAAGGTTTCTTTGTGTGCAGACCTGATTTAAAACCTCATCATTCATTTCCCTCACTGTCCATGGAATTTTCAGCATTCTTCTGTAAAACCACATCTCTGTGGCTTCCAATGATCTTATTGATTATTTGTTCATTGTCCATGATTCGCTGCCATACATACGTATTGGTTCAGTTTAGCACTGGAGTACTCATTTCTGCAGTATAATTGGTATTTAGAATATATAACTAGTAACTGATCTAAGTGTTACAGAAGAGTCCTCCGTATATCATGGACAGAGAAGAGAACAAATAGATCTATCCAGAAAGAACTCAAAATCAAAGAAAAATGGCTAGTGCTACAAATAAGAAAGAGAAAATTGAAGTATTTTTGACATATAAAGAGACACGAAGGACTGGATAAGACCATAGTGGAAGGAGGCATACCAGCAAAGAGGAGAAGAGAAAGACCACGGAGAAGATGGATTCAGGATGTAACTTATGGTTTGAGCATGATGGCTGTAGAGACGGAACATCTAGCCTACGAGAGAAAGAAATTCCAAAGGACTGTTGGGGTGGCAAAGTCCTGCTCAAGACAAGCTATTTGATGATGATGAACTGATCTAACTAAGAACTAACAGAGACTGTTATGAGAATATGGTATTAATTAATTTTCTTGATGAATGTTATGCAGGCTGTTCGTCGCAGAAAGAAGCCATGCTGGCGTGGAACTTCTCATGGAGTATTTTAATCAGCTGAACTACCTTGAGAAGAGATTCTTCTCAAGCAGGCAACATTTATCAGTATATTTCCATTGGTGAGTTGTTCTTCTTTGCGTTCGTTCTTTATAACCAATTTGAATCACTCTTTGTGATATGTTTGATCTTTGCCAAGAACGTGTATACATTGCACATTGGTTTGGTATGCCCTTAAACGCATAGAATTCTACACGTTTAAGACATGTGCATCCGATTTCGGCCAAACCTCCTTTACGACGTGTGGGAGGTAACAGTGGTTCTATTCTTTACACCCCAAATTTGGACCCGATAACCACTCGGGCGAGGTGAGTTGTTGACCAAAGCTATTTTATTGAAACATTATGTAATACTAATAACTGTCCATTGCTAGTGACAATGAAATTATCCATGTATGGGAAGCTTGCAGTTAAACTATGTAACAATAATAATAATAATATAATAATTCCTCTCGTACCATTATACGTTACATAGGGCCTGCAAGTAATTTCTCCATACCTCTCATACTGGGCAACTCGCTCAATCTCATCCATGGAACTGAGACCGATGTTTATTGCCTCTCTCAGCAAAGTTCATTTCAGGGTCTCCTTAGGTCGACCTCTCTTTCTTGAACCCTTGCATCCCACTTCAATGCCTGCTTTGATATTCGTTGATCATTTCTCCTCAAGTGTCCAACATATCTCCATCTTCTCTTTCTTATAACAGTTGTCACTAGTGGTTGACCAGACATGTTTCTGATGTCATCACTTCTCCTGAATTCGTTCCATTTTATATTCATTAGGTAGCAATGGCGAAACATAAAAACAAAATACTGTAGTTTTATCAAATTCAAAAACGATATACAACGACATTTCGACCAAAAGCTTTATCAAGCAAAAGATAATACAGAAGCAGAGAAATTTTATATTTCTTGGACGGCAGACATGACATATACAATAGCATAATAAGTCCCTTCTTCTCTTCCACCATTTATTTCTTTATAGAAGTGTTGGGGGTGAAACGTAGTGATCTTGTATGTGCTTATTTTAAGGCACTTTGTAAGCTGATATTCATGTTCATAAGGCTGTTCTTGATGCCGTCACTCCATCTTTTGCGTGGTCTTTCTCTTGCTTTGTACTCATTATACTTTTTTCTGTGTGGCTCTCTGTGGTAGTAACCGCCCTAAAATAAAAATATCTTTTTACATGTTTCGCCAAGTGATAATGATGAAAGTATCACACTTGTGATGTTTTACCAACATTATGTTTGTTGTGGTAACAATAGAAACCAATTTTGATATAGCATCCTTTTACTTCCTGTGTTATATTGTTTCATAGGGCAGTGTAGGACAGGAGGGGGGGGTGAGCCTGAGGAATTTAATGACTACATGACTAGTGCAGTCACATGAAACTGTTCAGGTTATGATTTTTTCTTGATGCCTCCGCAGAAAAAACCATTCCTTACCCGGGATTACTTCTTCTTTGCGTTCGGTTCCGTATGCTTGTCTAAACCATGAGATGGGTTGCCTCTATGAAGCTGCATGTCAGTTGGAGTTCTTCGAGAGTTCCCATAGCTTGGTCTGTAAACTTTGTTCATGAGGCCATGTTTCATTTCGTTGGTGTACGTATGATGGACATGACTGCAGGATGTTCTCTGGAGTCTGTGTTTCTGTCTGACATGCACACTGTACAGTCTGAGCAGGCTTTATTCTGTGCATGACCCCGGGATTAAACTTGGGATTCCCCAATGGAAGCCAGCACTCTAATCCAGCCAGCCAGAAGTTCCTCATAAAATCTCCTACTACCGATATATGTCCATATTTGTAGTTGTAATTATTCTTTTCTAAATGTTTTCAGACATCAGCTATATAACTGATATTCATCTGGTGACTAGTAGTTTTATTTCTTTCTTTCTTTCTCGAATCCTGTATGCCTCACAGCGTCAGGTCAGGAAGAGATTTCTAAACGGGCCCTAGTATGCGCTTCGTAGATAGTCTCTTTCGTCGCCTCTGTTATCTCTGAGGTCCATCTTTGCGTGGCCGGCCTTTTGCTTTGTACCCATTGTATCGGAGCAGCATTGCTCTTTGAGGTGCACTGTCTGATGGTAATCTGCTTACGTGACCGAACCATTTAATTTGTTGTTTCTTGATGAAGTCTAGTACTGATGTACCCACTTTTTCCTGATGTCTTCATTTCTCAACCGGTCTCTTCTTGTTACACCCAGCATTCTGCGTAGACACTTCATCTCTGTTGTGACTAGTTTTCTTCTATCGTTTGTTGTCAGCGTCCAGGTTTGGCACTGGTAACATAATGTGGGAGAAAGATTGTGTTGAACATTGCTCTTTTGTGTTCATGGTGACATGTTTGCATCTTAAAATTGGCGCCATTTGCCCTATCATTTGATTTGCTTTGTTCATCTGTGTTGAATTTCATTAGTTATTCTTCCTTTTATTAGTTTCATTTGGTGTTGTACATATTCCAGGTATGACTGTCTAACAGGAGTCCCAGACACACAGAAATCTGTTGGTTTTGAGAAGGGCTGTGTTTTGTTCAACATTGGTGCATTATATACTCAGATTGCATGCAAGCAGGTGAGTTATCTGTCTCTTCAGTCAATTATACAATCTGAAATGTTGACTTACCAGTCACTTTGGTTGTGTATCTCATTCGTGTGTTGCCGGGACTACAAGGGTGGCAAAGAATAGTAACACTGCGACCTACAAGACATATCGTAAGAGGTAACTAAGGTAGTGGCCTAGGGAAGCTACCCTAGTAAATAAAAAGCGGCACAGAAATCGGATGTGCTGGCCTATTTGTAGGCGCATAACTGGCACAACGTTAAATCGCTCTTAGGCTTAGATTACATACAAATCACAAAGAGTGGTTTAACAAGTAGTCGATATGGAGCGTCAAGAAGTTTTGTATCTTAGCATAACTAAGATATCACCACATCAAAACATGGTATCATTTAACTTTGCTTACTACTAGGAAACATGCTATACAATATGTTATGAGATCGCCATCATAGCACATTGGGCATTCCCATGTGTGCTCCGCTAGAGCAGCCTTCCCAAAGTCCACTTGCTCATCATTTTGACAGTGTCAAAAGTTAGACAATCATTTAGACGACAAAGAATAGTTTTAATCATTTGATATTTCATGCCATACATGCTCAATCTGGAGAACAATCCACATATACAGGAGTATTTGCGGCAGTGTCCACATATTGAAAAATCGGTGGCATATTCTTTACAGGACTCAGCCATCAAGAACAGTAAAGGAGTCATCGATTTTCTAGTCACCACTTATACGTTCAGTAGTTTACCATTGCTTTCTGAACGCTGAGGTCTATTTTTATCATTCGTAAAAATACAAGGGAACAAATTTGCTTCCAAACTTGCCCGCAGCGGAGTTTGAACCAGGTACGCTTGGTTGTGATCAGGCGCTCACTCCATCATATTATATCAATTAAATTAAAAAGTTTAGTATTCTTCAAATAGATAATAAGCAGGAATAATGGAGATAATGAGGTAAGTCAATAACAAATTATAGAGTACTTAACTCTTTCCACGCTTTAAGCCGCACACTGCGCCACGGTGGAAGTCCGTTGCACGCTTTAAGCCGCACACTGCGCCATAGAGTTGCTTCCTTATAAGAAGTCTTTCTAGTTTTACTTCTACTGTTTTACTTATACTACTTTTTAACCTTGTTATTCTATTGGGTTGTTCAGTTTTCTTCAATTTAGTATATAATAAATATATATATGTTTATTTATTGACAAGTAGTTGGGATCGTAATTTACAATTTTTTTTTTTTTTTTTCCTTGAATTAACTGCTTAAAAATTGAGGAAATAAATGGGCGTGGAAAGAGTTAAGTGTGCTAAATTATCATGTTTTTAATATCATTCTGATATGGACTGTTTTGACTGTTTTTAAGGTATAGGTGACCAGGGCTCAAAGGGTTAATCTTTCATGTGTCACATATCGTTATATAATTCTAATCCATCTCCTATCATCACTTTTATATTGTACATTTTAGGATCGAACAACAAGTGATGGTGTGGTTCAGTCAATTGTTAACTTTGAGAAGGCAGCTGGTGCATTCAACTACTTGGAGAATCGGTTTAGCTCAGCACCAAGTCAGGATATGCAGAGGGAGACTTTGTCTATGTTGGTATCCTTGATGTTGGTAAGCTCTTCACCATTATTATCCGTTGAGTATGGTCATACATTATTAAATTGTATTATATTACACACCTTGAGAAGAAATGATCAAAGAATATCAAAGCAGGCATTAGTGGGAGGCAAAGGGTTCAAGAAAGAGAGGACAACCTAGGGAGACCCTGAAATGAACTTTGCTGAGAGGCAAGAAATATCGGTCTCAGTTCCATGGAGGAGATTGAGCGAGTTACCCTGAATAAAGCGGTATATAGAAATTGCTTGCAGGCCCTATGTAACGTATAACAGTACAAGAGGAATTATGGTAAGTGATAGGGTACACATTTTAATTTCCATAGTTCTCAACCTAGTTCATTTTGGTCTACCTCTCTTTCACCTTTCCTCTGGGGTACATTGACTGTTCTGGTGGTAGTGTCGTTTCAGAATTTAGGTTGATCAAATTCTGGCATCCATTTACTATTATGGTAAACTCGCCCATTAATTTACTGCCATATACTCCTATCTGTGTTCTACTGTTTGGTCAGTCACCGATCTTTTTACTACTTATATATCCACTACCAATCTATAATATATCCTTCTTCTTCTGCATTCTCACTAGATTGGGATTTTTAATTCTCTAATAAAGGCAGCCGTCTGCCTCAGATTATCAGCCATGCCATACAGTTTGTCTTGGACGCTAGTGTAAGTGGGCCACCTCTTTCTTTCAAGTCCGCATACTGGGGGCAGTTCTGTAGGATATAATTTCTATGATTTCTGCTTCCCGTTTGTGCGACCTCTTCCCCAGTAAGTATTTGCCACCCTCGTGATGGTAGGTCTGACATTCTTACTGCGTGGCTAAATCTCCGAGGCAGATTGGCGACCATAGAATCCGTTACCCCATTCCTGACTGTGAGGGGTCATTGCACCATGTTATGCGCCTTACGGCCTGGTGCATCCTTTTCTGCAAGCATTTGTTTCGGGTTAGCATTCCCTAGCGGAGGCATGCATCCGATTTCAGCCAAACCTCCTTAGTCGCCTCTTACGACATGCGTAGCAGGTAACAATGGTTCTATTCTTTACACCCCAGATTTGGGCCCCAGTAACCACTCGGGCGATAATATATCCAAACACGCTAATCCACATTTGCTTTCCATACAGGCTCAGTCTCAGGAGTGTGTTCTAGAAGGAAAGCTGATCACTAGTTCTAAAGAAGGTGTGTTCAACTGTACCCAGATTGCTCAGGAATCTTCTCTTGTAAGTTCTCTATATTTACAATATCATGAAATACAAGAAGAAGAAGAAGAAATGTACATCCATCTCTGATGTTAAGTTATGCGATCGACGTCATGGCACATTGAACATTCTCATGCATGCTCTGTTCTTCACTGCAACATCCATTCCAAAGTTCACTTGCTCACCGTACCCATGAGAAGTTGCTTAGTATAACTTTCTCTCTGTACCATGAAGATGATACTGTCTGGCATGTTCAAACTTCTAATTCTCGTACTCGTTCCAGTATCTGAGACTCGCCCATATCACATAAATGAGAGTGTACCGCATTGATGACATTGGCTCTGTCCATACTTTTGCCCACTTAAGTTGGGCATTGTTTGCAAGAAAGTCGGCATGTTCGTTACCCTGCATTCCAGCATGTTCAGGCGTGTACAGCCAAGTCATTTTCTTGAGATGTGATCTCTGTATGCTGTTCACCCATTCCGCACATCAGTACTGAAATTCATCAAGAAACAACAGATTAAATGGATCAGACGCATAAGCAGATTACTAGCAGACAGTGCGCCTCAGAGAGCAATGTTACCTAGATACAATGGATACAAAGCAAAAGGTGGACCTCAGAGATAACAGAGGTGGTGAAAAAACACTATTTATGAAGTGCACAAAAAGCACATTCTATAAATCTCTTATCATGACGCTGTGAGGTAAACAGGATTACAGAAAAGAAAAGAAGAAGTTACAAGATATAATAGAGTCGCAGTAGCGTAGTTGTTAGTGAACTCGTTTCTTAGGCTAGTAATCCGAGTTCAATTCCATGGTGAGCAAGGAATTTTTTCAGACTGTAACAGCCTCAACTGGGTACCAGAAAAAGCACTGGGAAGTAAAGGCGGCCGACGTGATGTTGACCACATCACACATCGTGTGCCTGAAGTCAATGAAAAATACAGGCATAGCACCGTATTACCCTATATACTAGATGGTATAAACATAATGTTGCTTAGGCTAGATATAATAGTCCCATATTGCCTTATCAGATGATGGGCCAAGAATGCAGGATGATTATTATTATGTGATAAATATTTGTAACAGAATTAGACGCTCAAATCGCCTGTGTGTTGCCGTGGCATGCAAGGTAGTACATAATAGTAATACTGCGACCTACAAGGCAGTTTTATTTACTAGGGTAGCTTCTCTTGGCCCCTACCTCAGTTGCCTCTTGCCTTGTAGGTTGCATTGTTGCTATTCTTTGCCCTTGACCCTGGCAACACAAAACAGCGTCAAGATAAACAAAAGAATACGTACAAGGAAGTGTCATATTCTTATTATCCGAGTTTTCCCATGAAACTATTTCAGGTATCACAGAAATACAAGACAACTCATGACAAGATGTGTGGTGAGCCCACCAAGAGCTACCTCCCATTCTCTTGGTTATCCATGTCGGAGACTAAGTATCATTTCTACAAGGGACTTGCCCATTACTATGTAGCTTTGGCACTTCTAGATCAGAAAGGTAATGTATTGTTTCCCTACAAGATTTCATTGTATGTGGTAGTTGCCTTTTCTATTCTAGACTTGAATGAAAGTTGTTTCTATTCTAGATTTAAATGAAATGTGTTGCCCGCCTGCCCAGCGTGTTCGTAACACGCTGGATGACGGTGACAAGCTCCTGTGAGTGCGGGATCAATTCCGAGCTGGCAGAAAAGCCCAGGTTCTCCAGATTTATGGTGTTCGTGGCACTGAACCAAAGGGTTACGATGTCCATGGCACCGAGCCAAAGAGCTGAAAGCTCAAGTGCTTCTGGATCAGGGAAAAAAATGAAAGGTGTTTCTATTCTTTGCACCTCTTGAGGGCCTCGGCAACACACGGTTGTTCTATGATTTGATTTACTTTATTGCACCTATGTTGAATTTCATTAGTTATTCTTCCATTTGCTGAGAAAATGCTGCTTAGGTATGTAAAGTCGTAACTTGAAACTCATGATTAATACTATTATTGTCATACGTCCCCAGACAGCGATGATGTGACCAAATTGAGAGAACTCTTTGAGACAGTACTTTCAGAACTGGCACCCAGAGATGAAAACAATGGACTAAAACTACCCACAACAGAAGAAGAAAGGAAAAACTTAGGTTTGTTATTTGGATATTATTTCTAGAATGTAAACAAGTGATATAATTTACAAATACCGGTATGGGAATGCTGTTTTGCAAACATTCTCGGCAGGTGGCTTGCCGTTTCCTTTGAGAAGGATGGATTAATATGGGGAAACCCGGTGCAATGAAGTCAATCCTTTGCCTTGAGATCTGTTTTAGATGATAAAGTGAATGACGATTTAACACTTACGCTGCCACCCATTTTTCAACCATGTCTGACTCACTTCCATACTATTTTTTGGGCATGATCAGTTTTTAGGGTGACAATTTCAAAAAATCATACAAAATAAACTCATAAAATTAGGACTTTTAAACTATGGAATAGTTTTTCATATATTAATGAGCTACTGACTTGTCCACATGTAGAGTATATTTTTAATAATTCACAAGCTATTGCTGTAACTGATATTGGCGTCACTCCCCATAGCTATCCACAGTATGATATTCCCATGTTTTCGTGGTGGGTGTCCATCACCTACTCCTGTACCCCTGAAAATATCTGCTATAGGTCTATAAACATCATCACGTGAATCAAAGTTCAAATTTGTATCACATTCAGAGTTCGTTTTAACACTATCACTGGCTAAAATGTCAGAATAAAAGTCATTTTGGACATCACTATTCATAGCTACGTTGCCCATTTTGAAATTCTTTGTTTACTTACAAAAATCATTTAAAAAATCTGACTTATGATATGTTTACTGCGTGTATGATAGATCCACCATTTTGAAGAGCTCTTCTGAACAATACAGAAGTAGTGCGTAACGGGACACCCATTTTCGGCTAGCGAAACTCCCCATTTAAAAAGACGTACTCCCGGTCTACAAAAGTCGTCGTTGGCACAAAAAAGGGACTTTGTATTTCAACGACTTTTGTCGCGCTGCAGCGAAAGTGTTAAACTAATAGTTACTCCATCTTTGAAAGTTGTCATTATTTCTCTATTTCTATTAGGTAAAGCCCACTTGAGAGAATCTGTGATTAACCATGAGGAATCCATTCGTATTCATAACTTGTGTAAACAACTGCGCAGGATTGATACTTTTAGTGATATTCTACAAAAAACACATGAAAGGTGAGCATTCTCTAAACAATGACTGTTGTTTGTCGAATTTGTACTTCTGTATAGTTCTAGAAATATTCTGATTAGAAGAAAATTTGCCCTGTGTGTTGTCAGGGCTTACAAGGGGAGCAAAGAATAGTAGCAGTGCGACCTACAAGGCATGTTGTAAGAGGTGGCTGATGAAGGGGCGTAGGGAAGCTACCCTAGTAAATAAAAAGCATAGCAGAAATAAGATATGCTGGCCTATTTGTAGGTGCATAACTGGCACTGTGTACAATCGCTCTTAAGCTCAGATGACATATAAATCACAAAGAGTGGTTTAATACGTGGTCAATATGAAGCGCTCAAAGAAGAAAAAGAAGAATGCTGGGAGTATCAAGAAGAAACCGGTTGAAAAATGAAGACATCAGGAAAAAAGTGTGTACAACATCAGTACTGAACTCCATCAAGAAACAACAAATTAAATGTTTCGGCCACATAAGCAGATTACCAACAGACAGTGCACCTCAAAGAGCAATGCTACTCCAATACAGTGGATACAAAACAAAATGCTGTTCAAGCAAAAGGTGGACCTCAAAGATAACAGAGGCGATGAAAAACACTATTTATAAAGCGCACACAAAAGTCTGTTCTAGAAATATCTTTTTATCTTGATGCTGTGAGGCAAAACAGGATTAGAAAAAGAAGAAGAATATCCTGGGAATGTCTATTGACTATGTCCGGAAGAAATCTGTCGATATGTGGAAACCTACAGATCTGAAGTGGTCAGACTGGATCAGATCAGATCTGGAGAAAGCCGTGGGGAGACTACGGTAAAACTGAATAAAACAGAGGATATGAACAAAAACAAGTATATGGCAGTTTTACTTGAACAAGGTTTGTCCATATTGTCTGAAGAAGTATGTGTCCTGATGACAAGTTTAGTTCATTGTGTGATGGGACCATCATTGCACTTTGGTGAATAACCATGTGCGCTCCAATCTCTTCTTACACATGAAGATCTCAGCAGCAGTTCATAAACTTCATAGTACCTACAAGGGTCTCCGGTATCATTCTGAGGATGATGAAAATGTGTAGACACTTCATTTTAATTGTTGCGGCGCCAACACCCCCCTCAATAAATATATGTTCTTGTATTTGTTACATGTGGCACTGAATATGTGTTCATGTTACGTAGTTCATAGGGGCACTGAATATATGTTCTTGTATTTGTTACATGTGGCACTGAATATGTGTTCTTGTACTTGTTACACAGGGCACTGAATAGGTTTTCTGCATTAGAGGAAGAGGATGACTTCTCCGAGATGCTGACTGTTTCAGAGGTTGCATCTTGGTCTCAACATAATACTACTGCTGTCCTGCCTGATTTCTCAAGAGTTAAAGTTGTGGATATATTTTGGAGATTGGTAAGATGACATCATTCTTACAACATCTTCTATCTTGTGTTAGTGTTAGAATTATTGATCTGTGATTATACTTTATATGTTATGTTATGTTATGCGATTGACATCATGGCACATTAGGCATTCCCATGCATGCTCTGTCCTCCGCTGCAGCAGCCATCCTAAAGTCCATTTGCTCACTGTACCCATGAGAAGTTGATTAGTATACCTTGTCTCTCTACCACAAAGATGACACTGCCTGGCATGTCCAAACTTGACGCCTAATTCACGCACTCGTTCCAGTGTCTGAGACTCGCCCATGCCACATAAATGGAAGCGTACCGCATTGATGACATCGGCTCTGTCCATACTTCTGCCTTCTTGTGATACATATCACAAAGAGTGATTAAACTGGTTGATAAGAAAGAATGTACACAAACTTGGAAATCTAAATTACATGTACATCTGAAGCTGGAGTAAGGATTACGCACTTTGTGTGTAATCTCACACAGGGTCACGTCTTATACAAGAAAACAACATCTCAATTCTGAGCCATGGTAGTTCAATCATCTTCTATATTGATCCTGTAAAGTTCATTTGTTTGGTTTGGGTTTTTGTTCGCTCACTTTCAGTTTCAGTTTGGAATATCTTCATTGCACTCGGACATGTCCATAGGTGCTCCGATCTCCTTCGCAATATCTCCAACAGCGTCCAGCGACTGACCGTACCAGTTCGATTTTGATTGATGAGCCTACTCATGTACCTGTTATGCTGTTCTTTTCTTGCTACTCCAATCTTCAAACCCAGCTCCTGCAATCTAGTAGTTGACGTGGATTGGTTTAAATGAAAATCTTCTTTGCGGCCACACTCTATGAGGGCGTTCAAAATATCAGGTCTATCCATTGGCTGGCCCTCTGATATGGTGGCAGAGCCAGCCAGCCTGTCTGCTCTCTCATTGCCAACGACACCCATGTGCCCCGGAACGTAGATAAGTGTGATTCTGCAAATTGTTGATGCATGTTGTGATTCAGTCCATTACCTGCACACCGAACCAGCCTCTACCTTGTGGATCATACTCAATGAATCACTCAGAATGCATGCATGAGTGTAGTTTTGTATCACCCGAGTGGTTACCAGTGCCCAAATTTGGGGTGTAAAGAATAGAACCACTGTTACCTGCCATGCATGTCGAAAGAGGCGACTAAGGAGGTTTGGCTGAAATCGGATGCACATGTCCTAAACGTGTAGAAGTCTATATATTTAGGGGCCGACCAAACCAATGTGCAACGTATACACGTTCTTGGCAAAGATCAAACATCACAGAGAGTGATTAAAATTGGTCGTAAAGAACGAACGCAAAGAAGAAGAAGAGTGTAGTTTTGCGACTCCAGCCAACATAAAGCATTAGTCACTGCCAGTACCTCCATTGTCATGCTGCTTGTTGTCATACATCCGCATGGGCCTTCTCTGCAAGCTCATGTGGCAGAATGGTCCATGAGGCCTGTGGTGCATTTCGCTCACTTTGAATTCTGGCATAGTCATGACACCTAATATGGCACCTCAGACTGATTTCTGGGAAGGCTTGCTTTCCTTATCACCAGTGTCCCACACCATTCAGGTGAACCTTACTCCAGCTTCAGAGGTACTTGTAATTTAGATCTCCGTGTGTGTGTGTGTTCTTTCTTATCAACAAGTTTAATCACTCTTTGTGATATGTTTAGTTTGTGCCAAAAACGACTAAACATTTCACCTCGGTTCATTGGTTCCTACACATGTAGGACAGGTGCATCCACAATTTTCTGCCTATATCTCCAAGTAAAGGATCAGAGTTTCCTGTAGTTCAACTGCATGCTATATATGCACATTGAAAAATGTTGGTCCCTGGTTGGCATAGAACCCAGTTCTCAACATTGCTATCTCAGACCCCAATTCATTTGTTATGTTGTGTTATAGTTTACAACGAGACTGGAATATCTACATCTGTCAGTTTGACACACCCATTTTCATCCTGTCATTTTTTTAGTAGTTTTGCCTTTCTTCTTTAATCCCTACTCACTTAGTTAAACTGCATGGATGCAGCCTAGTAATAGGGCCATTTGTTGGAGGTGGAGTGGAGTCAGAGTAGAGCCATTGATTCTAACCAGATTTTTTCCAATTGTTAACTTAGCTTAACTAAGCAGAAAGAGGGAGGCTGGTTCGGTACACAGTCAATGGACTGAATCCCTACAAGTGTCAAAAGTTTGAAGAATTACACTCATATTCGGTCCAAATCATAGGAGTGTTGTTGGCAATGAGAGAGCAGTCATGCTGGCTGGCTCTGCCACCATATCAGGAAGTCATCGAATTGTCGTGTTGGGTCGCTGGACGCTGCTGGATTTGCTGAGGCGGAGATCGGAGCACCTATGGACGTGTCCAGAGTGCTATGATGATAGTCCTCATATAACTGATAACTGATCAGGAGTCAACCAATTTATAGAGCTGACATTCTGAAAGAGGATTTTCATCTAAACCAATCCATGACAACTGCTAGATTGCAAGAGCTGGGATTGAAGATTGGAGTAGCCAGAAATGAACAGCACAACAGGTATATGAGTAGGCTCATCAATCAACATCAAACTGGTACGATTAGTAGCTCAATGCTGTTGGAGATGTTGCGAAGGAGGTTGGAGCACCTATGGACATTTTCAGAGTGCAATGAAGACATTCTAAACTAAAACTGAAACACTATCCAGAGATTTGGCTCCTAATACGCCAGAGTGGTTACCGGGGCCCAAATTTGGGGTGTAAAAATAGAACGGTTATCTGCCACGCATGTCGTAAGAGGTGACTAAGGAGGTTTGGCTGAAATCGGATGCACATGTCCTAAACGTGTAAAAGTCTATGCGTTTAGGGGCCTACCAAACCAATGTGCAACGTATACACGTTCTTGGCAAAGATCAAATATATCACAAAGGTGATTAAAATTGATTGTAAAGAAACGAAGCAAAGAAGAAGAAGAAGAAGAGCTCCTAATTTAACAAAACACCAATATTGTCCAAAAATGCAGCTATTAACTTTTTTTTTTCAAAACCAACACTTTCTAGAAATGTAAGGATCTCTATAGAACTAGGAAAAACAGTACAGATTACAGAATACCGTAGCAGAACTTGATACAAAATTGTTTGACAAGAATATAATTAAAAAGCAGGTTTAATGTTAACTCTTTATTTGTTTTAATTGCAGGGCCCGATCAGTATCTTCAATGCAGTTAGTGACTGGTCAGCTCCCAGAACAGTGCTGCTGGACAGGAAACCTGATGAAGGATTTGGATTTAGTGTCAAGGGAGATGCACCAGTAGTCATAGCTGACATAGAAACAGATTCAGTGGCATCGGTAGGAAGCAGTCATATTTTATTTTTAAGATATCATGTTAGATCATCATCATCGTGCCTCTATGGTGCCAGGGCCCACATGGGAAGCAAAGAATAGTACCACTGTGACCTACAAGGCATATCATAAGAGGTGACTGGTGTAGTGGCCTAGGGAAGCTACCCAACCTAGTAAATAAAAAGCGTCGCAGAAATCGGATGTGCTGGTCTACTTGTAGGCGCATAACTGACACAGCATACAATCGATCTTAGGCTCAGATCACACAGAGTGGTTAACAAGTGATCGATATAGAGCGAAGAAGATCCTCATCATCAGGTGCTGTGCCGGCATGTAGGCGATCGTGAATCTCCACAAATTTCTGTCCCTGGTGTTTTCTATCTTCTTAGATGTTGACACTCTTCCGTGTCATGAAGTCATGCTCTCCAAAATTTTCTCTGTATTTCTCTGTCTCGTTTCCCCTCGATTTTACCAGTTGTCACAATGTGTTCTAAACCTCCTTTCGCATCACATGCCCGAAAAATGACTGCCTCTTATATTGATAATAAGCTTTCTCTGTGTATTGACCTCACTCAATACCTCCATATTCGTCATTTTAGCAGTCCATGGAATTCTCATCATTCTTCTGTAAAACCACATCTCTGTAGCCCACAGAGATTTTTCTATATGTTTATTTACTGTCCATGACCTGCATCCATATGTCAGTATTGGCTCTATGATCATGTTAGATGCTTTGTATTTCCACATTTGATGTCTCTTGTTTTGATTAGGTCATAGCCATGTTTACATCCTACAATTGGTTGTAATGTATCTCTAATATGTTATGTTGATTGCAACTCTTCTCCTAGCAAGCATCAAGTTAACTCAGTCTGTGTGCTTCTTCTTCTTGTGTTTGCCCGCTTTGAATTCTGTCGTACTCAGGACATCTTGTATGGTGCTTATTACTGATTTTTGAATGAAGGCCTGCTTTTCTTATTATCCTTCTTCACCTTTCAGCTCCCAACGGAGCACATGTCTTCAACAAACTTCTTCCAGCTCTTCCTCTCTCCTGCCATCCCTTCCTATTCTTTCCATATTTTACCTATCCTTTTAATATCAGCCTCCAGCTCTCTTCTCCAGGTATGTCTAGGCCTTCCCCTACTCCTCTTTCCCTGCGGTTTCCAAAACAGTGCCTGTCTTGCAATGCTTCTGGTCGGTCTTCTCAACTTGTTTCCTATCCATCGCCAGCGTCTCTTCCGTAGCTCTTTCTCCACTGGTATCTGCATAGTTCTTTCTCTGAATTCATCGTTTGTAATCTTATCATACCATCTCAGTCCCTCTATTCTACGTAAGCATCCATTTATGAAGGTCTGTAGTTTTTTTTTCTTATTATCAGTTATTGGTTAAGGAACTGACGTCACAGCACTCTGGGCAAACCCATAGGTACTTAGTTTCCCCCAACAGATTTAGAAGGGTATGCATACTAATGGTTCCTGTGACTCGCTATTTAAACACACTTCTCTCTCTGCCCCTCAAGTGATATCAGTGTCCCCCTCTCCATACAGACATGCCTTCTCCTACTTCAGATGTTCAACTCTGTACTGTGTTATACATTTCTCTTAACAAGTTGCAAGTTCAACCAGTCTGTGTACTGTTCTAGAAAGTCTGTAACTCCAGCACAAACAGATAAAAGGATTGCCAGGATTTAAGACAAATTGTTGAATAATAAAACAGTCTGAGATATATATATATATATATATATATATATATATATATATATATATATATATATATTAAACACACATATATATATATATATTCCTCTCGTACCATTATACGTTACATAGGGCCTGCAAGTAATTTCTCCATACTGCTCTGTCCTGGGCAACTCGCTCAATCTCTTTCCATGTAATTGATTCTATTTTTTTTCCTCTCTTAGCAAAGTTTGCCTCAGGGTTTCCCTATGGCAGTCCTCTCTTTCTTGAACCCTTTGCCTCCCATTTCAATGCCTACTTTGGTATTCTTTGATTATTTATTCTCAAGGTATGCCCAACATATCTCCATCTTCTCCTTCTTATAACAGTTGTTACTAGTGTGTATTATAACAGAGATAAAATTTGACATAAAGTTCTACTAATGTATTACAACAGAGATGTGGTATGAAAGTCAAGGATTACATTGTTGGTATTGGATCTGTGGATACTAAATGGGCCAAGCATGACGAAGTAGTCAAGCTGGTTAGACAAGCCAACCTCACCCTCAAGCTTGTACTCATCACACCTGCCCCAAAGCCTGAAACATCATCTGAGAGAGGATTCTCCACTGTCAACTTGCCTACATCACCAGTAAAGGTAAGATTTCACCTCTATTGGTGTATAGTAGTCGTTGTGCTGGCCAAACATAGCCTTCTTCTTTGAACGCTTCATATCGACCACTTGTTAAACCACTCTGTTATTTCAATGTGATCTTGCCCATGTGGTGTCGGAGCACGCAAGGGAAGCAAAGTACCACTGCGACCTACAAGGCATGTCATAAGAGGTCACTGATGTAGGACCAAGGAAGCTACCTAGTAATTAAAAAGCATAGCAGAAATTGGATGTGCTGGTCTACTTGTAGGCGTATAACTGATACAATGTACAATTGCTCTTAGGCTCAGATCACATACAAATCACAAAGAGTGGTTAACAAGTGGTCGATATGGAGCGTTCATTCGAAGAAGATTGTATGTGATCTGAGCCTAAGAGTGATTATACTTTGTGCCAGTTATGCGCCTACAAGTAGGTCAGTACATCTGATTTCTGCTACGCTTTTTATTTACTAAGGTAGCTTCCCTGGGTCCCTACCTCTACCGTCTCTTACAAGATGCCTTGTAGATCGCAGTGTTACTATTCTTTGCTCTCCTTGTGGACTCCGACAACACACAGACGCAAACATAACCTGAAATAATGCATGGTATTTATAGTTGGGAATGCCCGCCTGCTCAGCGTGTTCGTAGCACGTTGGACTACGGGTGACTAGCCCTCTGTGAGTGCGGGTTCAATTCCGCTGGCAGAAAAGCCACAGGTTCCCCAGATTTACAGTGTTCGTGGCACCGAGCCGAAGAGTTGCGATGTCCATGGCATCGAGCCAAAGAGCTGAAAGCTCAAGTGCTTCTGGATCGGGAAAAAATAGTTGTGAATACTTTTCCGACCTATATTTAGACTCTCAGTTAAAGAATTGACTTCAGTGCACTTGGTTTTACTCCATATGGCTTGGTCCCTTTCAGTAGAAATGGCCTGCTCATGCAGAGAATATTGCAGTCTTCTAAAAACAATAAGTAGATGTAAAAATAAATTTGATATTAAAATGTTTATTGATGCTAAGTTGTCATGGTTACCAACAACTGTATCCTTGTTGATATTTTTCCAGGTTGAATCTCAGAACCAGCTTGCAGCCACCGAGCGGGAGAGAAAGAGTCAAAATAGAATCAGCGCGCCGTGGGTGTTTGTACGCAGAAGTTCTAACAAAGATAATAAAAGTAGTGCGTCATCAAGACCAATATCAGTGCCCTCACCGCTGACCAATGGAAATGTCAAACATATTAATAACAGCAACGTCAAAACTAGTCATCTTATTAATGGAGCAGATGTGGAACTTTAGCTTAAATATGTCCACTCGGATATGGATACATCCACTCGGATAGCGATACATCCACTCAGATATGGATACGTCCGCATAGATATAGATACATCCACAGAATTGTCAGACAAGAGTGGGTTTACATCCAGTTTCAGAGAGTTTCAAATTGGATATCTTGATAATTGCAAACCAAATATTTTCAGAGATGACTGAACACAATCTATTTCCAATATTTTGTTTGCGGATTATTGCGTTTGCTGTATATGTCTGTATCCATGGATAAGGTCAGTTTATCCAATCTATATAGAGGAGACTGAGAAAACAATGTATCCATAAATAAGACTGGTTCATCTGTTCTAGATAGAAGAGCAGGCTGGAAAGCTGCTGCCCGGACAAAATTTATAAGCAGATATTGAAAATAAAATTGCTACAAAATATCTTCACCATCTTCAAAAATTACATAGCGGACCCTCGTCTGTGCTACACAGTTCGTGCACTGCCGTTGAGATCTTCCTATGTAAGAAAGAGATCAGAACACACATGGTTACTCAACCGAAGTGCAATGATGATGGTCCTATCAAACATTCAGATAAAGGAGAGAGAAAACAATGTATATATATAATCAATTATTTTATGTAATAATTGTTATCCTGGATTCTGACTGGGAACACAGAGAAAAGTGAGGTCTTCATTCAGTATCCTGACTATGTGTTCAATGAAGTTGATTGTATGTTTGTTCAGAAAGTTTGCTTGTATGTGTTCTAGCAAGTAAACTGTGGGGCAGTCCTCTTGTATATCATCTGACAAGTAAACTGTGAGGGCAGTCCTCTTGTATATCATCTGACAAGTAAACTGTGAGACAGTTCTCTTGTATATCATCTGACAAGTAAACTGTGGGGCAGTCCTCTTGTATATCATCTGACAAGTAAACTGTGGGGCAGTCCTTTTGTATATCATCTGACAAGTAAACTGTGAGACAGTTCTCTTGTATATCATCTGACAAGTAAACTGTGGGGCAGTCCTCTTGTATATCATCTGACAAGTAAACTGTGGGCAGTCCTTTGTATATCATCTGACAAGTAAACTGTGAGACAGTTCTCTTGTATATCATCTGACAAGTAAACTGTGGGGCAGTCCTCTTGTATATCATCTGACAAGTAAACTGTGGGGCAGTCCTTTTGTATATCATCTGACAAGTAAACTGTGAGACAGTTCTCTTGTATATCATCTGACAAGTAAACTGTGGGGGCAGTCCTCTTGTATATCATCTGACAAGTAAACTGTGGGGCAGTCCTTTTGTATATCATCTGACAATTAAACTGTGGGGGCAGTCCTCTTGTATATCATCTAACAAGTAAACTGTGGGCAGTCCTCCTTCACTACATGAATGTTTACAAGTAAAACTGGAAGATGCTGGACAAGTTGTATATCATCTGACAAGTAAACTGTGGGGGCAGTCCTCTTGTATATCATCTGACAAGTAAACTGTGGGGCAGTCCTCCCTTCAATACATGAATGTTTACAAGTAAGACTGGAAGATGCTGGACAAGTTGTATATCATCTGACAATTAAACTGTGGGGCAGTCCTTTTGTATATCATCTGACAAGTAAACTGTGAGGCAGTCCTCCCTTCAATACATGAATGTTTACAAGTAAGACTGGAAGATGCTGGACAAGTTGTATATCATCTGACAATTAAACTGTGGGGCAGTCCTCTTGTATATCATCTGACAAGTAAACTGTGGGGGCAGTCCTCCCTTCAATACATGAATGTTTACAAGTAAGACTGGAAGATGCTGGACAAGTTGTATATCATCTGACAAGTAAACTGTGTGGCAGTCCTTTTGTATATCATCTGACAAGTAAACTGTGGGGCAGTCCTCTTGTATATCATCTGACAAGTAAACTGTGGAGCAGTCCTCCTGTGACTACATGAATGTCTACAATCAAGACTTGAAAGATGTTGAACATGGACACACATCAAACTTAATATGTTGATTCTCTGATCTACTTAACAAATTGTTTATGTATTACAAACGTATTATTTATACTCATAAGTTACATATTGATATTAAATCTTACTCGCTCTTTTCCATTTTCTCTCTTATGCTTCTTCTCTTGCTTCCCACTTACCTGTCTTTTTGTCTCTTACTCCTTGTATTTTTCAAATGTTGTATGGGAGTTACATCTTTTTGCAATCTCTCTAATATCTTTCTGTGATCAGATTCAGATAATTTCTTTGAGTGATTTCATTGTCTGGACCTTCTCAACTTGTTCTGATATTTATATTGACATTTTCTACATAAGTTTCAATGTATACAATCAATGTTTGAGTTTTATTGTTCAATCAATGTTTGGGTTTTATTGTTGTTCAATCAATGTTTGGGTTTTATTGTTCAATCAATGTTTGGGTTTTATTGTTCAATCAATGTTTGGGTTTTACTGTTCAATCAATGTTTGGGTTTTATTGTTGTTCAATCAATGTTTGGGTTTTATTGTTGTTCAATCAATGTTTGGGTTTTATTGTTGTTCAATCAATGTTTGGGTTTTATTGTTGTTCAATCAATGTTTGGGTTTTACTGTTGTTCAATCAATGTTTGGGTTTTACTGTTGTTCAATCAATGTTTGGGTTTTACTGTTGTTCAATCAATGTTTGGGTTTTATTGTTGTTCAATCAATGTTTGGGTTTTACTGTTGTTCAATCAATGTTTGGGTTTTACTGTTGTTCAATCAATGTTTGGGTTTTACTGTTGTTCAATCAATGTTTGGGTTTTACTGTTGTTCAATCAATGTTTGGGTTTTACTGTTGTTCAATCAATGTTTGGGTTTTATTGTTGTTCAATCAATGTTTGGGTTTTATTGTTGTTCAATCAATGTTTGGGTTTTACTGTTGTTCAATCAATGTTTGGGTTTTACTGTTGTTCAATCAATGTTTGGGTTTTACTGTTGTTCAATCAATGTTTGGGTTTTATTGTTCAATCAATGTTTGGGTTTTACTGTTGTTCAATCAATGTTTGAGTTTTATTGTTCAATCAATGTTTGGGTTTTACTGTTGTTCAATCAATGTTTGGGTTTTATTGTTCAATCAATGTTTGGGTTTTACTGTTGTACAATCAGTGCCTGAACTTCAATGGACAATCAATGCAACAACTTAAATATTACAATCAATATTTGGGTTTTAATATGCAATCAATTTCTTTACTTTAATAGTTTAGTCGTCGGATCATCATCACTGCATATAGAACCAATTAGTTAATAAGTGCTTTGATCTCCTCCTCAGTATGTCTCTCAGTGTGTGGCGACTAACAACACCAATTCTTTGTTGGTTTACTATTCTTATTTGGTTATCATGTAATTTAATTGACTTTTATTGAATATTCATTCGAGATTTTGTGCCTGGACTTGAACAATATATTATTTGTTACTTGTGTATATAGATCTATCTCACCACCCATCTCACCACTAGCACAAGTGAGTCAGCTAGTTGTGAGACTATGGAGAACAAAAAGAACTTTTCTAAGCCAAATTTCCTGAAATATTTCGCATGTACATAACTATCCCTCCCTTTTCAAGAAGTATGCTACATACTATGAGATCCCCTCCATAACATTCTGAAAATATTTTGGTTTAAATGTCATCTATGAGTAGCCACGTGTTTACATGTGGTCAATTAATAATATAAAATATATAAGTGTTGTCTTGTTATGGATAAACTAACCATTCTTTCTTGTTGTCTGTAGCAAAGGTTCTCTCCTCATCTGATGAGCACTTGTGTAACTTACTTTAGTGGAGACAGCAAACAAGCTGATTACCAACAGTGTAAGAAACATCAGAAGCAGGGCGAGAATAACTTCATGCACCGAATACATTGAAAGACAACAAATGCAGTGGTTAGGACATTTAATGAGAATGGAATACAACCAACCACCAATAACAGTATACAGTAAAAGAGATCAGATACTAGACTAGAGCCAAGGGAAGACCAAGAAAAAGTTGGATAGACAATATCAAGATCACACTAAATAAACATGGATATAACACAACAAGAGCGACTCATCTGACCCTGGAACGCAAATTAAAGCTCCCACCACTATGCTTAACGGCAAGAGTGGACAACCAATTCCATCATCTACCTGGGGACAAACAATAGACAACAAGAAACAACACACAAAGTATGATGGATGTTTCTATAGAGCAGTAACCAAGTTTGTGTCCTGGCAGCCTGAGATCTTTATCTAACGCAGGACACATCAACAAGAAACAACACACAAAGTATGATAGATGTTTCTATAGAGCAGTAACCAAGTTTGTGTCCTGGCAGCCTGAGATCTTTATCTAACGCAGGACACATCAACAAGAAACAACACACAAAGTATGATGGATGTTTCTATAGAGCAGTAACCAAGTTTGTGTCCTGGCAGCCTGAGATCTTTATCTAACGCAGGACACATCAACAAGAAACAACACACAAAGTATGATAGATGTTTCTATAGAGCAGTAACCAAGTTTGTGTCCTGGCAGCCTGAGATCTTTATCTAACGCAGGACACATCAACAAGAAACAACACACAAAGTATGATGGATGTTTCTATAGAGCAGTAACCAAGTTTGTGTCCTGGCAGCCTGAGATCTTTATCTAACGCAGGACACATCAACAAGAAACAACACACAAAGTATGATGGATGTTTCTATAGAGCAGTAACCAAGTTTGTGTCCTGGCAGCCTGAGATCTTTATCTAACGCAGGACACATCAACAAGAAACAACACACAAAGTATGATGGATGTTTCTATAGAGCAGTAACCAAGTTTGTGTCCTGGCATCCTGAGATCTTTATCTAACGCAGGACACATCAACAAGAAACAACACACAAAGTATGATAGATGTTTCTATAGAGCAGTAACCAAGTTTGTGTCCTGGCAGCCTGAGATCTTTATCTAACGCAGGACACATCAACAAGAAACAACACACAAAGTATGATAGATGTTTCTATAGAGCAGTAACCAAGTTTGTGTCCTGGCAGCCTGAGATCTTTATCTAACGCAGGACACATCAACAAGAAACAACACACAAAGTATGATAGATGTTTCTATAGAGCAGTAACCAAGTTTGTGTCCTGGCAGCCTGAGATCTTTATCTAACGCAGGACACATCAACAAGAAACAACACACAAAGTATGATGGATGTTTCTATAGAGCAGTAACCAAGTTTGTGTCCTGGCAGCCTGAGATCTTTATCTAACGCAGGACACATCAACAAGAAACAACACACAAAGTATGATAGATGTTTCTATAGAGCAGTAACCAAGTTTGTGTCCTGGCAGCCTGAGATCTTTATCTAACGCAGGACACATCAACAAGAAACAACACACAAAGTATGATAGATGTTTCTATAGAGCAGTAACCAAGTTTGTGTTCTGACAGCCTGAGATCTTTATCTAACGCAGGACACATCAACAAGAAACAACACACAAAGTATGATAGATGTTTCTATAGAGCAGTAACCAAGTTTGTGTCCTGGCAGCCTGAGATCTTTATCTAACGCAGGACACATCAACAAGAAACAACACACAAAGTATGATGGATGTTTCTATAGAGCAGTAACCAAGTTTGTGTTCTGACAGCCTGAGATCTTTATCTAACGCAGGACACATCAACAAGAAACAACACACAAAGTATGATAGATGTTTCTATAGAGCAGTAACCAAGTTTGTGTTCTGACATCCTGAGATCTTTATCTAACGCAGGACACATCAACAAGAAACAACACACAAAGTATGATGGATGTTTCTATAGAGCAGTAACCAAGTTTGTGTTCTGACATCCTGAGATCTTTATCTAACGCAGGACACATCAACAAGAAACAACACACAAAGTATGATGGATGTTTCTATAGAGCAGTAACCAAGTTTGTGTTCTGACATCCTGAGATCTTTATCTAACGCAGGACACATCAACAAGAAACAACACACAAAGTATGATAGATGTTTCTATAGAGCAGTAACCAAGTTTGTGTTCTGGCATCCTGAGATCTTTATCTAACGCAGGACACATCAACAAGAAACAACACACAAAGTATGATGGATGTTTCTATAGAGCAGTAACCAAGTTTGTGTTCTGACAGCCTGAGATCTTTATCTAACGCAGGACACATCAACAAGAAACAACACACAAAGTATGATGGATGTTTCTATAGAGCAGTAACCAAGTTTGTGTTCTTACATCCTGAGATCTTTATCTAACGCAGGACACATCAACAAGAAACAACACACAAAGTATGATGGATGTTTCTATAGAGCAGTAACCAAGTTTGTGTCCTGAGATCTTTATCTAACGCAGGACACATCAACAAGAAACAACACACAAAGTATGATGGATGTTTCTATAGAGCAGTAACCAAGTTTGTGTCCTGGCAGCCTGAGATCTTTATCTAACGCAGGACACATCAACAAGAAACAACACACAAAGTATGATGGATGTTTCTATAGAGCAGTAACCAAGTTTGTGTCCTGGCATCCTGAGATCTTTATCTAACGCAGGACACATCAACAAGAAACAACACACAAAGTATGATGGATGTTTCTATAGAGCAGTAACCAAGTTTGTGTCCTGGCAGCCTGAGATCTTTATCTAACGCAGGACACATCAACAAGAAACAACACACAAAGTATGATGGATGTTTCTATAGAGCAGTAACCAAGTTTGTGTTCTGACATCCTGAGATCTTTATCTAACGCAGGACACATCAACAAGAAACAACACACAAAGTATGATAGATGTTTCTATAGAGCAGTAACCAAGTTTGTGTCCTGGCATCCTGAGATCTTTATCTAACGCAGGACACATCAACAAGAAACAACACACAAAGTATGATGGATGTTTCTATAGAGCAGTAACCAAGTTTGTGTTCTGACAGCCTGAGATCTTTATCTAACGCAGGACACATCAACAAGAAACAACACACAAAGTATGATAGATGTTTCTATAGAGCAGTAACCAAGTTTGTGTTCTGACATCCTGAGATCTTTATCTAACGCAGGACACATCAACAAGAAACAACACACAAAGTATGATGGATGTTTCTATAGAGCAGTAACCAAGTTTGTGTTCTGACATCCTGAGATCTTTATCTAACGCAGGACACATCAACAAGAAACAACACACAAAGTATGATGGATGTTTCTATAGAGCAGTAACCAAGTTTGTGTCCTGGCATCCTGAGATCTTTATCTAACGCAGGACACATCAACAAGAAACAACACACAAAGTATGATGGATGTTTCTATAGAGCAGTAACCAAGTTTGTGTTCTGACATCCTGAGATCTTTATCTAACGCAGGACACATCAACAAGAAACAACACACAAAGTATGATGGATGTTTCTATAGAGCAGTAACCAAGTTTGTGTTCTGACAGCCTGAGATCTTTATCTAACGCAGGACACATCAACAAGAAACAACACACAAAGTATGATGGATGTTTCTATAGAGCAGTAACCAAGTTTGTGTTCTGACAGCCTGAGATCTTTATCTAACGCAGGACACATCAACAAGAAACAACACACAAAGTATGATAGATGTTTCTATAGAGCAGTAACCAAGTTTGTGTCCTGACATCCTGAGATCTTTATCTAACGCAGGACACATCAACAAGAAACAACACACAAAGTATGATGGATGTTTCTATAGAGCAGTAACCAAGTTTGTGTTCTGGCATCCTGAGATCTTTATCTAACGCAGGACACATCAACAAGAAACAACACACAAAGTATGATGGATGTTTCTATAGAGCAGTAACCAAGTTTGTGTCCTGAGATCTTTATCTAACGCAGGACACATCAACAAGAAACAACACACAAAGTATGATAGATGTTTCTATAGAGCAGTAACCAAGTTTGTGTTCTGACATCCTGAGATCTTTATCTAACGCAGGACACATCAACAAGAAACAACACACAAAGTATGATGGATGTTTCTATAGAGCAGTAACCAAGTTTGTGTTCTGACAGCCTGAGATCTTTATCTAACGCAGGACACATCAACAAGAAACAACACACAAAGTATGATGGATGTTTCTATAGAGCAGTAACCAAGTTTGTGTCCTGGCATCCTGAGATCTTTATCTAACGCAGGACACATCAACAAGAAACAACACACAAAGTATGATAGATGTTTCTATAGAGCAGTAACCAAGTTTGTGTCCTGGCATCCTGAGATCTTTATCTAACGCAGGACACATCAACAAGAAACAACACACAAAGTATGATGGATGTTTCTATAGAGCAGTAACCAAGTTTGTGTTCTGACATCCTGAGATCTTTATCTAACGCAGGACACATCAACAAGAAACAACACACAAAGTATGATGGATGTTTCTATAGAGCAGTAACCAAGTTTGTGTTCTGACATCCTGAGATCTTTATCTAACGCAGGACACATCAACAAGAAACAACACACAAAGTATGATGGATGTTTCTATAGAGCAGTAACCAAGTTTGTGTTCTGACAGCCTGAGATCTTTATCTAACGCAGGACACATCAACAAGAAACAACACACAAAGTATGATGGATGTTTCTATAGAGCAGTAACCAAGTTTGTGTTCTGGCAGCCTGAGATCTTTATCTAACGCAGGACACATCAACAAGAAACAACACACAAAGTATGATGGATGTTTCTATAGAGCAGTAACCAAGTTTGTGTTCTGACATCCTGAGATCTTTATCTAACGCAGGACACATCAACAAGAAACAACACACAAAGTATGATGGATGTTTCTATAGAGCAGTAACCAAGTTTGTGTTCTGGCATCCTGAGATCTTTATCTAACGCAGGACACATCAACAAGAAACAACACACAAAGTATGATGGATGTTTCTATAGAGCAGTAACCAAGTTTGTGTTCTGACAGCCTGAGATCTTTATCTAACGCAGGACACATCAACAAGAAACAACACACAAAGTATGATGGATGTTTCTATAGAGCAGTAACCAAGTTTGTGTCCTGGCATCCTGAGATCTTTATCTAACGCAGGACACATCAACAAGAAACAACACACAAAGTATGATGGATGTTTCTATAGAGCAGTAACCAAGTTTGTGTTCTGGCATCCTGAGATCTTTATCTAACGCAGGACACATCAACAAGAAACAACACACAAAGTATGATGGATGTTTCTATAGAGCAGTAACCAAGTTTGTGTCCTGGCATCCTGAGATCTTTATCTAACGCAGGACACATCAACAAGAAACAACACACAAAGTATGATAGATGTTTCTATAGAGCAGTAACCAAGTTTGTGTCCTGGCATCCTGAGATCTTTATCTAACGCAGGACACATCAACAAGAAACAACACACAAAGTATGATGGATGTTTCTATAGAGCAGTAACCAAGTTTGTGTTCTGACATCCTGAGATCTTTATCTAACGCAGGACACATCAACAAGAAACAACACACAAAGTATGATGGATGTTTCTATAGAGCAGTAACCAAGTTTGTGTTCTGACATCCTGAGATCTTTATCTAACGCAGGACACATCAACAAGAAACAACACACAAAGTATGATGGATGTTTCTATAGAGCAGTAACCAAGTTTGTGTTCTGACAGCCTGAGATCTTTATCTAACGCAGGACACATCAACAAGAAACAACACACAAAGTATGATGGATGTTTCTATAGAGCAGTAACCAAGTTTGTGTCCTGGCATCCTGAGATCTTTATCTAACGCAGGACACATCAACAAGAAACAACACACAAAGTATGATAGATGTTTCTATAGAGCAGTAACCAAGTTTGTGTCCTGGCATCCTGAGATCTTTATCTAACGCAGGACACATCAACAAGAAACAACACACAAAGTATGATGGATGTTTCTATAGAGCAGTAACCAAGTTTGTGTTCTGACATCCTGAGATCTTTATCTAACGCAGGACACATCAACAAGAAACAACACACAAAGTATGATGGATGTTTCTATAGAGCAGTAACCAAGTTTGTGTTCTGACATCCTGAGATCTTTATCTAACGCAGGACACATCAACAAGAAACAACACACAAAGTATGATGGATGTTTCTATAGAGCAGTAACCAAGTTTGTGTTCTGACAGCCTGAGATCTTTATCTAACGCAGGACACATCAACAAGAAACAACACACAAAGTATGATGGATGTTTCTATAGAGCAGTAACCAAGTTTGTGTTCTGGCAGCCTGAGATCTTTATCTAACGCAGGACACATCAACAAGAAACAACACACAAAGTATGATGGATGTTTCTATAGAGCAGTAACCAAGTTTGTGTTCTGACATCCTGAGATCTTTATCTAACGCAGGACACATCAACAAGAAACAACACACAAAGTATGATGGATGTTTCTATAGAGCAGTAACCAAGTTTGTGTTCTGGCATCCTGAGATCTTTATCTAACGCAGGACACATCAACAAGAAACAACACACAAAGTATGATGGATGTTTCTATAGAGCAGTAACCAAGTTTGTGTTCTGACAGCCTGAGATCTTTATCTAACGCAGGACACATCAACAAGAAACAACACACAAAGTATGATGGATGTTTCTATAGAGCAGTAACCAAGTTTGTGTCCTGGCATCCTGAGATCTTTATCTAACGCAGGACACATCAACAAGAAACAACACACAAAGTATGATGGATGTTTCTATAGAGCAGTAACCAAGTTTGTGTTCTGGCATCCTGAGATCTTTATCTAACGCAGGACACATCAACAAGAAACAACACACAAAGTATGATGGATGTTTCTATAGAGCAGTAACCAAGTTTGTGTCCTGGCAGCCTGAGATCTTTATCTAACGCAGGACACATCAACAAGAAACAACACACAAAGTATGATGGATGTTTCTATAGAGCAGTAACCAAGTTTGTGTTCTGACAGCCTGAGATCTTTATCTAACGCAGGACACATCAACAAGAAACAACACACAAAGTATGATGGATGTTTCTATAGAGCAGTAACCAAGTTTGTGTCCTGGCAGCCTGAGATCTTTATCTAACGCAGGACACATCAACAAGAAACAATAATAATAGCATTTATGTCATTCAACACCGCTCAAATACCCAGCAACCTACTAAATTTCATTCAATACCACTGCATAGCAACCTACTACATTTCAATATTCAAATTAACTATGTCTTCCCTAATATATCTTGTTGTTTTTTGTCCTTGTTCTTAATCTCTTAATGTTTGTTCTATTTTGTTTTTAGAACAGACTAAAAAATAAAATTCCTACAAAAATATCTTCATCATTTTCAAAATTACATCAGGGACCTTCACAGGTGCTATGGAGTTGGTGCACTGCAGCTGAGATCTTCCTGTGTAAGAAAGTGATCGGAGCACACATAGTTACTCACTGAAGTGCAATGATGATGGTTCTATCAAATCAATCAATCCCGCAGCATGGTGTTCCACATAAAACTATCAATTCTGAACTTCTCTTCATAATTCATAAGTACGGTTTCAACTTCACTGCAACGGGTCACCGTTCCTGTGCCAATGAAAATCACACGAAATGCTAACAACTGTGAAATGTTTCCTGTGTGAACTAATTCCAGAATGAAACAGCCACGTACCGCCACAAAAAGTAACTTACACCACATAAAATGCATATGGCCGTCGCTAATGTAGCAACACAAAACTGTTCATCACTTGAATTGCAATTCTTGTCGAAGGAACATCAATCATGACAAAATCCAGCTTTCTGCACTCGCAATATAACTGCATACGGCAGATTGAGCTTGTTCGTCATAACCGCTGTCCGCCATTTTCTGAATACACACAACAAACGCACCGTTGACACAGCAAAAGCATTCCATGTAACAGTCATAGCTCACAGCGTTGCTCAAGCACTAACTCAGTAGCTCGGCAAACGAAACCGGAAAATACCGGACCAAACATGGCGAAAATGCACTAGCAAAGTCGTGTTCAGAATCAAACAGTTCTGACTCTGAATGGCCCTCCCGCATTCCACCATTGCAGGCCAGATTTTTCCTGTTTGTATCTATGAAATCCATCTCTCTCTCTCTTTCTCTCTCTCTCTCCAGCCTGTGACATCGCTGCCACTTAGGATAGCAACAAAGCTTGTTACACCTAGTGTTCCACACAAAACTGTATCAGTACTGAACTTTTTTTAATGTGTATTTGATATTTATACATTCTATGAGCCACCATGTAGCATGTCCTATGTAAAATGCTGCTCTTATCAATCTGGCTGAAAACTCAATGTCTCTAGCCAGTTCTCCTACATCCTCCATTGTCATTATCAAGGTTTCCTGAATGTCATGTTGTCACTGTCATCCCCCGCCTCTTACCTTCCAGGATCCATTATTTATCTAAATCACTATGACGTTTAATTTGTATGTGTACACACTTATTATCGAGGATTGTTTGGCCGAATGGATTAGAGCATGGCTCCTATCCGGGAGACCCGTGTTCAATTCACAGTAAGTCCAAGTATTTTTTTTCTGTTGTGGGAATAAATGAAAAATCTGAACCTGAACAGATTCGCGGCGACTGCACTAGCCATGCGGCCATTAAATTCGTCAGGCTCTCGTCCCACCTGTCCTTCACCGCCATAAAAAGTGGTACTACATGTAGTAACGACAGTTGTTTTTTTTACCCACTTATTTCAACAAATTATAGATCAATTTTATTGTGTGTAATTTCTTTGTAGCATATTTCAAATAGATTTATTTGTTTAAGTGTATATTTTGTGTGTGGAATACTCATACTATGTTTTAATTTCTTTTGTATTTACTCTAATCCTGGTTTGTCTCACAGCATCAGGATAAGAAGAGATTTCTAGAACAGATTTTTGTGTGTGCTTTGTAGACAGTGTTTTTTACCACCTCTGTTATTTCTGAGATCCACCTTTTGCATGGATGGCCTTTTGCTTTGTATCCACTGTATGAAAGTAACATACTATCTATCTAGCAGCGTCTTTGAGGTGCACTGTCTTTTTAAGTTTTAATATGCTGGTATATTTGATTGTGTATGACTTATGTAATTAATTGAATCCACAAGTTTGAAGCTTCAACTGTTATCTATTGTTTTACTGTAGACAGTTGGCATACTTTGTGTGTGTTGTTTATTCTTCCCCAAGTCTTCTTCTTCTGCTTTCTCACTAGATTAGGATTTCCGATTCTCTAATAAAGGCAGCCGTCTGCCTCAGATTATCAGCCACGCCATACAGTTTGTCTTGGACACTAGTGTAAGTGGGCCACCTCTTTCTTCTCAAGTCTGCATACTGGGAGCAGTTCTGTAGGATATAATTCCTATGATTTTTGCTTCCCGTTTGTGCCGACCTCTTCCAGCAGTACATTTTGGACCCCTTCGTGATGGTAGGTCTGACATTCTTACTGCGCTGCTAAATCTCCGAGGCAGATTGGTGGCCGTAAAATCTGTTATCCCATTCCTCATTGTGAGGGATCGTTGTACCGTGTTATGTACCTTACGACCTGGTGCATCTGTTTTCTGCAAGCACTTGTTTCGGGTTAGCATTCCCTAGCGTACATGTGCATCCGATTTCAGTCAAACCTTCTTAGTCGCCTCTTACACATGCGTGGCAGGTAACAGTGGTTCTATTCTTTACACCCCAAATTTGGGCCCGGTAACCACTCGGCATTCCCAAGTCTAAAGTTTGTAATCACACCAAATAGTAATTCAATCTCATCAGCAAATAGCTTGTCCTGCCTGAGCAGAACTTTGCCACCCCAACAGTCCTTTGGAATTTCTCTCTCTCTCATAGGCCAGATGTCCTGCCTCTGCAGCTGTCATGTTCAAACCATCAGTTACATCCTGAATCCATCTTCTCCGTGATCTTCCTCTTCTTCTTTTTGCTGGTATGCCTCTTTTCATGATGTTCTTCTTCAGCCCTTCATGTCTTTATATGTCCAAAATATCTCAATTTTCTCTTTCTTATTTGTAGCATCAGCCAGTTTTCTTTGATTTTGAGTTCTTTCTGGATAGATCTATTTGTTCTCTTCTCTGTCCATGATATACAAATGACTCTTCTGTAACACTTATACTCAAAAGCACATATATATTTTTCCACTGCCTTGTTAGATGTCCATGCTTCAAACCCATAAGTTACCACTGGGAATATGCATGCTCTTAGTTTTCTGATCATTGTTTTCTTATCAGTTCTGTTCCATACTGTTTTAGTTGTTTCATTTTTGGTAAAGCCATGCTTGCAAAGCAATTCTATCTATCTTTTAGAAATCAATAGTTTGTGCTGTGTATTCTCATAACAATTTGAGATATTGATTGATATTATGAAACATATTATTATTATTATTGACTAAATGATGATAATTAAATAGATATTGTTCATATTTTTGCTGTGTAAATGATGTTAGTTTCTTTTATAGTCAATTGAATGAGATGCATGTATTTTGTAATGCTGCTAGATAGTTGATTTGATCGCTGCATGTATTGTAATGTGCTGCTAGATAGTTGATCTGATGGGCTGCATGTATTTCTTGAATGTGTTGTTAGATAGTTGATCTGATGGGCTGCATGTATTTTTGTAATGTGTTGCTAGATAGTTGATTTGATGCGCTGCATGTATTTTTGTAATGTGCTGCTAGATAGTTGATCTGATGGGCTGCATGCATTTCTTAAATGTGCTGCTAGATAGTTGATTTGATGCGCTGCATGTATTTCTTAAATGGGTTGCTGGATAGTTGATCTTTATGGGCTGCATGTATTTCTTAAATGGGTTGCTGGATAGTTGATTTGATGCGCTGCATGTATTTCTTGAATGGGCTGCATGTATTTCTTGAATGTGCTGCTAGATAGTTGATCTGATGGGCTGCATGTATTTCTTGAATGTGTTGCTAGATAGTTGATCTGATGGGCTGCATGTATTTCTTGAATGTGTTGCTAGATAGTTGATCTGATGGGCTGCATGCTATTTTCTTGAATGTGTTGCTAGATAGTTGATCTGATGGGCTGCATGTATTTCTTGAATGTGTTGCTAGATAGTTGATCTGATGGGCTGCATGTATTTCTTGAATGTGTTGCTAGATAGTTGATCTGATGGGCTGCATGTATTTCTTGAATGTGTTGCTAGATAGTTGATCTGATGGGCTGCATGTATTTCTTGAATGTGTTGCTAGATAGTTGATCTGATGGGCTGCATGCATTTCTTGAATGTGTTGCTAGATAGTTGATCTGATGGGCTGCATGTATTTCTTGAATGTGTTGCTAGATAGTTGATCTGATGGGCGCATGCATTTCTGAATGTTGCTAGATAGTTGGATCTGATGGCGCATGTATTTCTTGAATGTGCTGCTAGATAGTTGATCTGATGGCTGATGTATTTTTGAATGGTGCTAGATAGTTGGATCTGATGGGCTGATGTATTTCGAATGTGTTGCTAGATAGTTGATCTGATGGGCTGCATGCATTTTGAATGTTTGCAGATAGTTGATCTGATGGGTGCATGTATTTCTTCAATTGCTGCTAGATAGTTGATCTGATGGGCTGCATGTATTTCTTGAATGTGTTGCTAGATAGTTGGATCTGATGGGCTGCATGCATTTCTTGAATGTGTTGCTAGATAGTTGATCTGATGGGCTGCATGTATTTCTTGAATGTGTTGCTAGATAGTTGGATCTGATGGGCTGCATGTATTTCTTGAATGTGTTGCTAGATAGTTGATCTGATGGGCTGCATGTATTTCTTGAATGTGTTGCTAGATAGTTGATCTGATGGGCTGCATGTATTTCTTGAATGTGTTGCTAGATAGTTGATCTGATGGGCTGCATGTATTTCTTAAATGTGTTGCTAGATAGTTGATCTGATGGGCTGCATGCATTTCTTAAATGTGTTGCTAGATAGTTGGATCTGATGGGCTGCAAGTATTTCTTAAATGGGTTGCTGGATAGTTGATTTGATGGGCTGCATGTATTTCTTAAATGGGTTGCTGGATAGTTGATTTGATGCGCTGCATGTATTTCTTGAATGGGCTGCATGTATTTCTTGAATGTACTGTTAGATAGTTGATCTGATGGGCTGCATGTATTTCTTGAATGTGCTGCTAGATAGTTGATCTGATGGGCTGCATGTATTTCTTGAATGTGCTGCTAGATAGTTGATCTGATAGATTGCAAGATATGCTTGTCCGTAAATCGCCAGCAGTTATAACTATACAAGTATACTGAAATAATATCCCAATATTTCTATACATTTTACAGCAGAAATGTGACAAGTATTTACTTGTATCTACCACACACAAACACACACAACTCTTTTAGTAGGACTTCTACAAACTAAATATAATTAATGATTATGCACACAGGACTCCCCTTGGGTGCTCATACCCTTTCAATTGAATGTATCAGCAGCATAGCATTTACATAGTAGCTCATGCAACAATTCCACATTTTCCCAATTCTCCCTTAAGTTTTCCAGCATTTACTTTTCCACATTTTTTACAAATCTTTTTTTTTAAAATTATTTGTGTTTGATTTTTCATTTTGTTTTGTTGTTTGTACTCCAATTAATATTTTAAAAGTTTAAAACTCTTTTCATTGAATCCTCAAAACACATTCCCCATTCTATTCATATCATACAATTTATGACTAGTATTCTGGAATTTAACACACACACAGAGAGAGAAATTCTTCTCATGTCCATATGAACACAACAAATTGAATTTCATGACTATGTACTTTTATCAGCTCTATATTTATATATTATATACAATTATGTATTTTTCTCTCAACATGTCGATAACAGCAGTTAATATCAAAATCTCTTTTTGTTGTGGATAGAAGACATTTCTGTCTTAAATATAAATCAAATCTGGTCAGATTCTTTGATTGTAAATATTATCAAAGTCATGCCAACATATGTCTTGTTTGTGATATGGTTCATGTGTTCTTCTTATTATTTTTTGCACGTTCTTAACATCATTTGTTGGTCCCCATTATTTTATGGTCTCTTGTATTGTTGGCGCCATCTTTTGGTCTGTATTGTTGGCCTCATCTTTATGGTCTGTATTGTTGGTCCCCATCTTTGTGGTCCGTATTGTTGGCCTCCATCTGTATGGTCGATTGTTGGCCATCTTTGTAGTCTGTATTTGGCCATCTGTGGTCCGTTTGTTGGCCTCATCTGTTTTTTGGGGTCTGTATTGTTTGGTCTGCCCATCTTTGTGGTCTGTATTTTGGCCATTCCATCTTTGTGAGTCTTGATTGTTGGTGCCATATTTGTGGTCCGTATTGTTGGCGCCATCTTTGTGGCCTGTATGTGGTTTTTGGTCGAAGAATGGGAGTACGTTGTCCTGCTAGTTTACAACGTTATAATAACAGCTATGATATTTGTGCCTTTTGGCTTAGCACACCCGAATTTTGGCACATCACATCTGAGTTATGGCTTAGCACACCCGAATTTTGGCACAGCACATCTGAGTTATGGCTTAGCACACCTGAATTTTGGCACAGCACATCTGAGTTATGGCTTAGTACACACAAATTTTGGCACAGCACATCTGAGTTATGGCTCAGCACACCGGTTTAGATGTCTCATTCGGCAGTAAATGGCCATGTACATTTTTATAAAAAGAATATTGTTCATTTGAGGATAATTTCATTTGCTTCTTCTTTTCTACCCTTCGCCACAAAGGAGGCATAGGTCCCCAACCAAGGCCTTGCAAGCTCTTGCACTTGGTTGCAGTTTTATAGCTGAGTATTTTTACTGGATGGGGTAGCTAATCCCACGCCAAACCTCCAATTTCGCTGTCTACGGCATGTGATAAGTATTAGTGGTTCTATTATTTACCCCGAATTTGGGCCCCGGTAACCAAACGGGCGTCTGATTTTGTATGATGAATAATCTTTTACTCATTATTGGACAGGAGAGACGTGTAGGCACATGTGCTGAGATTCTCATTGTCTGTATTGCGATCAGATCTCATATCAGACATGTATGCACCTACACTTTTACCAATTCCAAGTAGCTCTCATTTAATCCCTACCCACTTAGCCAGACATTAGTCTGTTACCATCTTGTATCACCTGTTGGTAGTTTACATGCTTTATTCAAAATGTTAATGATAATCATGTCTTTCAATAGCATACTACTCTCAAAGCTGTTGTTAACATTCATCCATACCATGATGTTCCATATCTTCATGATATCTTTGCTTTATTCAATCAATTTTACTCAATCAAAAATATGTACTTATTTATTCATATATGCTGATCTGTTTGTATTTGTGTATAACTTCAGATTTTCAGTGAGTTCTCAAATGAGACTACTTTAACTTGTGTTGAACTCATTTGATTCCATTCATCATCATCATGATCATCACTTTACATCAACATGGAGCATGATGCCTTGTTCAAAAAGAGAATAATTTAATGCCTGTAATTTTGCCAGTTTGATATTGCTTGTGTGACATAATGTTCAAGTAGTCTTGTCTAACATATCCAACCAAGCCAGTAACAATATTCATTATAGCAAACCAATCAGTATTTGTTGTATCATCAATTCGAGAATGTTCTAATGACAGATATGTCTTTCTTACACTCTAACTCCACATGATTTATTTCATCATATACTTCATCAATATTTGAGTTTTCTTACATTCTTCTTCTTCTGCATTCTCACTAGATTGGGATTTCGATTCTCTAATAAAGGCAGCCGTCTGCCTCAGATTATCAACCAGGCCATACAGTTTGTCTTGGACGCTAGTGTAAGTGGGCCACCTCCTTCTCAAGTCTGCATACTGGGGGCAGTTCTGTAGGATATGATTTCTGCTTCCCGTTTGTGCCGACCTCTTCCTGCAGTAAGTTTTGACCACCCTTGTGATGGTAGGTATGACATTCTTACTGCGTGACTAAATCTCAGAGGCAGATTGGCGACCGTAGAATCCGTTATTCCATTCCTCATTGTGAGAGGTTGTTGCACCATGTTATGCGCCTTACGGCCTGGTGCATCCGTTTTCTGCAAGCATTTGTTTCGGGTTAGCATTCCCTAGCGGACACATGCGACTGATTTCAGCCAAACCTCCTTAGTCGCTTCTTACGACATGCGTGGCAGGTAACAGTGGTTCTATTCTTTACACCCCAAATTTGGGCCCTGGTAACCACTCGGGCATTCTTACACTCTCCACATGATTTCTTGCATCATGTACTTATCAATATTTAATATTAAATGTTTAGTTTGAAACCAGGTTGAAAGACAATAACCGGCAGAAACCAGGTTGAAAGAAAATAACCGGAAGAAACCAGGTTGAAAGACAACGTGAAACAGTTGAGACAATACTGGCGAAACCAGGTTGAAAGACAATAACTGGCAGAAACCAGGTTGAAAGAAAATAACCGACAGAAACCGGGTTGAAAGAAAATAACTGGCAGAAACCGGGTTGAAAGACAATAACCGGCAGAAACCGGATTGAAAGACAATAACCGGCAGAAACCAGGTTGAAAGACAATAACTGGCAGAAACCAGGTTGAAAGACAATAACCGGCAGAAACCAGGTTGAAAATAACAAAACTATCATTCCCACTTTTTATGACGGCATAGGACAGGTGGGACGAGAGACTGAGAAATTTAATGGCCACATGGTTAGTGCAGTTGCTGCGAAGCTGTTCAGGTTTGGCTGGAAGGGACCAAATATCTTTGGGGAATTTATTGACTGCATATACATCAATTCTATTTATAGATAATATATATATATATATATATAAACCAAATGTAAAGAATGACATTGATGCAAAGTACACTAGAAAACCTGAGCTAATGTGTACCACCACAAGGCTTCTCAGCAATTTGGCTAGAATCAAAGTGTAGTGTCAACTTGATTGCAGCCAGATGGTGGGAGCCTTCATAAAGCATCAAATCAGACGTACATTAGCAGACTTCCAGTGGTTCTCATTCAAGGAAATGATGACGCTCTACATTTAATCATACTGGTCCACTCATTGTGTTACTTCCGGGTAGGACCCAATTTTTATTTTTTTTTCCCATCCAGTGTGTACATCAGTTGTGTATCTGAGATGATGATATGCATGCAATTAACATGAATCTGTATACACATTGATATTTCTGCTCCAGCTATATACATACATTTATATATAATCCAACAGTATTGAAATTGTTCCATATTTGCTTCATCTGTTATCATTATAATTGTCATATAAGCTATCTATCTACGTACTACTACTCATGTCCTTGATACCAATGTTCTGTCATCACCAGGTATATGTCTGTCATATCTCTAATGATGACATTTGTCAAGTGCATTAATTTATACCAGGAGAGAGCAGCATTATCCAGTTGTACCAGTACAAAAAATAGACGATCAAAAGTTCATTATATATATCTCTCTTTGATTTATTCATGACAGGTTGTGTTTTAATAAAACAATGTTCATTACCTTTTATTGCTGATGTTTGTTCTGTTTGTGTTACAACAATGCCATGATCACCACCACCAGATTGTGAACATTGGAAGCACTGTATGTGTTGTCTTCAAAACTCTTGCACGCACAGACAAACACATAAACTCTCACAATACATATATTCAAATCATATGTCCTAATCATGCGTGTGTGTTGTCTTCAAACTCTCACACATACAAACACTCATCATAGCTTGTTCCTTCCGAACTTGGCTTCCATGACAGCAGTCCTGAAAAGCTCTCTATTCTGTGCAAGTTGGCCGGCGTCAGCAGCAGTCATTCTCAGATCGTCAATGACATCTTGCTCACACCGTCTTCTAGGTCTTCTTCTCATTCTTCTTCTATGCACCATTCCTTCCAAAATTATCTTCTCTAGGCACGCATGTCGTTTGATGTGTCCGAAATATTTAATTTTCCTTGTTTTTATGCTCTTTAATAGCCAAACCAACTCTCTTGAATATCACTTGTTGCAGAACAGAAGCGTTTGTTCTTTTCTCTGTCCATGATATTCTAAGTACTCTTCTGTAGCAAACACATACAATACATATATTCAAATCATATGCCCTACTGTGTAAACACTGCAACAACAACTGCTATACTGGAAGTCAACCAAAGCAGCAGCAGCATAAACAAATACATTAGTATCAGCTGACATCTTGACTGACAAGGCAAGACTGGAGCAGACATGATCATTTCTGATATGACTGGTCATCAAACAATAAATAGCGCGCAGCTGGAGCATGACATTATCGATTATAAAACTTAATAGATGGCAAAGAAATGACATTTATGATCAAATTCAATATGACATTGTCAATTATAAGAATTATAGACAGTCTATCTATTCTCTAATCCTGTTTGCCTTTCAGCATCAGGTTGAAAAAGGATACACCTGGAGCGAGCCTCTATATGCACTTTATCTTTCTTTCTCTTCTCCAATCTTAATTTCCTCACTCCTAGGTTCCTATTCTTTGAGCATACTTCTTCCCTGCTGTCGGCTTGCTAGGCCAGTTACAGCATCGGACGCCATGTATACAGGTTGGCGGTCTGCAGCGTTTTCATTACCGTGATCCGTCTAGTCCTAGTCGTCGCCCCTTTGAAAAAATCACTAGTGTACATCACAGAGTATATCCCATATAGACAGTACAGATATTAAATCAAATATGACATGAGCTGGCTTATAAAAGTAAAAACATCACAGAAATGGCATAGCTAGTAGTCATCAAATTATAGACAGCGCAGAAATGACATCAAATTTGTGACATGTCATATTAGTTTGACACAACTGGATTTTACTAATAGCAACAACATAGATTACGAATATCAGCCACAAACCAAATATCATCCATTGAAATTATTATTTTTTTAAATATCAATAACTTAATATAAAAATATATCAGATATGGTGTCAATGTTTGAAGGAACAGAATGTTGTACAAGATAGCCATACTTGAAATGTCTGTATTTCAACAACACTTCACAATATGACAAAACTGATACAATATATAAATGTTAGATTATAATAGTTTGAATAACAACAGACAAACATATTTGATATTTACATACAAGTTTTCAACAATTATTATTTTGTTTTCATAAATGACAAGTTTGTATGTATTTCTAATGGTGAAACACGTAATAACAAAGTACTGTAGTTTTACAAAAACAATGACAATACACAGCAACGTTTTGACCAAAAGGTCTTTATCAAGTAAGCGATACAAGAGTAGTGAAGAATTTCATAGCACACTACATATAGACTCCAAAAGAGATGTATTCCAACAACGGGCATAAAATGAAAATCTATCGAGATAATCCTGTATGTATTTCTAGATTAGATATCAGAAACACATACAGGTCTCATTACACATACTAATTCCCCTCGTACCATTATACTGCTGGTCTTCGCCTGAGTGGTTTCCCGGGCCCAAATTTGGGGTGTAAAGAATAGAACCAGTTACCTGCCACGCATGTTGTAAGAGGCGACCAAGAAGATTTGGCTGAAATCGGATGCATGTGTCCTAAACATGTACAAGTCTATGCATTTAGGGCCTACCAAACCAATGTGCAACGTATACACGTTCTTGACAAAGATAAAACATATCACAAAGAGTGATTAAAATTGGTCGTAAAGAACGAACCAAAGAAGAAGAAAACAGTTGTTACTAGTTGTTGACCAGACGTTTCTCTGATTTCATGACTTCTGAATTCGTCCCATTTGCGCTTCATTATTTTTCGCAGACATCTATTTTCAAATGCATTCAACTTGCTTTCTATATCTTTAGTCATTTTCCAACTCTTGCTAGCATATGTTAGGATTGATACAACATTCTTCTCTTCCACCATTTACTTCTTTATAGAAGTGTTGGGAGAAACGTAGTATTTTGTGTGTGCTTGTTTTAAAGAACGTTGTAAGCTGATATTCATTTTCATAAGGCTGTTCTTGATGTCGTTGCTCCATCTTTTGCACGGTTTTCCTCGTGCTTTGTACTCATTATACTTTTTCTGTGTGGTTCTCTGTGGTAGGCTATACCAGGGCATTCTTGTCAGATGTTCAAACCATTTAATCTGTTGTTCTTTTATGAATTGCATGACTGGTTTCACATCGTCGTCTTCTGATTTCTTCATTTCTAATTTTGTCTCTTATTGTCACACCTGCAGCTCTTCTAAGACACCTCATCTTTGTCGTTATGATTTTCCGTTCATTAGCTGCTGTTATTGGCCATGTTTGACACTGGTAACATAGTGTTGGCCAGAAAATTGTTCTTATAGATTTGCTTTAGTTTTTAGCGGTATCTCTTTATGTGACAACAGTGGTTGTTAACTGTCCCAGTACCTGGTTAGCTTTTGTGCAACGATTGCTGATTTCGCTTGCAATACTTTCATCTGCTGTAAAAATTGCTCCTAAGTATTTGGCCTCAATTGTTTGTTTTATTTTCTACGTTCTGGAGTTTTATTGTTAGGTTTTCTGGTTGTCTACTTATTGCTATGTGATACAACATTGGAATTGACAAATTTGTAACTTAGTATGAAACTATATAACTTGTACAGATACACACAGAAAAATGCATCATGAAGAAATAACTAACTGTATAGAAAGACCCTTCAACGGTCTCATGTGCAAAGATTAACTCAATTCACAAAGATGGCCCCTCAATGGTCCTGTATGCAAAGATTGACTCAACTCAAGATGGCCCTCAATGGTCCCATATTCAAAGACCACTCATTGACTCCATTCACAAAGACTATCCTCTCAACTGTTTCATATGCAAAGATTGACTCCATTCACAAAGACTATCCTCTCAACTGTTCCATATGCAAAGATTGACTCAATTAGCAAAGGTCATGCCCTTAATTATCCCATGTACACAGACTGCTCAGTTATCCCATTCACACTCAACTTTACAACAATTTCCATCCAAATATAATTTGACACAACGTTTACTAAGAAATGTCATTAAAATTTGATTAATCTCTTTTAAAAAATGGCCTAAAGTTGACACATTGCAAATGGACATCCGGCCTATGAGAAAGAGAAATTCTAAAGGACTGTTAGGGTGGCAAAGTCTGCTCAGGATAGCTATTTGATGATTTAACCATGAAATCACAGGAGTCATCATTATGCATGAACTTTGACACCTGCTAGGGACTACTGAGTACCTATGTGTCTGCTGGTGCGCGATGTATGACATTGGTCCAGTAACCAATAAGATCTGCATGATAATCCTACCTCGGAGATGTCCACTGTCCACCATGTCTTTAACATGTCATACCATTCTTTTTATTTCAACTAATATCATCATGCACAGGATATCAATGGGATAACCTTGTCATGAAATCTCAAGTCTATCAAATGGGAAACTTTCAAATGCACAGGATATCAATGGAATAACCTTGTCATGAAATCTCAAGTCTATCAAATGGGAAACTTTCAAATGCACAGGATATCAATGGGATAACCTTGTCATGAAATCTCAAGTCTATCAAATGGGAAACTTTCAAAAAGGTTGACTTTAAGCACTTCTAATTTATTTTTAGTGATGGAAGCATTACATGCTCAGAATTATTGATTGATTGGATCATCATCATTGCACTTCGGTGAGTAACCATGTGCGCTCTGATCTCTTTCTTACACAGGAAGACTTCAGCGGCAGTGCCCAAACTCTGTAGCACCTGCATGGCCCCTGATGTCATTTTGAAGATGGTTAAGATATTTTGTAGGAATTTTATTTTTAATCTTTTCTAATGAATTTTGCCGGGAAGCAGCTTTCCAGCCTGCTCTTTTCAATTTTGAACTGCCATGGGTTCTTTTACGTGCCCAAGTTGAACATATGACCTACGCTTTATCATCTGTCTTTGATAGGACTAGGAACTCGATCTCACCTACACTGAGATCAGGGGAAAAATATCCAGAAGGCTCAACGAGGAGTGAACCTGGTATCTTTGGCACGAGAGATGAGAACCTAACCTCTACGCCACAGAGACTTCCTGCTCAGAATTAATTCACAACAAATTTACACATACACACATATACATTTTACATATGGCTGACACGCACATATGCATACTCATATCTGTATGCATGCTCAAACAATTAATGAAAAAACACAAACCGTGAAAAAAATTTTGACATGAAAATATGTAAAAAAAAATGCAGTTATATTATATTCATAGTCCTCTTCCTCCTAGACTGTCCGAGTTCAATCCACAATTTTGTAGACTTAGAATAGTTTTCAGCATGACTGAGCCGTAACTGTGTACCTGGACAGCTTTGGGAAGTAAAGGTGGAGGGTGTGATGTTTGATCCCCATCACCGTCATGTGCCGTTGTTCAAAGAAAAATATGAGTCTAGCTAACACTTATTCCCCAATAGGCCACATGGTATGAAAATAGGTTGATATCAACAAAAAAAAGGATTCTAGCACGAAGATGTACGATTTCCATATTCAAAATAATCTGAATGTATCAGCTAAGTTTGATAACAATAGCTGTCTAAAACAAGATCACAACTTTCAAATGTTATCTCTAACACACACACACAGATTGACTCACCTATCAGCACACACATTTACCCACCTTCCAATTGTACCAATATATCCAACCAGGTATTAACGTATCCGACAACGTGCCAACCAAACAAATACATACATCCATCCTCATCAATGAGACAAGGACATCGATCATGACTTCACCGCTACCTCCAGGGCTCTGTCATGGGTGGCTGAGCAACAGGTAACACACAATTATCATATCACACTCGATGAATATACTTCAAAGGATTGAATCTGGAAGTCTGTGCATGGAATGGGTGGACAGCATTCGGAGATCACATCTCAAGAAAATGACTTGGCTGTATGCATCTGGACATGCTGGAGTGCAGGATAATGAGCGTGCTGACTTTCTTGCCAACAATGCCCTGACTCAAGCGGGCAGAAGTATGGATAGAGCCAATGTCATCAATGTGGTACACTTTCATTTATGTGATATAGGTGAGTCTCAGACACTGGAACAAGTTCGAGAATTAGGCGTTAAATTTGGACATGCCAGACAATGTCATCTTCATGGTAGAGAGAGAAGATATACTAATCAACATCTCATGGTATGGTGAGCAAATGGACTTTGGTATGGTTGTTGCCGCGGAGGACGCATGGGAATGTCCAATTTGCTATTATGTCAATTGAATAACAACACGCCCGAGTGGTTACCGAGGCCCAAATTGGGATGTAAAGAATAGAACCACTGTTACCTGCCACGCATGTCGTGAGAGGCGACTAAGGAAGTTGTTGGGTGTGGGGCTAGCTACCCCACACCGTAAAAAACACTAGATGGCTACAGAACGGAGAGCGACCGAGTAAACGCTGGTTGAAACAGGACACATTACCGAAGGATAAGCACCAGAGCTCCAAATGGTGCTGAAGAGGTGACGTAAAACACACCAATGCTAAGGTGGCATGAATCAGATTTCCACATTAATAGAATTTATGGGGAGGTCTGGTACATCGGTCTGGGTGGTGATCGCGAGAGAATAACAACAAAACAACCATCCACCTACCTACCGACACACATATATCCACCTAACACACAAAACACATCTAAAAAGACATTAAGATCCTCATCACAAATGAACAATCTGAAATCCTCTACAAAAACAAACAAAATAAATTTGCATAATGTACAAATAATATTGACACAATAATAGGAGAGCTCTCAACTAAGAAAATGTCACATCTGATGCAAGCTTTGCATACAACAAAAAAGTTAAGGAACTTTTTATACCACATGGTACATAAGGTAATACAGTGTTAGGTCTTGTATTTTCATTGACCGCCGCACACGATGGGTGATGTGGTCAACCTCATGCCGACGCCTTTACTTCCCAGTGCTTTTCCTTCTTCACCTTTCAACTCCCAACGGAGCACAGGTCTTCAACAAACTTCTTCCAGCGCTTCCTCTCTCTTGCCATCCTTCCAATTCTTTCCATGTTTAACCTATCCTTTTAATATCAGCCTCCAGGTCTGTCAAGGCCTTCCCCTACTCCTCTTTCCCTGTGGGTTCCAAAACAATGCCTGTCTTGCAATTCTTCCGGTCGGTCTTCTCAATGTATGTCCTATCCATCACCAGTGTCTCTTCCTGAGTTCTTTCTCGACTGGTATCTGCTTTGTTCTTTCTCTGAGTTCCTCGTTCGAAACTTATCATACCATCTCAGTCCCTCTATTCTAGTAAACATCCATTTACAAAGTGCTTTCCTGGTACCCAATTAAGCCTGGGTGGACCTGAGAGCCGTTATGATCTGAAAATATTCCAAGCCCACTGTAGAATTGAACCCGGACCACTAGCCTAAGAAGCCAGTTCACTAATCCACTAAATCTACACTAACATCTACACTACTGCAGCTCCCAAGCTCTGCATATAGATATACATTTAGATATTAAAACTCTGTTAACCAAGTACACAAACACGCACACCTCAAATATACGTATGACTTTTATCATATACAACAGCATCTTCAAATGATTTCATACTTTCAAATAATTAAGCTCAGTCATAAATCAGCAAATATAATTGTTGTAACTTTCAGTTTGAAGTCAGCAATGGCAGCAGTCAGTTCAGTAAATATAAAGCAAAGAGGTCAAAGGGTAAAAACAAGCAAATGAAAAATGAATATGTACATTGAAATTAAAAACATGAACAAACAATAGCACCTATCTAAATTGAATTGTGGGTAACATGGAACAAACAATAAAATATCTTTTTCTTGCGTTCATTCTTTCCAACCAATTTGATGATTTTAATGTGACATATAATTGATCTTTGACAAGAACGACTGTACGCTGCACCCCGGTTCTTAGGCCCCTACTTGTGTATGGTACAATACATAAAAGGGTTTTAAAGCCGAAGGATTGACTTCATTGCACCGGGTTTACCCTATATGGCTCGGTCCCTCTATGCAGAAATGGCACGCCCCTGCCGAGAGTATTGCACAAAGCACGAACTCCGTAGCTCCAACAACAATCCTAGGGTCTCTGAAAAAATGCACTCGAGAACAGAATGGCGCGGTCCGGGTTAGAACCCACGACCTTCGACGCACAAGTCAAAGGACTTCACCACTCAGCCACAGAGACCGCCGCAATACATGTACAATACATGTATAAGGCAGGGCTTCTGTTTCTGTCCTACAGGAAATATTTTGAGTCTGTCTCGTTGATAGTCAATCTCCCACACTTTCCCATCCTTCGTGCATTCATTGCTCTTTAACAATCATTTTTCCCTGACTATTTCGGCTTCATGATCAATAAATGGTCTCAGGATGAAGAATTGACTTCACTGCACCAGGTTTCGCCATATGGCTTGGTTCCTCTCTGTAGAAAAAGCACATCACCTGCCGATAGTATTGCACAAAGCACATACTCCATAGCTCCTGCAACAATCATAAGGATCTCCTCAAAAAATGTGCTCTAGTACAGAGCAAAGTGGTCAGGATGCGAATCCATGACATTCAGAGCGCATGGCGAATGCCTTAACCACAGAGATCCCTCCTTCAGCAAATAAAAGCATATATTTCACTCCTTGTGGACCAAACGTCTTAGTGTGGACTAAGTGGCGTTTTTTATAGTAGAAACAAATGCCTGGTCCACTAAGAGTTAAATTCTGGAAAACATGGTCAAATTGATTGATTGATTGATTGGACCATCGTCATTGCACTTCGCTGAGCAACCATGTGTGCTCTGATCTCTTTCTTAGACAGGAAGATATAAGCAGCAGTACACAAACTCTGTAGCACCGGGGAGAGACTCTGATGTGATTTAGAAGATGGTGAAAATATTTTGTAGGTTTTAATCTTTCTAATTTATTTTGCCCGGACAGCAACTTTTCAGCCTGCTCTTCTCAATTTTGAACTGCTTAGGGTTCTTTTACATGCTCAACTTGAACACAGGGCCTATGTTTTATCGTCCATCTCCGATAGAGTGAGGAACACAATCTCACATACACTGAAATAAGGGATCTCTGGAAAAATATCCTAAGGGCTCCATGAGGGAGTGAACCTATGAAACGAGAGGTCGAGCACCAAACCTCAGAGATTTCCTGAATCAAATAATAGCCACAATCTATATCAAATTGTGGAAAACATGACATAATAATGGCGATAATCTAAATCAAATTGTGGAAAACATGACCTAATAATGCAATAATCTAAATCAAATTGTGGAATGCCTGTGTGTTGCTGGGAGCCTCAAGGGGAGCAAAATATAGTAACACTGTGACCTACAAGACATGTCATAAGAGGCGACTGAGGTAGAGGTCTAGGAAGCTACCTAGTAAACAAAAAGTGTCGCATAAATCGAATGTGTTGGCCTACTTGTAGGCGTATAACTGACACAACACACAATCGCTCTTAGGTCAAAGTCTATGGTAACATACACATCACAGAGAGTGGTTAACAAGTTGTCGATATGAAGTGTTCAAAGAAGAAGAATAAATTGTAGAAAACAAGATAAAATAATAGCAACTATCTAAATTAAAATGTTGATTATATATTGTCCATAATATGACTGCTTCCATTGATTGTAACATTTGATAAATGGTTAAATCTGAGTCAAACTGCTTTCCCGGACCACTGGTTTCCCGGACCACTGATTTGTTCTAATTTTTAGATCAGGATAAGATGGCTACAGATATTACCCAGAATTCTTGTATTGTGAATATGAGTTTTACGTAGAAAGATAAGTTCAGTCACTGCTTCCAATAACATAAGGACGGCGAGCAAAGGTAAAAATTCTTGGAAATCAGACCAAAATCATCATGTGACCTCGCTTTCCAATATTGTTAAATAAAGGGAAATTCATTTTTAAATCAACACAACATGCTAAATCAAGGTTATATAATGTTACAAATTCAGTTTAACAATAAGGAATATCAGTATTATTAATATTTTTCATCAATAAATAACTATCAACTCGTAGAATTGTGTAAAAATGCAGAAAAACCTAGTGTTCTATCAGACACTTATAAAAACCAGCCCACATTAAACAGGAATTTTGATTTTCCCGTCTGAGCTAGTCGCCTTATGTTGCCGGGGGGCTATGGCCAAGTATAGACATTACCCAGAATTCCTGTACTATGAAAATGGTTGAGCAAACATATATTAAACATGATATATATATATATATATATACAGGGTGTCCCGTTTAGTTTTGATATTAAAAACAGACTAAGTAAAGCATAAAATGCATTCAATACCCTTCAGACAATCTGGAAATCTGTCCAACACAGCTTCAGAACCAAGATTAATATATACTGCAGCTGTGTGTGTTATCCACTTTACTTAACGGAACAGAATGCTAGAGAATGATAGAGCAAGATATGTTCAAACTTTCTACCTTTGATTCAACTTATCCGTGTGTTCTGGACAAAAACTATCTCTAACCAAGTACTGTTTGCAAAGTGTCAACAAGAGAATATGAGCACCATCTTCCAAAAGAGACGCTGGAGATGGATTTGACATGCGATATCTGTCGAGGCCAACTCTACGAAAATTGCACTGAGATGGACAGCAGAGGGTAAACAAAAACATGGAAGACACAAAACGACCCGGAGAAAGTAGAACAAAAACTGAAAGAAATGAATCATAGCTGAAACACAATACAGAGAACGGACAAGAATAGAGAAGAATAATGTGCATTTGTTGCTGCCCTAAGCGACAAAGAAAATAACAGACTAGAGATGGAGCATTTCTTAAATTGAAAAGTATTTTTAGTCATGCACACTTATACAAATATAAGTTCCTTCTATGCTTTCAGTTTGTTGATATTCAGTGTGTGTACTTATATATATATATATATATATATATTTATTTCAAATTCCTGAATTTAATGTTACCAGTCTCGGTGCAAGGTAAGAACATTTATATGAAACAAATTAATTCTTCTTCTTCGAACACTCCATATCAACCACCTGTTAAACCACTCTTTGTGATGTGTATGTGATCTGGGCCTAAGAGCGATTGTACATTGTGCCAGTCATGCGCCTAGAATAGGCCAGCACACCCGATTTCTGCTTCGCTTTTATTTACTAGGTAGCTACCCTAGGTCACTACCTCAGTCGCCTCTTGACATGCCTTGTAGGTCACAGTGTTACTATTCTTTGCTCCTTGCGAGCTCCTGAAACACACAGGCAAAATTATGTCTAATTTTGATCATTATTCGTAGTATTATGCCAACGACATTTTATCACAGTAATTGTTCTAACTACAACATTAAACCTTAGATGTGTTGTTTTGAGGGGATCGAGAGAGAGAGAGATGTGTTGTTTTGAGGGATCGAGAGAGAGAGAGAGATGTGTTGTTTTTAGGGGATCAAGAGAGAGAGAGAGAGAGATGTGTTGTTTACATTCAACGTCAACTCTCACTGACCATACAAGATCGTATATGCAATTCTCACTGGCCATACAAGATCGTATATGTAACTCAATAACCATACAAGATTGTATGTGGAGCAATGTCATTTCAAATGCACTAGGCTTGTTTACTATGTAGGGATATCAGGCTATTGTTGTTCAGTGCTCCTTGATCTCAATGTAGGTGAGATCAAGTATCTAGTCCTATTGGAGACGAAAGATAAAAACGTAGGTTCTATGTTCAAGTTCAACACCTACCAGAAACGTTGGCAGTTTAAAATTGAAAAGAGTAGGCTGCAAAGTGGCTGCCCATGCAAAAATCATCCACAAAAAATTCCTATAAATATTCACCATCTTCAAAATTACATCAGGAACCTTTGCCGGAGCTACGGAGTCGTGCCCTGCAGCTGAGATCTTCCTGTGTAAGAAAGAGATCGGAGTACACATGGTTACTCACCGAAGTGCAATGATGATGGCCCTAAACAATCACAATCTACCTTCCTATCGGATATGATTATTTTTGGGGACCCAGAAGCACTTGAGCTTCGCTTGGTGCCATGGACATCGTAACCTTCAGTTCGGTGCCACGAACACCGTAAGTCTGGAGAAACTGTGGCTTTCCGTCAGCCCGCGGAATTGAACTGCACCCACAGGGGGCTTGTCACCTGTCATCCAAGGTGCTACATACACACTGGGCAGGTGAGCATCATCAGATATGATAAAAACATAAATACCAAAATATATATACAATCAAGAACAATAAACAGCAGCATTTAGTTATAAGATGAACATGGTCTTTGGTGGTCACACAGAATAGTAAATTTTCTCTGAACTTAAAAACAATGGAGTTGCAAAAGGTGATAACCACTTGATTGATAACGGATGTCCAAACACTCCTTTTAAACTTTGCCATCTTGATCTTCTCTCTCTGTCCTCCTTCTTTAGCTGCTCAATACCCTGTGGTAGACAAGCAGTTCAGCACATTAGCTCAATTCTATTAGTTTACAGTACAAGTTTTTATTTGTAACATTTCAGATATTTCCTCCTCCTTCTTCTTCTTCGAATGCTCCGTATCGACCACTTGTTAACCACTCTTTGTGATTTGTATGTGATCTAAACCTCAGAGCGATTGTAAATTGTGCTAGTTATGCGCATGTGAGGCCAGCACATCTGATTTCTGCAATGTTTTTTATTTGCTAGGATAGCTTCCCTAGGCCCCTACATCAGTCGCCTCTTATGACATGCCTTGTAGGTCTTCTTCTTCTTCAGGAACCCTTTCATACCTCGTGGTATATAGGTAATACAGTGTTAGGCCTGTATCGTTCATTGACCGTCACCACACGATGTGTGATGTGGTCAGTATCACGCCGGCCGCCTTTACTTTCCCCGTATGTCTGGTTCCCAAATGAGGCTGGGTCGACCTGAGAGGCATCGCGGTTAGGAAAAATTCTCCGCCCACTACAGGAGGCTTGTAGGTCGCAGTGGTACTATTCTTTGCTTCCCTTGTGGGCTCCGGCAATACACGGGTGAAGATATTTCTAATCAAGAAGGATATTGACAACATATGATGCAACATCTAGACAGCATTTATCAAACCATCTGCATTTTCTTCTTCTGCATTTGGCCATTATGAATTCTGGCGTAGTCATGTCGCTTGTGACTGATTTTTTGCGTGAAGGCTTGCTTTCCTTATTATCAGTGTCCCCCCGCCATACAGGCACGCCTTCTCCGACTTCAGAGGTACTTGTAGTTTAGATCCTTAAGTATTGATCTGTAGTGTCGCCCTTGTGGTGCCAAGCAAGGAATAGTACCACTACGACTTATAAGGTATGTCGTTAGAGGTAACTGAGGTAGGGGCCTAGGGAAGCTACCCTAGTAAATAAAAATCATTGCAGAAATAGGATGTGCTGGCCTACTTGTAGGCGGATAACTGGCACAACGTACAATCGTTCTTAGGCTCAGATCACATACAAACCACAAAGAGTGGTTTAACAAGTGGTCAATATAGAGCGTTGGAAGAAGAAGATCTATGATAAGGGAACCTATAGTTCAAATCACTTGTGAGCTTACGGAAATATTTTGTCCGGTGATGGACCTGAATTTCTACGCCAAGTGGTATCTAGTGAAGATTCGACTTCCTATCGGGACACACCATCAAAACTACAGCTCTGAGCTGATAGCCTGTACTACTTCTTCTTTGAACGCTTCATATCGACCACTTGTTAACCACTCTGTGTGATTTGTATGTGATCTGAGCCTAAGAGCGATTGTACGTTGTGCCAATTACACACCTACAAGAAGGTCAGCACATCTGATTTCTGCTATGTTTTTATTTAATAGGTAGCTTCCTAGGTCCTACATCAGTCATCTCTTACGACATGCCTTGTAGGTCACAGTAGTACTATTCTTTGCTCCCTTGCGAGCCTCAACACCATACGAACATAATCTGTACAATAAAGACAAACACTTGGTGATGTGTACTCACAGTTTCATCTGTGCAGACTGCAGACATCTGAGTACCAAACATTATTCCTGTAAAAATGCCAAAAAGCATGCCCTCGAAGATGAGAAATATTAGGAAGATGGTTGTGGCTGGAGGAGACATGCCAGAACAGCCTGCAATATAAAATTACAACATTGATTTTAGTAGTCTGCGCTATTGCATATAAACATATGAGCGAGACTCAATGGAAGAAATGATGAATGGAAGATATACAGGGTGTTCAACTTAAAAGCAGCCTGTGAATGGAGCTAATCTGGCATATATGTATGGAAATGGGAAGGTTCAGTTATGACGTAGTATAGGTCAAGGTTGTGTGATGGTGTGTAATTGTAGTGAGGGAAAGGGTGATGAACAAATGTGACGGAGGACAAGCTAGCCAGAACCGGTTTGAATAGTAAATAGACGAGATGCAATGCGTACCTGGCAAATTTCTATTTATCACTGGGGCTGCTTTTAAGTTGAACACCCTGTACAAGCAAATATAAGTGTGAGGCTCAATGGAAGATATACAAGTAAATATAAGTGTGAGGCTCAATGGAAGATATACAAGTAAATATAAGTGTGAGGCTCAATGGAAGATATACAAGTAAATATAAGTGTGAGGCTCAATGGAAGATATACAAGTAAATATAAGTGTGAGGCTCAATGGAAGATATACAAGTAAATATAAGTGTGAGGCTCAATGGAAGATATACAAGTAAATATAAGTGTGAGGCTCAATGGAAGATATACAAGTAAATATAAGTGTGAGGCTCAATGGAAGATATACAAGTAAATATAAGTGTGAGGCTCAATGGAAGATATACAAGTAAATATAAGTGTGAGGCTCAATGGAAGAAATGATTAACAAAAGATATACAAGTAAATGGAAATAGTAAATGATGTCTTACTCTTCCAGTCTCGGCTGACACAAGATATAAAATGAGACACCGCCAAGTATAGAGCATGGACAGATATCAGACAAATGTACATCTGAAATAGAAACAATAACAAGCATTAACGTACTCATAAATTAGTTGAATTAATTGATATAAACAGATAACAACAGAAACTAGCTTGAAACTTTCGAAATGAGAATAAGGTTGTTTATTTAACAAAAAGTAAATGCAGTGACCTACCAGCTGGCACCATTACTACAACACCCAAAGATCAAGTTGGAAGTGAAAACACAGGTGACCAAAAATATATTTCTACCAACACTTTGTTACCAGTGCCAACCTTAGTCTCTGACAGCAAAACACTACAGAAAGTTCACCACATGTGAAATGAAATGCTTGAGGAAGGCAGTGGGGGTCATCAGAAAAGATAGACTACGAAATGATGACATCAGAAGCAGAGTGGGCATAACTTCATGCACCGAATACATTGAAAGACAACAAATGTAGTGGTTTGGACATTTAATGAGAATGAAATACAACCAACCACCAATAATAGCATACAATAGAAAGAGATCGGGTACTAGAGCTAAGGGAAGACCAAGAAAAAGATGGATATACAATATATAGATCACACTAAATAAACACGGATATAACACAACAAGAGCGACTCATCTGGACCTGGAACGCAAATTAAAGTTCACACCCCTATGTTTAACGGAAAGAGTGGACAACCAATTCCATCATCCTCCTGGGGAAAGACAATAGCCCAAAAAAATGTAGCAAGAAAAGACAAGGTGATCAAAAGACAGTATGACAAAGTTCAATCACTAGAGATAAGAGTGGAACATTACTAATTATGAAGGTCTGGTCACTTTTAATAGAAGAGGATTGATTGACAAGCATGAGAGGTCAACAATCAGGTATCTAGACTTCCAGGAAGATATGGAGCGTGATGGAAGGACTGACCCTGAGGAGTCTAGGCTTGGACTTGAACTGGCCATGAATGGTCTAGACTTGGACTGGAACTGACGCTAAAGGGTATAGGCTTGGACTGGAACTTGACAAAAAAGACGCTGGTGCTGGATAGGACACACTTTGTGAAAACCTGAAGGGAATATAAAAAGAAGGGTCCTTGCCTGGAATCCACAGGGACAGCGAAAGAAGGGGAGGCCGAGAAATACATGGAGATGAGATTTGGAGGCGGAGATCAACAATATAAAGAAGAGCTGGAGGGAGCTGCAGGAGATAGCTAGAGATAGGAAGACTTGGCATGAGTTGGTTGAGGCCTATGCCCCAATCTGGGTTAAAAAGGCAGAGAGAGAGAGAGAGAGAGAGAGAGGAACTTGACAAAGAAGAAAGAAAGTTGATAGGATCATGTGGACCTCTATACCCCAGAGTAGGAACGTAACAGCTGATATAATCATGTGGCATTCTCAATGGATGTGCACTAAACAACAGAGTAGGAACGAAACAGCTGATATGATCGTGTGGTATTCTCATTGGATGTACACTACACAACAGAGTAGGAATGAAACAGCTGATATGATCATATGGTATTCTCATTGGATGTACACTACACAACAGAGTAGGAATGAAACAGCTGATATGATCGTATGGTATTCTCATTGGATGTACACTACACAACAGAGTAGGAATGAAACAGCTGATATGATCGTATGGTATTCTCATTGGATGTACACTACACAACAGAGTAGGAATGAAACAGCTGATATGATCGTATGGTATTCTCATTGGATGTACACTACACAACAGAGTAGGAATGAAACAGCTGATATGATCGTATGGTATTCTCATTGGATGTACACTACACAACAGAGTAGGAATGAAACAGCTGATATGATCGTATGGTATTCTCATTGGATGTACACTACACAACAGAGTAGGAATGAAACAGCTGATATGATCGTATGGTATTCTCATTGGATGTACACTACACAACAGAGTAGGAATGAAACAGCTGATATGATCGTATGGTATTCTCATTGGATGTACACTACACAACAGAGTAGGAATGAAACAGCTGATATGATCGTATGGTATTCTCATTGGATGTACACTACACAACAGAGTAGGAATGAAACAGCTGATATGATCGTATGGTATTCTCATTGGATGTACACTACACAACAGAGTAGGAATGAAACAGCTGATATGATCGTATGGTATTCTCATTGGATGTACACTACACAACAGAGTAGGAATGAAACAGCTGATATGATCGTATGGTATTCTCATTGGATGTACACTACACAACAGAGTAGGAATGAAACAGCTGATATGATCGTATGGTATTCTCATTGGATGTACACTACACAACAGAGTAGAAGTAGAACAACTAAGTAAAAGTCGAGTATCTAAAATACAAAATTACTAAACTAGTTTTTGTTATTCCCTTAGAAGCAAAGGGCTGAAACTGTCACTTCTTCTTTGCGTTCGTCTTTACGACCAATTTTAATCACTTTTTGTGATATGTTTGATCTTTGCCAAGAACGTGTATACGTTGCACATTGGTTTGGTAGGCCCCTAAACGCATAGGCTTCTACACGTTTAGGACATGTGCATCCGATTTCAGCCAAACCTCCTTAGTCGCCTCTTACAACATGCGTGGCAGATAACAGTGGTTCTATTCTTTATACCTCAGATTTGGGCCCCGGCAACCACGCGGGTGAAACTGTCACTATCAACAACATTCTATTCCGGGCTGACATCTTGAGTTAGTTGTACCTATATGATTTTTCTATTGTTTCTCAACCCTCCTCATTCTATCTTTCCATGTGAGTTTCAGTCCAGCGCATGTCTGGTTATACTAGTGGATTTCTCCCTTACCCACCCCTCTTTGTGGTAGAGAGAGAAGATATACTAATCAACTTCTCATGGGTACAGTGAGTACATGGACTTTGGGATGGCTGCTGCAGCGGAGGACAGAGCATACATGAGAATGTCCAATGTGCCATGACGGCGATCTCATAACACAACATATGCAATGTAAGGTCAAGTCTACAAACATAAAAACACAAACCTACTTACCGTAAACAGTACAAAATATTTCTGGTTATTCTCTCCAACACAGTTATTCACCCATGGACAGTGATGGTCCATCTTACGAATACAACGTTGGCACACGCTTTAGAACATGCAGAAACAAACAATTAAAAAAGAATGGTAATTCTTGTATCAATGTTTTCTAACAAATACAAAACTGGGGGTCTCAATGCCAAAGTGGTTAACATGTTTGCCTGTCGGTCTAAAGGTTGTAGATTTGAATCCAGACTGAGTCACATGTGCTATTTTTTCATGAGATTCCTAGGATTATTGCCGTAGGTACGGAGTTGTGCAACACTTGGCAGATGGTGTGTCATCTATGTGGTTAGGGACGGAGCCATAGAGGCAAACCTGGTGCAATTAAGTCAATCCTTCGCCTTTAGCATATAGCAGACCCTTGCTGGAGGTCATGCAGTTCATGCATTGTCACTGAGATCTGCCTATATAAGAAAAAAATGGAGCACATGTGGTTACTCACCAAAGTGCAATGATGATGGTTCTATCAATTAATCAATCTACGTTATAAAAAATTCAGGTCGTTTCTAGAACTAATGTGTAAGGGTTCTGCAGCTATGACTTTCAGGTTGCTGAGCATACCTGAGCACCTATGGGGAGTGTGCTCCTACATGCATAGACATGGATTGTATCCAGATTCTGCTACTCTGTCCAGTGTCAAGCTACAATCATTTATCCACATGATGGATAACTTCAAAGATACAATTAACTGATATTTTGACTTTACACTGGACATGACAACTATTTAACATGAAATGTATATACAATTTGGGCGGTCTCTATATGGTGAAGTGGTTAAGACATTTGCCTATCATTCTGAAGGTGGAGGGTTCAAATCCAGACAGTCACATGTGCAATTTGTTCATGAGATCCCTAGGATTGTTGCTGGATCTACGGAGTTTGTGCGTTGTGCAACACTCTCTGCATTTCTGCAGACAGGGAAATCATATAGGGAATCATGGTGAAATGAAGTCAATCCTTCATTTTTAGATTAAATCTTAACTATAAAACACATAACCATTGTGTCTGTTTGTCTGTCTCAGGATAAGTTCTCAAACTCATAACTTTGGAATAACAAAATATGCAGATGTTATTCATGCTGGTATTTCTAGATCAATATGACTTTTCTATCTCTCCAAAGGTGAAAGATTTACTTTATTTCTATCAATCAATTCTATCAGTGTAACAGTTTAGTAAGTCAAGGAACCCTTTTAATACCAAGTGGTATATAGGGTAATATGGTGTTAGGCCCGTATTCTTCATTGACCGTCGACATACGATGGATGATGTGGTCAATATCACCCTGGCCACCTTTACTTCTCAGTGCTGTTCCTGGTACCTAATTGAGGCTAGGTCCACCTGAGAGCCATTACAGTTAGAAAAAATCCCACGCCTACTTGTGGAATTGAACCCGGACCACTAGCCTAAAAAGCGAGCTCACTAACAACTACACTACTGCGGCTCTCAGTCCAACCGTGTACCCAATGATAATTTTTGTGGGGACCCAAGCTGATCTCGAATCCTGGAATTTCTCCAACAGGTGGTCACCAGCATAGAGTGTTATTAACTTCCCTATCGCAACCTCCCCCTTCCCAAGCCTTGTAATATATCTGGTGACTAGTCAAACATCAACAAACTAAAGTCAATAAAATATAAGAGAATGAATGTCTACCTGCAGTGGTGGGCTCTGTCTGGTTTGATGCTGATGCATTTAGGGCATTTAAAAACAACTTCTCCCTTCTTGAGCCCCAAGCTCTTGATGCCTTCTGTTGTAGCATTACCTTTTGGAACTGCACCCTGTAGGAGAGTTTCAATTGGAACATTGCAAAGAGATCAGGCTATATTAGCAGGATCAGGATGATGATAATGAAGACAGTACATCAAATAAACATACATTCATGATGATAATGATGAGAGAAATATCAGACTCGATTCCGTAGAAGAGATTGAGCAAGTTTCCCAGGGTGAAGAGGAATGGAAAAATTGCTTGGAGGCCCTATGTAACTTATAACTGTCTTTCTTTCTTTCTTTTCTCCAATCCTGTTTTGCCTTTCAGCGTCAGGATAAGAAGAGATTTCTAGAACAGGCTTTGTGTGAACTTCATAAACAGTGTCTTTCGTTGCCTCTGTTATCTCAAATGTCCATCTGTTGCATGGTCGGCCTATTGCTTTGTATCTAATGTATCGGAGCGTCATTGCTCTTTGAGGAGAACTGTTTGTTGGTAAACTATTTATGTGGCCGCACCATTTAATTCATTGTTTATTGATGAAGTTCAATACTGATGTTGTACCCACTGATGTCTTCATTTCTCAACCAGTCTCTTCTTGTTACTCCCAGCACTCGACGTAGACACTTCATCTCTGTAATGACTAATTTTCTTCTATCATTTCTAAACCGGTCTCTTCTTATTACTCCCAGCATTCTGTGTAGACACTTCATCTCTTTGTGTAATGACTAGTTTTTCTTCTATAATTTCTAAACCGTTCTCTTCTTGTTACTCCCAGCATTCTGTGTAGACACTTCATCTCTGTAATGACTAGTTTTTCTTCTATCATTTCTAAACCGTTCTCTTCTTGCTACTCCCAGCATTCTGTGTAGATACTTCATCTCTGTAATGACTAGTTTTTCTTCTATCATTTCTAAACCGTTCTCTTCTTGCTACTCCCAGCATTCTGTGTAGATACTTCATCTCTGTAATGACTAGTTTTTCTTCTATCATTTCTAAACCGTTCTCTTCTTGCTACTCCCAGCATTCTGTGTAGATACTTCATCTCTGTCATGACTAGTTTTCTTCTATCATTTCTAAACCGTTCTCTTCTTGCTACTCCCAGCATTCTGTGTAGATACTTCATCTCTGTAATGACTAGTTTTTCTTCTATCATTTCTAAACCGTTCTCTTCTTGCTACTCCCAGCATTCTGTGTAGATACTTCATCTCTGTCATGACTAGTTTTTCTTCTATCATTTCTAAACCGTTCTCTTCTTGCTACTCCCAGCATTCTGTGTAGATACTTCATCTCTGTAATGACTAGTTTTTCTTCTATCATTTCTAAACCGTTCTCTTCTTGCTACTCCCAGCATTCTGTGTAGATACTTCATCTCTGTAATGACTAGTTTTTCTTCTATCATTTCTAAACAGTTCTCTTCTTGCTACTCCCAGCATTCTGTGTAGATACTTCATCTCTGTAATGACTAGTTTTTCTTCTATCATTTCTAAACAGTTCTCTTCTTGTTACTCCCAGCATTCTGTGTAGACACTTCATCTCTGTAATGACTAGTTTTTCTTCTATCATTTCTCAACCGTTCTCTTCTTGTTACTCCCAGCTTACTTATAAATGTACCTGAGGAATATAATAATATTAACAATAAATGAGAAAATATAGCTTACCGGATCCGTAAACATTGCCCTTAAGTGTGAGGCCACAGCCAAGAAGGCTAAAAAGTTAAAAATAAGGCCATGTAAAATGTTGATGAACGTAGACGTCTCATGAATCAACATTACAAATATCACCACGTATTCAGCATACAGGATAAGCAGCCAGGTAAAAACAGCACATACAATGCCACATATGTCTTTGACAAACCACACACGTCGCAGCGCAGGGTTGACATATCCAAATGGTCGAGCAAGGAAGCTTAAATCTAAAAAGACAACACTCTCCGAGTGTGGTTTATCTGTTTTCTTCTTCTTGTACGGAGATTTGCTTTTGTTGATAGGTCTGGTTGTTGCTACCTCTTCAAGATTTCTGCAGATGATAAGTAAACAAGTAATGACAACAAATGAGAAAAGAAGAATACAAACGACAGAGATGAACTGTTTACAACAAATTCTAAATGTTACAAGAAGAGATCAAATCAGAAAGGACGAAATCAGAAATAAAGTGGAATCCTTGCCGGTACTACTACTTCTCTTCTTCTTCTTAGTGTTTGTTCTTTGCGACCAGTTTGATCAATCTTATTGTGATATATAATTGATCTTTGACAAGAACGACTTACGTTAAACTCCGGTTCCTAGACCCGTACTTGTGTATGGTACCATACATGTGTATTGCAGGGCCTCCGGTTTTATCATCCTATGAGAAATGTTTTGAGTCTGTCTCGCTGACAGTCAGTCCCTCCCACTTTCCCTTCCTCGCCGGTACTACAATATGTAAAGAAACAACAGGTCGAATGGTTCAGACATGTATCAAGGTTACCACAAGACAGTCTCCCACAAAGAGCACTAGCACTCAGATACAATGGCAACAGACCCAGAGGACCCAAAAGGTGGATTGGCGGAATATCTGAGGCACTAAATTCCACAGTGCACAAAGCGCATAGGGAGGCTTGCTCCAGGTGCCTCTTTTATAGGCATGATGCCGAAAGGCAAAGCAGTGATAGAAAATAGATAGATAGATGAATTTGAAAATAAATTAGACAGAATATGATTACTCTGATAAGGATATAGAAAGAAAGTTAGATGATCATTTAGATGACAAAGAATTGTTTTAATCGATTGATATTCAAGCTATATATGTTCAATATGGAGAATAATCTTCATATACAGGAGTATTCATGGCCGTGCTCACATTAAATCAAATAAATTTTAATATTCTGCAAATATATAATAAGCAGGAATAATGAAGATGATAGGGTAAGTCAATAACAAATTATAGAGCATTTAAGAGTGCTAAATTATCGTGTTTTAATGTAACTCTGATGTGGGCTGTTTTTACCCAGGAGCTCCGGGGAAGAAATTTTTAAGGTACAGGTGGCCAGGGCTCAAAGGGTTAACACTAAAGAATATCAGTATTATTAATATTTTTCATCAATAAATAATTATGGACTCATAGAATTGAGTAAAATTACAAAAAAGCTTACAGTGTAGCGTTCTATCCAACATATACAAAAACCTGCCCCCACTAAACAGGCATTTTGTTTTCCGTCTGAGCTAGTCGGTCTTATGTTGCCGGTGACCATGGTTTCTAGCTATGGAATCTACAATGTTGAACTTTGGTATTGCTGTAACACATAGATGATAGTCAAATAGAGTGTCTTACCTCTACTTGAAATTATGCTATGTAAATCGTATTGATGTATTGTAGCTGTTTTACTGTATGAACAGCATAACTAAACTAGTATTTAATATATTATGGAGCACCAGGTTGGTAACTAATCAAGCATGCCTACAAACCTGGAACAATTACTACTTACTAGTTACCCGTCACCGCCCATCAATCAGTCCTACGGGTCAGATTAGATTAGTTAGAATTCTTTCTAACCTAAATTTATTTATAATTAAATAAATATTTTCAGAAATGAAGTTAATGGACTTAAAGTATCATTGAGCTGACATTCACAACGGTTATTTAACATACTGTGCTGTTAATGGTGAGTTTTTATTTTGAAAAAGATACACAACTACTTGTAGTAATGTAGAAGTAAGGAACTCAGTTTTGTTTACACTACACGAGTTTTCTGTGTGGATATTGTGAATTGTGTGACATAACAAAACAAGCAGTCCGGTTTGTACAATTTTATTCCATGATTATCTTACCTTGGAAAGCTTTCATCTTCCGAAATACCTTCCATTGTTTTCTCCGTCTTTTTAAAATAACTAGTTCAATGAAGAGGATATGTTTTCATGAAAGAGCAATGTAGAAATTTATTTTCCATGGAAACCAGCTTTGAGAAAATTAACAGAGACGGCCATTATATCCTGAATCTGTGACGTTTTGCACAAAGTTGTGCATCTGTTACTAGAGTGCTTTCCCCCTCTACATGCTTTCACTTCTACATTGTTGTCATTTTTTCTCTCATTCTGGGGCGTAATTTAAAACAAATACAAACACATAAATTGCTCCAAAATGTTGATGTGTCTGTTTTCACAGTAACTACAAGCATGAAAGAAATTTCTCTCTTTTCCCATGTTGTCCTGGAGATGTTTCTGTCGCTTTTTACGTACATTGGCCGTGGTCATTAGTTATTCGTATGTGTCGATTCCTCCCCGCCCATAATGACTGACACATTCCGTTTTTGAGGACATCTTTTTTTTTGAGGTTGTTCTCTAGACAGTTGCAGTCCCCTGCTGACGAGATCTGTCTTCCCGGGTTTGTTTGGAGTCATCCTACTCTCGGTGACTTTAGCCTTCTGTTGCCGGGCTCACCAACACAGGCTTTTGTGCTTCCTGGAACTATAGTTTAATCCCATATATTTAAGGGAAGGTGTCCTCAAGAGAGAGGACGACTGCTATTTGTCCCATAGCTGGAAGGGGTTTGTTAGTTGCAGCCATAGCATTTACTACTCGCCGGTGGGTTCTGCCACAGCCAACTCTAGATAACTAGGCCCTGACCACCTAAATCAGAAAAGGGGCCGGAAAATATAGATGTTTGATAGAACACTGCAAGCTATTTTGCAATTTTACTCAATTCTGTGAGTCTATGGTTATTTATTGGTGAAAAATATTCATAATATTGACATTACTTATTGTTAAACTTAACTTGTTGCATAATATAACTTCGAGTTAGCATTTTGTGTTGATTTTAAAATGAATTCGTCCATATACACCAATACTGGAATGCGAGGTCATGTGATGTAGTTGGGGTCTGATTTTCCATAATTCTTACCTGAGTCCGAAGGCCCATACGTTTATAGTTAGCTCTGGTTCTTCGCTGTCACCTTACGAGGTCCCATCCTGCTCCTCGCCTTTTGGTCTTGCCTTTCACCTTCAGTCTGTTTGGCTTGGTTAGACCTGCCAGGAGTTAAGACTCCGGTCGACATAGCCTGAAGGATCCTAAAGGCACACAAACCCTCCAACCACGATAAGGTAGGCTAATATAGAGGGACATACATTGTACATTGTTAATCTCTTGTCTTCAAATATTTTGTCTATGTTGTTTATAGGTTTCCCTCTCTTTCGCTTTTGCTGCGGTTTCCAGAAAAGGTCCCTTCTTGTTATATTCTCTTCAGGTTTTGTTAAGGTAGTTCTATATTTTCATCACCTCTTGGTTCACTTGAATCTGTCTCGTTCTCTCCATAAGCTCCTCATGGGTGACCCTATCATACCATCTCAGTCCTACTATTCTGCGTAGACACGATTGCGCAAGTTATGCATACCGATAGGCAGTGGCGGCTCGTCAATAAGGACCAGTGGGGCCGGGCCCCATCAACAATAATGTGTAACGTGTATTTATTAGTTAATAAATTAAAATATAACCTAACCCAAAACCATGATTTTCCCGAAAATTTGAGTCTGGCCCCACCAACAAAAAGGATCACGAGGCGCCACTGCCGATAGGTGCGGGAAAACCACGAGAGAAACCCAGTAAATATATCAGATAAAACAGAACAGGAGTTGTTAGTCTAAACACCGTTGAAATACATGCTTGGGATGAGATCGGAGGCGTTATGGATATTAGATGTCGGATGAAGATGATCCTCAATTGAACAATATATTGCTTCTGTCGCCGTTTTAAGGGCATCGGTCGCTGCTCTATAGTTGAGGCGAGCACAGTACCTGAGCGCCACATCGCAAAGAGAGAGAGAGAGAAATCATCATGGGTAAACGACCTGCTTTTACCTGGTGAGGTCAGAGAGCGTGAGTGGAAAAACCAAGCAAAATAAAGGGAGAGGAAAAAGCCATCATTTGAATCTTCGTTGTTTGGATATTACATAAAAAGTGAGTACTTTCTCATCATTATCATTATCTAGCTGTTGTGCTTTCTTGCACAAATTGTTGTTCGTTTCATTTTCTTGTTTGGAGTAGATTTAACCTGCCATGTATCACAACGGTATTTGTTATATGTGACATCGAATTTGACTAAAATGTCGTGTAGACAATATAGAAGGTATGCTTGTAATATAAGATACATAGAAGGTATGCTTGTTATATAAAATATATAGAAGGTATGCTTGTTATATAAAATATATAGAAGGTATGCTTATTATATAAGATATATAGAAGGTATGCTTGTTATATAACATATCGCCCGAGTGGTTACGGGGCCAACATTTGGGGTGTAAAGAATAGAACCACTGTTACCTGCCACGCATGTCGTAAGAGTCGACTGAGGTTTGGCTGAAATCGGATGCGTATGTCCTAAACGTGTTGAAGTCTATGCATTTAGGGGCCTACAAAACCAATGTGCAACGTATACACGTTCTTGGCAAAGATCAAACATATCACAAAGAGTGATTAAAATTGGTCGTAAAGAACGAACGCAAAGAAGAAGAAGAAGATATAAGATATATAGAAGGTATGCTTGTTATATAAAATATTTAGAAGGTATGCTTGTTATATAAGATATATAGAAGGTATGCTTGTATAAAGATATATAGAAGGTATGCTTGTTATATAAATATTTAGAAGTATGCTTGATATAAGATATATAGTGGAAGTTCTGTTTCACTGATTTCTCCGCCTGTGTTGCAGGGCCCAGCGGAAGCAAATAATAGTACCACTGCGATCTACAAGACATGTCGTAAGCGGAGACAGATAGGGCCTAGGAAGCTACCCTAGTAAATAAAAAGCGTCGTAGAAATCGGATGCGTCGGTCTACTTGTAGACGCATAATTGGTACAACGTACAATTGCTCTTAGGCTTGGATCACATACAAATCACACAGAGTGGTTAACAAGTCGTCGATATGGAGCGTCTGAAGAAGAAGGATTTTCTCAAGATGTGCCCTATTTCCCTCCCAGCGTCTTTGCTTCACCTCTTGGTTTACTGGGATCTGTTTCCTTCTCTAAATAAGTTCATCATTATTCTATGATTATTCTTCTTTTTCTTTTGTCGTCACACTGTTACTGGGTTGTTGTCCAGTGTCGTCACACTGTTACTGGGTTGTTGTCCAGTGTCGTCACACTGTTACTGGGTTGTTGTCCAGTGTCGTCACACTGTTACTGGGTTGTTGTCCAGTGTCGTCACACTGTTACTGGGTTGTTGTCCAGTGTCGTCACACTGTTACTGGGTTGTTGTCCAGTGTCGTCACACTGTTACTGGGTTGTTGTCCAGTGTCGTCACACTGTTACTGGGTTGTTGTCCAGTGTCGTCACACTGTTACTGGGTTGTTGTCCAGTGTCGTCACACTGTTACTGGGTTGTTGTCCAGTGTCGTCGCACTGTTACTGGGTTGTTGTCCAGTGTCGTCACACTGTTACTGGGTTGTTGTCCAGTGTCGTCACACTGTTACTGGGCTGTTGCCCAGTGTCGTGGTTTTCTGTTTTTGTCTTGCGCTGTTCTGGTGGCTTGTGTGATTGTTATTTTTGCACTTTGACAGGATTCTGCTATGCCATCTAACCATCTTTTTCGAGGTCTTCCTCTCGCCTTCTTACCTGTTGTTCAGTTGTAGAAGAATCTGTATACTGTGGAGTTTGGTTGCATTCTTATCAAGTGGCCAAACCACTTCATTCTTTGTTTCTCAATGTAATTCAAGCAATGTTCTGTGCCAACTTTCTTTCTTATGCTGATGTTGGTGATTCTGTCTTTTCTGGTGTTGTTGGTAACTTTTTGCCGGCAGCGTATTTCACGTGTTGTTATTTTTTGTGACTGCGCTTTGCTCATTGTCCATGTTTGGCTCTGGTAACACAAAGTAGGTATAAAAATGCTGTTGATCATCTGTTGTTTAGCTGTCAGTGACATTTTTGAGTGCCTTAACAATGTGGCAGCTGGTAGGTTACAGCATTTGCTTTTTGCACTCTAGCCTCTATCTCTCATTTCCCGTCTTCCGTCTTCTGTGAATATGCTTCCTAAGTATTTCAATTCTTTCACTTGGTTTATTGTAGTGCAATTGACATGGATGTCTAGATTATTATGTTTTCCCATATTCATTATTTCTGTTTTAGTGTTGTTGATTTTCATGTCATGTTTTATACAATTTTGTTCAGGTGTCAATATGTTGTTGTAGATCTTGTTCATTTTGATGTATCAGGCACTTATCATCTGCAAAAAGCAGTTCATTTATTTCATCATTATCTGAATTTGACTCTTGAGTTATTTTAGTAGTGAGAGGACGCAACCTTGTCTGACACCTGATCTAATGGAGAACCAGTCGATCATTCCTTCTGTTGTTCTTACTGTGGTTATCTTGATATAAGACCACAATGTTACCTAATAGTTGTCCCATGAATATTGCAGACTTAATTTCAACAAGTGACATAAATCAATATTTCTCATTTGTTTCCCTTCACCGTATTTAAGTATTGTTGATATATATATATATATATGCTCGTATATTCACATTTGAGATGTAACATTCTGTGACACGTGTGTGTTCATCGCACCAGGTGTACCGAGTGAATTTATACAATTAACTATTTCTTCAGCGACCTGAATTAACTCATAGAATCAGCAAGCGGATAGCGGGATAGAGGTAAACCTCTATCAAAGGTGATGTAAGACGCCTCCTTCCCTCTGCTAGTCTACGGAACACTTTTGGGCAAGGTGGAGTACCGTTTAGCCTCCCTCTCCCCGACAGGGTAACGTAAAGCCATGGGAGCAGGTGATGGATGAGTGAAGAAGCAGCCGACAGAGTATCAATAGTTATGGTCTCAAAACTCACGACGGTAGGCATATGATCTATGTAATAGAGACAATGGTTACGGTCATGGGCCAGTATTGTCACCGTCAGAAAGAAAAGCAATGGCAGACTACCTTCCAAGAAAATACCTATAAGAAAAACCTAACAGTAATATGGAATACAAAGTCCTTCGTATACCATGGAAAGAGAAGGTAAGAAATAGATCTATCCAGAAAGAATTCAAAATCAAAGAAAACTGGCTGATGCTACAAATAAGAAAGAGAAAATTGAGATATTTTGGACATATAAAAAGACATGAAGGGTTGGAGAAGATCATCATGGAAGGGGGCATGCCGGCAAAGAGGAGACGAGAAAGACCACGGAGAAATGGATTCAGGATGTAACTGATAGTTTGAAATGACGGCTACAGAGGCGGAACATCTGGCCTATGAGAGAAAGAAATTTCGATGGACTGTTGGGTGGCAATGTTCTGCTCAGGACAAGATATAATGATGATAAACCAACAAGACACCTAGCTAACCGTTGGAGCAGTAGTAATTCTTCGACCAACCTTCTCACGAATCAACATTTTGTTGTTGTTAAAAACTTATTCACAAGATCTTTTTTGTTTATTCGTGTTCAAGGGGTAGTAAGATTCAAGTATCTGGGAACATTCCTAACAACAAATCATCATCATCAAGGTGCGTATCCTTTATAGGACGTTGCTCTCTTTGCAGAACATCTGAAATTCACTCTGCCTCTTGCCAGTTCACCCACTTCGTCGATGGTCATATTCATGGTTTCTTTAATATCTTGTAGCCATCTTCTTCTTGGTCTGCCTCTGCGTCCTGGGACCCTGCCCTCTAGTATTGTTCTTTCCAGGCCATCGTGACGCTTGATGTGACAAAGTATGTAATTTTTCTGTATAGTATGTTGTTTATCAGCCAATTCTCTTTAACGTTTAGTTCTTTCAGGACATCAGTGTTCTTTCTTTTTCTGTCATTGGTATTCGTAGGATCTTTCTGTAGCATTTAGTTTCGAAGGACTGGATTTTCGTTCTTAATTTCTGTGTAATAGTCCATGATTCACACTCATAAGTAGCCACTGGGAAAATGCATGCTCTCAATATTTTTAATTTTAGTATTTTGCTGGTGCTTTGCCACATGTTCTTCATTGTGTTTAACTTCTTGATTTGCTATTGCCAATATTCTTGAGATCTCTTTGGAGCAGTCACCGTTATTATTAATTATTGAGCCCAGATATTCGTAGCTCTCTACACATTGGAGTTCTTCATTGTTTACTTGGATGTTAGGTGAGCCTTTTGCTTTGTCAGTTGGAAGATGTAAAACAAATGGAATATGTAAAACAGAGATTATGCTTAGAATAGCTCAAGGTAAAAGCAGCTGTGGCGTAGAGGTTACGTGATCAACTCTCGTTTCAAAGGTACTAAATGTGAAACTATAGCCAGAACGTTTCTGTAAAATCACTTTGCCGCTGACACTTTTAGCAATCAATGGACCGAGTACCTGTGGGAATACCTTCATTGTAACATTAATTCGACCCAGTTTTTCATGTGTATTTTTTTCAACATTTGTATCTAGTTTTACCTGTGCAGGTGCGAGAGTGCTACCCAAAATACCTGAGTGTCTAATTCCAGATCTTGGAAGAAATAATCTGACACTACCTGTACTTTAGAGCCGCGGTAGCGTAGTGGATAGTGTACTCGCTTCTTAGACTCGTGGTCCACAATTCCACAGCGGGAGCGAATTTTGTGAACGTAACGGCTCTTATGTCAACCCAGCCTTCACTCTCTCTCTTTATCTATCTCTATCTCTCTCCATCTCTCTATTTCTCTCCATCTCTCTATATTATCTATATCTCTCTCTAACTCTATCTCTCTCTCTCTATCTATCTCTCCATATCTCTCTCTGTGTCTTTTTAACCCGGATTCGAGTATAAGCTCACAACCAACTCATGCCAAGTCTTCCTATCTCACGCTATCTCCTGCAGCTCCCTCCAGCTCTTCTTTATATTGTTGGTCTCTACCCCCTCAACCTTCATTGCGTACCAGAAAAGCCCTGGGAAGTAAAGACGGTTGGAGTCATGTGCCGTGTCATGTTACCACATCACCAGTATGTGCCGTGTCATGTTACTACATCACCAGTATGTGCCGTGTCATGTTACCACATCACCAGTATGTGCCGTGTCATGTTACCACATCACCAGTATGTGCCGTGTCATGTTACCACATCACCAGTATGTGCCGTGTCATGTTACCACATCACCAGTATGTGCCGTGTCATGTTACCACATCACCAGTATGTGCCGTGTCATGTTACCACATCACCAGTATGTGTCGTGTCATGTTACCACATCATCAGTATGTGCCGTGTCATGTTACCACATCACCAGTATGTGCCGTGTCATGTTACCACATCACCAGTATGTGCCGTGTCATGTTACCACATCACCAGTATGTGCCGTGTCATGTTACCACATCATCAGTATGTGCCGTGTCATGTTACCACATCACCAGTATGTGCCGTGTCATGTTACCACATCATCAGTATGTGCCGTGTCATGTTACCACATCACCAGTATGTGCCGTGTCATGTTACCACATCATCAGTATGTGCCGTGTCATGTTACCACATCACCAGTATGTGCCGTGTCATGTTACCACATCACCAGTATGTGCCGTGTCATGTTACCACATCATCAGTATGTGCCGTGTCATGTTACCACATCACCAGTATGTGCCGTGTCATGTTACCACATCACCAGTATGTGCCGTGTCATGTTACCACATCACCAGTATGTGTCGTGTCATGTTACCACATCACCAGTATGTGCCGTGTCATGTTACCACATCATCAGTATGTGCCGTGTCATGTTACCACATCACCAGTATGTGCCGTGTCATGTTACCACATCATCAGTATGTGCCGTGTCATGTTACCACATCACCAGTATGTGCCGTGTCATGTTACCACATCATCAGTATGTGCCGTGTCATGTTACCACATCACCAGTATGTGCCGTGTCATGTTACCACATCACCAGTATGTGCCGTGTCATGTTACCACATCACCAGTATGTGCCGTGTCATGTTACCACATCACCAGTATGTGCCGTGTCATGTTACCACATAACCAGTATGTGCCGTGTCATGTTACCACATCACCAGTATGTGCCGTGTCATGTTACCACATCACCAGTATGTGCCGTGACCAATATTTACCACATCACCAGTATGTGCCGTGTCATGTTACCACATCACCAGTATGTGCCGTGTCATGTTACCACATCACCAGTATGTGCCGTGACCAATATTTACCACATCACCAGTATGTGCAGTGACCAATGTTTACCACATCACCAGTATGTGCCGTGACCAATGTTTACCACATTACCAGTATGTGCCGTAACCAATATTTACCACATCATCAGTATGTGCCGTAACCAATATTTACCACATCATCAGTATGTGCCGTGACCAATATTTACCACATCATCAGTATGTGCCGTGGCCAATATTTACCACATCACCGGGGGGACTGCCTAGAGTAGTTGATAGTAGCTCGGCCTGCTAACTGTGAGACGCCTCATAGCTCGGGTTCGAACCTACTGTCCGGCATTTGTTCGAGTCCCTGGTCTTACTCAGGACGATAACGTGAGTACCTCTGAAGTCGGAGAAAATCTGCCTGTATGGCGAGGAATACTAATTACGAGTACATTGAGCACACGGCTGCCAGTGTAAAGTAATTTACAATGTGCACGCTGCTGCCATTGTAAGAAATTGGAAAAACAGATTTTCACGCAAAAATCAGTTTCGGAGATGGAACTTCGTCTGAGTTGAAAGCGGACGAAAGAAAAAAAAATAAATAAAAAAAAAAAAAAAACCAGTATGTGCCGTGACCAATATTTACCACATCATCAGTATGTGCTTGACCAATATTTACCACATCACCAGTATGTGCCGTGACCAATATTTACCACATCACCAGTATGTGCAGTGACCAATATTTACCACATCACCAGTATGTGCCGTGACCAATATTTATCACATCATCAGTATGTGCAGTGACCAATATTTACCACATCACCAGTATGTGCCGTGGCCAATATTTACCACATCATCAGTATGTGCCGTGACCAATGAATGAAATACGAGTCTAGCACTATATTACTCAATATACTTCATATGCACCAAAACCATATGCGTGCGTTCTGAGTGATTCATTGAGTACGATACGAAAGGTGGAGGCTGTTTCGGCGCGCAAGCAATGAACAGAATCACTACATACATCAACAATTCACATCTTAATATTCATCTTCGTTCCTGTGACCCATGGGTGTCGATGGCAGTGAGAGAGAGAGAGACTGGCTGGCTGGCTCTGTCTCCATATCGTGGGATGGGTAGAACTGACATTCTTAACGCCCTCATATAGTGTGGCCGCAAAGAGGATTTTCATTTAAACCAATCCACGTCAACTACTAGACTGCAAAGGCTTAGATTGAAGTGATCAGAAAAGAACAGCAAACAGGTATATGAGTAGGCTCATCAATCAACATCGAACTGGTACGGTTAGTTGCTGGAAGCTGTTGGAGATATTACAAGTGAGATCGGAGCACCTACGGACATGCCCGGAGTGCAATTGAAATGTTTCAACCTGAAACCTATAACCTTTTACTACGTGTTCTATTCTTCTTTTTCTTTTGTCGTCACACTGCAACCGTGCTGTTTCCCAGTGTTGTGGCTTTCTGTTTTGTCTTGCGCAGCTCTAGTGGCTTGGGTGATAGTATTTTTGCTTTTTGACATGATTCTGCTATGCCATCTATCCATATTTTTCTCGGTCTTCCTCTCGCTTTATTTCGTGATGATCTGTGTAAACTACTATTATTACTAAATATCTAAACTTTCCTACCTACTACTGTATTGTTGTACCACACATTTAGAGTCTATTTCTTACTGCCATGTCGTCCGAACTTGTTCCAATAACTTACATAGCATATGCGTGTTTATTTGAAGAAGCTATCCCATCATCCCACCCGGTTCACTCGTACGTCATTGTATAGCGTCCTTGGCAACGTAACATCGTCGAAATGTCAGGTGAAGTGTAATAGTGCAGCGAGAAACATGCATATATGTTCCGTAGTGTTAACATTTTCATGTTTGTTTGGTGTATGTTTTATTATCTTAAGTACGGTACGATGACATTACTATACACTCTCTTATATTCTCTATAAAATCAGAAATTATGTATTTTTAGAGTTGCGTATTTGTTGCTGTATGTACCAAATTTTGTTGTCTTCCATATAACAAAAAAGCTCAGAATAAAAAGAGCATGCATATTGCCAGTGGCAACGTATGGGTGTGAAGCATGGACATTTAACAAAGCAGTGGGAAAACATATATGTGCTTTTCAGTATAAATGTTACAGAAGAGTCATCCGTATATCATGGACAGAGAAGAGAAGAAATAGATCTATCCAGAAAGAACTCAAAATCAAAGAAAACTGGCTGATGCTACAAATAAGAATGAGAAAATTGAAGTATTTTGGACATATAAAGAGACACAAATGGTTGAAGAAACTTCTAGCCCATGAGAGAGAAAAAATCCGAACGGCTGTTAGGGTCGCAAACTTCTGCTCAGGACAAGCTATTTGATTATAATGTTGATGATGATGTACTAAACACATTAAGTGATCATACGTTTTTGTTGTTGCTCGCTGTGAATTAAAGTGCGACCGTTAACTTCCTCAGGCTCTCGACCCCCGTGTCCACCCCCCCCCACCCCTAAAAGTGGTAATACAGGCAGTAACGACATATTTTTTAGGGTGTATAATATTGTACTTCTGATTTATTTTTGCGTGAATCCTTGCTTTCCTTATTACCACTGTCTCTCGACAATCAGACGAGCCTTACTCCGACATCAGAGGCACATACAATTTAGATCCACAAGTAAAGGATCAGGGTCTCCTAGTAGTTCAACAGCGTACCGTATGTACACCAAGAATTTCTGGTCCAAGCTAGACTAGAACCCCGGTACTTTCCCTGACGTGGTTACCAGTGAACTGCATTACTAACTTTGCTATCTGCTGCCCTGATCACAGAATTTGAAAAACTATATGCACTCTACACATCCGTACATGTATCTATAGAGTAGCAATAACGGTCAGTCAAGATATCACAGCGTTAACCAACAAATAGCGACCAAGATATCAGAGTGTTAATCTACAAATAGCGACCAAGATATCAGAGTGTTAATCTACAAATAGTGACCAAGATATCACAGCGTTAATCTACAAATAGTGACCAAGTTATCAGAGAGTTAATCTACAAATAGCGACAAGTTCAGGTTAATAAAGGACAAATATCAAGCGTTAATGCAAAGCGACTGTCACGTTAATCTCAATAGCGACAAGTAGCGTTAATCTACAAAAGACAGATATCAGCTAATCTACAAATGCGAAGTTACGTAATCTACAAATAGCGACCAAGATATCGTATCACAAAGACAAGATATAAGTTAATCTACAAATAGCGACCAAGATATCAGAGGTTAATCTACAAATAGGACAAGATATCAAGCGTTAAATAACTATCAAAATACAAAGGACCAAGATATCAGTTATCACGACCGTCGCGTTAATCTACAAATAGCGACCAAGTTATCAAGCGTTAATCTACAAATAGGACCAAGATATCAAGCGTTAATCTACAAATAGCGACAAGATATCAAGTGTTAATCTACAAATAGCGACCAAGATATCAGAGCGTTAATCTACAAATAGCGACCAAGATATCAAGCGTTAATCTAAATGTCTACTACGAATATCAGGTTAACTACAAATAGGACCAGTATCAAGCGTTAATCTACAAATAGCGACCAAGTATCAGAGCGTTAATCACAAATAGCGACCAAGATATCAGAGCGTTAATCTACAAATAGCGACCAAGATATCAGAGCGTTAATCTACAAATAGTGACCAAGTATCAGAGGTTAATCTACAAATAACGACCAAGATATCACAGGTTAATCTACAAATAGCGACCAAGTTATCAGAGCGTTAATCTACAAATAGCGACCAAGTTATCAAAGCGTTAATCTACAAATAGCGACCAAGATATCAGAGTGTTAATCTACAAATAGTGACCAAGACTTCAGAGCGTTGATCTACAAATAGTGACCAAGCTATCAGTGTTAATTTGCAGATAACGAAACAACCTGACATGAAACTACAAGACCTCTGTGTGAGCTATAAAAGTAATAAAGTTTATACAAGAGACCACATTGAAAATATAGACAATATTTCAAGCGAACGAAAGGAAGAAAGGAGGATCTACAAGTAGTGACTAAGTTCCCAGTCAAGCTATACTGCAGCCAACGACTGAGTCTATTCATTAAACTATCAAATAGACAAATAATCGAACTTTACAATTTGCAACTTCGATTCGATAGTAGCGGACAAATTGAGCCAACAGTAGAGTTGAACCTTCGACAAAGAATCCAGCCTGTGAAGAGATAAGCTAAGGTAGGACGCATTATATTACTTTTTATAACTAGTTATTGATAATTAGCAGGGATCAGTAGTATAGCATAGAGTTTAGTGACATGTTTAGATAAGGGGGGAGAAGGGGTTCTGGTCGGTCATATTTACCAGTTTTAACACATTAGTGGGCCCGTCTGCCCAGCGTGTTCGTTGCGCGTTGGACTACGGGTGACTATCCCTCTGTGTGTGCGGGTTCAATTCCGCGGGATGGCAGAAAAGCCACAGATTCCCCAGATTTACGGTGTTCGTGGCACCGAACCGAAGGGTTACGATGTCCATGGCACCAGCCGAAGAGCTGAAAAGCTCAAGTGCTTCTGGATCGGAAAAAAACCCAAAAACCACTTTAGTGGGCGTCTGTAACTTAAGCGGTCGTGTGCTGATCGAACATTCCATTATCCATCCTAAACTCCCAACATTCGATGCTTTCGATGCAAGCATGTCCGCTCTCTCGTTGCCGTGAACACCCACATGCCCAGGACAGTAGATCCACGTGAGTCTCTGTAGGTTAGAAACCTCTATAAACGACACCTACTCATACCATAACCTGCCATTCTGGATCTTCCGAAGCATCGACTGCGAATCAGAAAGAACAACCCAAGCGTACCTGGTTCAACCTCCATGGGGGGCAATTTGGAAGCAAATTCGTTCCCGTGGTATTTTTAAAAGCGGTAAAATAGATCTCACCGTTCAGAAAACAATGGAAAACTACTGAACTTATAAGTCGCATGTGTGGCACTGGTGCCCGCAAGGTATGCAAAGAATAGTACCACTGCGACCTACGAGGCATGTCGTAAAAGGCGACTGATGTAGGGCCTTGGGAAGCTACCTATTAAATAAAAGCATCCAGAAATCGGATGTTCTGGCCTACTTGTAGGCGCATAACTGGCACAACGTACAATCGCTCTTGGGCTCAGATCACATACCAATCACAAAGAGTGGTTTAAAAAATATGGAGCGCTCGAAGAAGAAGAACAAGCAGTATCCCAAATGCATCCTAAAACAGTTGGTGTATGACATGCTTGCAGGGGGCAGACGATAAATTGTGGTCATAAAAAAATTTTCAAAGACACTCTTAAAGTATCTCTTAACTGCTTCGATATAGACACCACGTGCTGGGAATCCCTTGGCAAGATCGCCAACTATGACGCTGTAACACAAGAGGAACTCGCACAGCTGAGAATCGTCGTAATCTTAAGGGCAGAGTAAGCGAGCTGTGAGAAAAGACAGAATACAAACACCCACATGTCTAACCTGATCAGTATGCCCCACCTGTGGTAAGGATTGTTAGGGATTCTAGTCACCTGCACCAGAGGTGTGCGCGCTTGTGTTTGGCTTACTCAGTCACCTCCGCACACACCAGAGGGTACAGCCCTTTGTGTTTGAGGATTGTACTCTACAGTCACCTCCGCACACACCAGAGAGGTGTAGCAGCCCTTTGTGTTTGAGGATTGTACTTACAGTCACCTGCACACACACCATAGGTACTGCAGCAGCACACGTCTGGGGCTGTTGTCATCATCGCTTACGATGGACGGCTATGATTATCTTGAATGACTTATAATAATTGTGATGTTATTTTTGCATACTTATTGATGTCCATGTTATTCAATATGAAATGAGCAACAATCGATCATTATTTTTATATGATATTAACACCATCAATCAGGTGTCAATCGAAGGTTGGGCTGCAATGATCCAGCATCCTCTGTCTTTCGCCTATGTTCACGCAACTGTAACTGCCCATTTCTTAATTTCTCCCATTTATCTCTTTCTCTGCTCTTCTCATTTTCTCTATAATGTTTATCATGGTTCAGCTTTAATGCCAAATATTTTATTGCTGTTTTATTTCTTAATAATTGTTTCTTACTGCTAGTTTTCCTAAAACTTGTTTATTTGTCTGTTTTTCTGTCCATGAAACTCTGCCTATTCTTCTATATATCCACATCTCAAATGCAACAATTCTGTCTTCTAACTGCTTGTTCATTGTCCATGTTTCCGAGCCATATATTAATATAGGATATATATAACATTTGATCATTCTCATTTTTAGCCTGTTTGTGATTTGTTTGGATGTCAGTAACTTTCTCATACTATTGAAATTATCCTTGGCCATTCCTATTCTCTTTTTAATTTATGTTATACATCTGCCATCATCTGTTATAATCTGACCGAGATATAAGAAACTTTTTAACTACCACGGAGTAGTATTTTATTAGCATGTGTTGTAAAATGTTGGATGTGCATGGGAAGATGTGTAGGCATGACACACTGAACACAGCGATCAGTAACACGGTGATAGGTCATAACTGTTCACCTATTATCTATCTTTTACACCTATCATCTATCTATTATCTATATATCTATCTGTTTATCTATCTATCTATCTATCTATCTATCTATCTATCTATCTATCTATCTATCTATCTATCTATCTATCTATCTATCTATCTATCTATCTATCTATCTATCTATCTATCTATCTATCTATCTGTCTGTCTATCTGTCTATCTGTCTATCTGTCTGTCTGTCTGTCTGTCTGTCTGTCTGTCTGTCCGTCTGTCTGTCTGTCTGTCTGTCTGTCTGTCTGTCTGCATGTCTGTCTGTCTGTCTATCTGTCTATATGTCTATCTGTCTATCTATCTATCTGTATCTATCTATCTATCTATCTATCTATCTATCTATCTATCTGTCTATCTGTCTATCTGTCTATCTGTCTATCTGTCTGTCTATCTGTCTATCTGTCTATCTGCCTGTCTGTCTGTCTGTCTGTCTGTCTGTCTGTCTGTCTGTCTGTCTATCTGTCTATCTGTCTATCTATCTATCTGTATCTATCTATCTATCTATCTATCTATCTATCTATCTATCTATCTATCTCTCATCTATCTATCTATCTATCTATCTATCTATCTATCTATCTATCTATCTATCTATCTATCTATCTATCTATCTATCTATCTATCTATCTATCTATCTGTCTGTCTGTCTGTCTGTCTGTCTGTCTGTCTGTCTGTCTGTCTGTCTGTCTGTCTGTCGCGTCGTCTGTCTGTCGATGTCGTCTGTTCCGTCTGTCTCTGTCTGTCTGTCTCTGTCATGTCTGCTCTGTCTGTCTGTCTGTCTTCTGTCTGTCTGTCTTCTTCTGTCTGTCTGTCTATCTTGTTGTCTTCTTCGTCTGCTTCTTCTGTCTGTCTGTCCTGTCTGTCTGTCTGTCTGTCCTTGTTCTATCTATCTATTATCTATCTATCTATCTATCTATCTTTTATCTGTCTATCTATTTCATCTATCTATCTGTTATCTATCTATTTATCTATCTATCTATATCATCATCATCGAATAGCTTGTCCTGAGCAGAACTTTGCCACCCAACAGTCTCCGTGCTCTCTCATATGCCAGATGTTCTGCTTCTGCAGCCGTCATGTTCAAACCATCAGTTACATCCTGAATTCATCTTCTCCGTAGTCTTCCTCTTCTTCTCTTTGCCGGTATGCCTCCTTCCATGATGGTCTTCTCAAGCCCTTCATGTCTTTTTATATGTCCAAAATTCTTCAATTTTCTCATTCTTATTTGTAGCATCAGCCAATTTTCTTTGATTTTGAGTTCTTTCTGGATAGATCTATTTTTCTCTTCTCTGTCCAAGATATACGAAGGACTCTTCTGTAACACTTATATTCAAAAGCATTTATATGTTTTTCCACTGCTTTATTAAATGTCCATGCATCACACCCATACGTTGTCACTGGCAATATGCATGCTCTTAGTATTCTGAACTTTGTTTTCCTATCAGTTCTGTTCCATACTGTTTTTAGTTGTTTAATTTTTGTAAAGCCATGTTTGTTCTTCTTTTAATTTCCTTCATCCCATTTCCATCTGTTGTTAGTAGTGAACACAGATATTCAAAACTGCTCACATTTTCTACTTTCTCTCCATTGATAAAAATATCATTTGTCATGTTCGTTTTATCTGTTGTCACTATTTTTGTTTCTGCCACATTGGAGATATAGATTTTGTTTTTCTCTTTTATCTTTCACTTCTAATAATTTCTCAATCCCTTTTGTGATGTTGACAGTAACACTGTATCGTCAGCGTATAGTAGTTCAGGTATTTCTCTTCTTCCGATTATAAAAGGATCGTATTGTTCTTTTCCGCTATCTTCTGTAACATTCCTCATGATGTTTTCTGCATATATGTTAAACAGACAAGGCGACAGAATGCAGCCTTGTCTGACTCCTTGCCCTATGTCAAACCAGTCTCTTCTTCTTCTTCTTTGCGTTCGTTCTTTACGACCAATTTTAATCACTCTTTGTGATATGTTTGATCTTTGCCAAGAACGTGTATACGTTGCACATTGGTTTGGTAGGCCCTAAACGCATAGACTTCTGCACGTTTAGGACATGTGCATCTGATTCAGCCAAACCTCCTTAGTCGCCTCTTACGACATGCGTGGCAGGTAACAGTGGTTCTATTCTTTACACCCAAATTTGGGCCCCGGTAACCACTCAGGCGAAACCAGTCTGATGTATCATCACATGTTCTTACAGCCGCCATTTGATCACTCTATATATCTATCTATATATTTATGTATTTATCTATTTTTCTGTCTTTCTATCTTATTTATCTATCTATTTATTGTCTGTCTGTATGTCTGTCTCTTTGATCTTTGAGCCGAGGCAACCTCTTTCAACCCACTACCAAAGCCTTTATGGTTATATGTATAGCACCACGCTGGTGAATCTCCATTTTGGTTCCTTAACTTGTTCATTCTTCTGAGTCCATACGGCGCCTCAATTTATTGTTTAAAACGACGCAAAGCTAGTATCATGTCTAATTTAGTATACATTCCAAAGTAAATATGCCCAGAGAGGCAAGTGAAAAGAAATACAGAGTGAAAGAGTTAAATCCCTTCTTCAAGCATTTGTTTAGTATCTTATACCGCCCGAGTGGTTACCGAGGGCCCAAATTTGGGGTTACCGGGGCCCAAATTTGGGGTTACAAGGCCCAAATTTGGGGTTACCAGGGGCCCAAATTTGGGTTACCGAGGTCCAAATTTGGGATTACCAGGGTCCAAATTTGGGGTGTAAAGATAGAAACACTGTTACCTGCCACGCATGTCGTAAGAGGCGACTAAGGAGATTTGGCTGAAATCCGATGCACATGTCCTAAACGTGTAGAAGTCTATGCGTTTAGGGCCTACCAAACCAATGTGCAACGTATACACGTTCTTGGCAAAGATCAAACATATCACAAGAGTGATTAAAATTGATCGTAAAGAACGAACGCAAAGAAGAAGAAGAATGTCTTATATGTTAAATTTGTGTGTGTGTCTATAGCTGTGATCTCGATCACATACCAAGCGTATCTGGTTCAAACTCCGCGGCAGGCAGTTTGGAAGCAAATTTGTTACGAAAGGTAAAAATAGACTTCACCGTTTAGAAAGCAATGGTAAACTACTGAACTTATAAGTGGTACCTAGAAAATCAACGACTCGTGTACTGTGTGTGGTTGATGGCTACGTCATGTCAAGGATATGCCACGATTTTCATTTCATGTGTTTAGTTTACTTGACGGATTAGCCTAATGCATAAGCGTTTGCCTATCGACTCGGACATAAGAAGGATGTGGGTTCAATCCCACACTCGACGTTTCACACATGGGAAAGGAATTGGCCCTTCTACCTCCTGCATACTAGAGCCTAGAAATGTGACGTGAAGTGACTTCATTCTACCTCCTGCATACTAGAGCCTAGAAATGTGACGTGAAGTGACTTCATTCTACCTCCTGCATACTAGAGACTAGAAATGTGATGTGACTTCCTTCTACCTCCTGCATACTAGAACCTAGAAATGTGACGTGAAGTGACTTCCTTCTACCTCCTGCATACTAGAGCCTAGAAATGTGAAGTGACTTCCTTCTACCTCCTGCATACTAGAGCCTAGAAATGTGAAGTGACTTCCTTCTACCTCCTGCATACTAGAGCCTAGAAATGTGACGTGAAGTGACTTCCTTCTACCTCCTGCATACTAGAGCCTAGAAATGTGAAGTGACTTCCTTCTACCTCCTGCATACTAGAGCCTAGAAATGTGAGGTGAAGTGACTTCATATCCTAAAGTCTGAAAATGCTACGGCAAATTTTCTGTTATTTATGTTTAGTTCTTCGAACGCTCCATATCGACCACTCGTCAAGCCTGTGTAATTAGTTCTTTACTATATGGCTCAGAAACATGGACAGCCTACTCAAGACACGAGAGAGACTTAACATCTTTCACCTTCGATGTCTCCGCAAGATTATGAACATCAGGTGGTACGACAAGATAACCAACTCTGAAGTACTACAACGTGCAAATCTGCCTTCCATCATGGGCATGCTCAGCAGTAGACGACTAAGATGGTTGGGACATGTGAGAAGAATGGAAACTTATCGCATACCAAAACAAATGTTGTTCTGTGAACTTTCGGAGGAAGAGGCACCAGGGCAGACCACTGCTCAGATATAAAGATGTCTGCAAAACCTCAATGAAAAACTTTTCTATAGATCCCAGCACATGGGAGGGACTAGCTGATGACAGAGTTGTGTGGAAAGCCAAATTACGGAAGGGCGCAGAGTCTTTTGAGAAGAGACTTATGTACGAGCTGAACGACAAGAGAGAAAAGCGAAAACTCAGAAGTTGTCACAGTAAAACACTTGCCTATTGACCGTCTGTAAAGATGAAAAGGGCCATATAAGCCACTCTTTGTGATTTGTATATGATCTGAGCCTAAGAGCGATTGTATGGTGTGCCTTTTATGCGCCTTCATGTAGTCCAGTACGTCCGATTTCTGCTACGCATTTACTAGGTAGCTTCCTAGGCTCCTAACTCAGTCACCTCTTACAACATGCCTTGTAGGTCCCAGTGTTACGATTTCTTGCTCCCCTTGCGAGCCCCGGCAACACACGGGCGTATGTTTAGTTATTGTCTTTGATCCACTTCAGTCCGGCTGAGGTTTCTTGGCTAATGCGCATGGTAGGGTTGTTGCAGAGCGAAGTGGGGCATACAGGACAACTACTTCTAGTATGAGGATGGAGGTTGAGACCGTTACTGCTGTCCTCCATTGGCTCTCTGGGACTTCATTTACTGGGGCCTTTGTTGTATCTGACTCTCAGTCGATGCTTCATAAGACCCAGAAGAACAGGTTTCGGTATGAGTGGATGTCGTCTATAGAAGTTTCTAATCTCCAGAGGCGTACGTGGATATACTGTTCTGGGCATGCCGGTGTTTACGGTAATGAGAGAGCGGTTAGGCTTGCATCAACAGCATCGATTGTTGGGGAGTTGAAGATGGATAAGGGAATATTCTTCGGTCTCTTCGTGACTGTCTGTTGGATGAGGACACTAAAATCGATGTTGAATCGATCAAGCGATTTAGGCAGTTTGGAGTTACCCGTTGTACAAGTCGAACTGGACACCTGAGAGGCAGAGTGAGAGGTGTGTTTAATCAGCGAGCCACGGGAACCATCAGTATGCATACTCTTCGATATCTGTTGGGGAGACTGAGCATCTATGGGTCTGCCCGGAATGCAATGACGTCAGTTTAGTAACCAATAACCAATAACCAATAACCATTTCAATCTATTTTTGTCTGAAGTTTATCTAATCTACAAATCTTCATTTTTTCAGATCATCTATGACTTCACTATCTAACCGACAGCTCCGAGTTTCAATAGCAACAGCATTGGTAGTAGTGACTCTATGTAAGTGCATTGCATTTGTCACAGCCATGTTTTCTCAGGCCGAATGACTCTGTTTACATTTGTTATCAGTTTACGGCATTGTTTGGTAACGAGCGTGCTGACTTTCTTGCAGATAATGGCCCCGACTCAAGCGGGCGAAGTATGGCAGAGCCGATGTCATCAATGCGGTACGCTCTCATTTATGTGATGTGGACGAGTCTCAGACACTGGAACGAGTGCGAGAATTATGAATTAAGTTTGGGTATGCTAGACAGTGTCGTCTTCGTAGTAGAGAGCGAGGGTATGCTAATCAACTTCTCATGGGTACGGTGAGCAAATGTACGTTAGGGTGGCTGCTGCAGCGGAGGACAGAGCACGAATAAGAATGCCCAAAGTGACATGACGTCGATTGCATAACATAACATCTGTTATCGGATGTTGGGATATAAGAACTTTATATCAGAATGGATTAGGACCAGGGGCGGCTCGTCATTAAGGGCCAGTGGGGCCGGGCCCCACCAAAATAAAGTGTAACGTGTATTTATTATTTTATACATTAAAATATAACCTAACTGAAACCATGATTTTTCCGAAAATTTCTGTCTGGCCCCACCAACAAAAGTGATCACGAGCCGCCACTGGTTAGGACAGTTCTCCGATGGACAGCGGATGAGAAAAGAAGGCTTAGAAGTACAAAGGTATAAAGAGAAATGGTTGAAAGACCACCCACAACACAGCAGCAGAGATGGATACTATGGTCTATCCCGTAACGAACAAGTTGCTATATTCCGCCTCCGTACTGGCCATAACAGGCTTCGGGCCCACAACAAATTTCAACAAATTTTAAATTGGCACAGACTGCGAAAAGGCGGACATGACGGCAGAGCACATACTGCAAGACTGCCAGTTGTTAGCAGGCCCGAGAAGCGAAACAAGGCCCGTTAACACAGAGCTTCGCGAGAAGCTGCACGGAGAGACGGAGTCCCTAAAAACAACGGTACAATTCATGATAAAATTTGGTTCATCGGTCTAGGCGGGGATCGACAGAGAGACAGAGAGAGAGAGAGAGAGAGAAGTGTACAAAGGAAACATGGAAAAGAACTGTGGAAAGAGAGTTGAAATATTGTGGCCTGACACAGGAAATCACCTGATTGACGACCTGCATCACCCTGTAGAGCACAACGTTTTTCGTAGTACGTACAACCAACTAGATCTCTTACTGATTGGACATGTATGTCGTATGCCAGCAGGGACACTGGCTAGAACAGCTCTAGTGTGGACAACGGATAGAAAAATTAAGTCTGGACGTCCAAAAGAGAAATGTAGAAAAGCGGTGGAAAAGGAGTTGAATGATTTGCAGGTCGGCTGGGGACAGTCAAAGGCTGACGGAGAGCGAACCCAGTAAACGCTTGCTGAAACCGGACACATCACCAAAGAATAAGCACCAGAGCTCTAAATGGCGCTGAAGATGTGACGAAACACACACACATGCTACGGCTGCATGAATCAGGTTCCCACATGAATGTGATTTATGGGGAAATCTGGTACATTAGTCTAAGCGGTGATCTCCAGAGAGAAAGAATGATTTGTGGCCTGACTTGGGTAACAATTAATAGACTTTGATTGATTGGTTCTTTTATATGTTCAAATTGAATACGGGACCTACGTTTTATCGTCCATCTCCGATAAGACTAGGAACTCGATCTCACTTACCGCCTGTGTGGTGCCGTGGCCCACAAAGGAAAGCAAAGAATAGTACCACTGCAACCTACAATGCATGTCGTAAGAGGCGGCTAATGTAGGCTCTAGGGATGATACCTTAGTAAATAAAAGACAGCGCAGAAATCCGCTGTGCTGGCCTACTTGTTACGCGCATAACTGGCACAACGTACAATCGCTCTTAGGCTCAGATCACATACAAATCATACAGAGTGGTTGACAAGTGGTAGATATGGAGCGTTCGAAAAAGAAGAAGAAGAAGATCTCACCTACACTGAGATCAAGGATCTCTGGGAAAATATCCAGATGGCTCCACGAGGGAGCTAACCTGGTACCTTTAGCATGCGAGACGAGCACCTAGCCTCTACGCTACAGAGACCATCTGATAATTAGCGAAAGGCGGCAGAACGGCAACAATGGCAATCTTTTTGTGGAAGTCGTATATGTTTAACTGGAAAACGAAGAGGGTATAGTTCTGTTTACTGGTGCCGTTGAAGTATCAGAATCTCGTGAAATACTTCGGAAGGTCCAAAATTGCAGTTTGTGGTATAAGTTGATGTCGGTTATTGAGGTTTCCAATCTACAGATGTTTATGTGGATCTTTCTCTCTCTCTCTCTCTCTCTCTCTCTCTCTCTCTCTCTCTCTCTCTTTCTCGATCACCGTCCAGGACGATGTACCAGATCTCCCCATAAATTCTATTCATGGGGAAATCTGATTCATGCAGTCTTAGCATTGGTGTGTTTTACGTCACATCTTCAGCTCCGTTTGGAGCTCTGGCGCTTATCCTTCTGCGATGTGTCTGGTTTCAGCCAGCGTTTACTCGGTTCGCTCTCCGTTCTGTAGCCATCTAGTGAGTGTTTTTACGTGTGGGTACCTTGCCCACGCCCAATCTCCTTAGTTGCCTCTTACGACATGCGTGGCAGTGTTGGTGAGCTTTCTGTGGTGTGTTGCTGTAAGAGACCAAGTTTGGCACTGGTAACAAAGTGTTTGTAGAAAAATACTTTTTATAATCTGTCTTTTCACTTCCAATATAATCAATAAATAAATACACAAAATGTTTGTGTGATTACAAATGTCAGATTTAACACAACAAGGGATGCTCAGAACTCAGTAACTTTCGTGGTATATCTCTCTCTCCCTTTTTCTCTTTAGCCTGTTACGCCCTTGGCGTTTAGGGCTGCAACAAACACACACCATTCTTCTCTATTCGTAGCCTTCCTCTGTATTGTGTTCCAGCTATGATTCATTTCTTTCAGTTCTTGTTCTATCGCTCTCCTCCAGGTTGTCTTGGGTCTTCCGCGTTTTCGTTTATCCTCTGGAGTCCATCTCAGTGCAGTTTTCGTGTCAGAGCCAGTCTCCATGTGCATCACATGCCCGATCCATCTCCAGCGTCGTCTTCGGACGATGGTGCTCATATTCTCTTGTTGACATCGTGCGAACAGTTCTTGGTTAGAGATAGTATTTGGCCAGAACAAACGTAAGATTTTTCGCAGACAAGCTGTATGAAAGGTGGATTTTGGACATATCTTGCTCTGTCATTCTCCAGCATTCCGATCCGTATAGCAAAGTTGATAACACGCAGCTGCGGTATACATTAGTCTTGGTTCTAATGCTGTATTGGGCAGATTTACAGGCTGTTTCTTGCCCCAATCTCTACATTCTCTTCCAAGAGTAATGATAACGTTGAGATAGTTGGTCATGCTACCATCTATTGGGATCCATTCTTCCCCTTTTGGTAGGGTCGCAACCGTAGTCACCTGGCCAATTGTTCTCTCAGCCTGGGCCATCCACGACATGCCACGCTTGATTCTCGTGCCCTTAACATCATTAGTGTTCTTGTGTAGTGGATGTCTCTTATCCGCAGTAACCCGCATATATACATTGGTTTGGGCGAATGCATGCCGAGAGCGTAGTGGGGCAATTGTTGTATCTGACTCTCAGTCGATGCTTCACAAGATCCAGAAGGGCAGGTTTCGGTATGAGTGGATGTCGTCTATAGAGGTTTCTAACCTCCAGCGGTTTACGTGGATATACTGTCCTGGGCATGCGGCTGTTTGCGGTAATGAGAGAGCGGACAGGCTTGCATCAACAGCATCGATTGTTGGGGAGTTGAAGATGGATAAGGGGATATTCTTCGGTCTCTTCGCGACTGTCTGTTGGATGAGGACACTAAAATCGATGTTGAATCGATCAAGCGATTTAGGCAGTTTGGAGTAACCCGTTGTTCAAGTCGAACTGGATGCCTGAGAGGCAGAGTGAGAGGTGTGTTTAATCACGAGCCACAAGAACCATCAGTATGCATACTCTTGGATATCTGTTGGGGAAGACTAAGCACCTATGGGTCTGCCCGGAGTGCAATGGCGTCAGTTTACTAACCAATAACCAATAACCAGGCTGTTTGAAGGTTCGTGGTATGGAAAGAGTTAAATAATACATATTAAATGTCCATGGCAAAAAAATAAATATATATATATATATATACATACATGCGTATGAATACATTTCCTTCACAATTTTGAACAGTTACCATGGTAACAGGATTGCTAATCGAGAACACATCGCACGCTCGTCAGAAAAGACACGTTTTGCAGATGTGCGAGTTGATATCTTTGCACACCAACAGGGGATGTTTTGATTATAACAACTATGGATGTTTCTGTGGACTAGGCAACGCTGACAGTCGGCATGTTGACGATGTGGACAAGTAAGTTGGGAATATAGAGATGAAGGTGGATGTAGATGGATGGGTTAATTTAAGAAAGTGAATGAATGAATGAAATGGGCTAAATTGAATGTGTGTGAGATATGTACGAAAAATAGATGAATCAGTTAATGGATGGATAGATTGGTTGGTGGGTGGATAAGATGATGGGTGAATCGAAGGGTGGGTGGATGGATGGGTGGGTGGGTATGTAACTGGATGAATGGACCGACTGACAGAAGGACGGACTAACTGGCTATCAATCGGACGGACGGCAGACAGGCAGATAGACGGACAGATAGGCGGACGGACAGACAGGCATGCGGGCTGGCGGACGGACAGGCAGACAGGCGGACGGACAGGCAGACAAACGGACGGACAAACAGACATGCGAACAGATTGACAGGCAGGCAGGCATATAGACGGACAGACAAACGGACGGACAGAGAGGCATGCGGACAGACGGACATGCAGGCAGGCATATAGGAGGACGGACAGTCAGACAAACGGATAGACAAGCAGGTAGGCAGATAGATAGACGGACTGACAGGCGAGCGGACGTACGTACGGACAGGCAGACAAACGGACGGACAGACAGGTATGCGGACAGACAGGCAGGCATATAGGAGGACGGACAGGCAGACAAACGGATGGACAAGCAGGTAGGCAGATAGACGGACAGACAGGCAGGCATATAGTAGGACGGACAGGCAGATAAACGGACGGACAGACAGGTATGCGGACAGACGGACAGACAGGCAGCATATAAACGGACAGACAGGCAGACGGATGGACAGGCAGACAAACCGACGGACAGACAGGCATGCGGGCAGGCGAACAGACGGACAGACAGACAGATATAATAGATAGATAAGATAAATATTGTTTGGTTTCCTCCCCAGATGTTGTCGCGCCCATGATCATTGCTATGGTAAACTATCATGTTTTTGGTTCTACCCTCAGTTTGTGGCATACGCCTATGAATGTAACCGTGGCGTATGCGTGTGTACGGGTAAGTGTTGTCTGTGTGTGTGTGTGCGCGCGTGAGTGAGATATTCTATTGTTGTTATTTAATGTGTTTCAGTTATAGCTAAACACATCAGATCGACAGTCACCGTCTCCTCATCGCAGTACTCTGATTTAACACATTTTTCTCAAATAGAAAGGTTCTAAAGGCGAATGATTGAGTTTGTATCTTGTTTCTTCGTCTGGCTCGCTCTGTCGACATAAATGACACGCCGCTGCCGAGTGTTGTATCTTGTTTCTTCGTCTGGCTCCGTCTCTGTCGACATAAATGACACGCCGCTGCCGAGTGTTGTATCTTGTTTCTTCGTCTGGCTCCGTCTCTGTCGACATAAATGACACGCCGCTGCCGAGTGTGTTGTATCTTGTTTCTTCGTCTGGCTCCGTCTGTGTCGACATAAATGACACGCCGCTGCCGAGTGTGTTGTATCTTGTTTCTTCGTCTGGCTCCGTCTGTGTCGCTAAATGACACGCCGCTGCCGAGTGTGTTGTATCTTGTTTCTTCGTATGTCCGTCGTTCGACATAAATGACGCGCCGCTGCCGAGTGTGTTGTATGTTGTTTCTTCGTCTGGCTCCGTCTCTGTCGACATAAATGACACGCCGCTGCCGAGTGTGTTGTATCTTGTTTCTTCGTCTGGCTCCGTCTCTGTCGACATAAATGACACGCCGCTGCCGAGTGTTGTATCTTGTTTCTTCGTCTGGCTCCGTCTCTGTCGACATAAATGACACGCCCCTGCCGAGTGTGTTGTACAAAGCACGAATTTCGTAGCTCCTGCGACAATCTAAGGCAGTGGTTCTCAACCTGTGTCGCGACCCTTTGGGGTCGAACGACCCTTTCACAGGGTCGTCTAAGACCATCAGAAAACACATATTCTAGATGGTCTTAGAAGCCGAGACATCGCTCTTCTATCCGTCTCCAGGCGGGATCGCCCACATGCAGATACGCCCACATACGAGTACCCGGTTTGGAATTAATCACTATGTTTTAATTATGTTCAATTTGTAACAATGAAAATGCATCCTGTATATAAGATATTTACATTACGACTCGTAACAGTAACAAAATTACAGTTATGAAGTAGCAATGAAAATAATTTTACGGTTGGGGGTCACCACAACATGAGGAACTGTATTAAAGGATCGCAGCATTAGTAAGGTTGAGAACCACTGATCTAAGTGATCTTATAACAAAATTGCAGATGTAACTCGGTCCGGATTCAAACCCACAACCTTCAGAAAGACATGCAAACGTTCTAACCACTTCGCCATAGAAACCCCATTTTCTGAATAGCCGTGGGAAGAGATAAACTGGAAAACGCCACATGCGAGATACAAATGTCTGCAGTGAGAGAGTCTTTCGAACAGTTTCAGTACTATAAATCTCACTCGCTGACCAGATTGACAAAACACGTAATCACAAAGTACTGTAGTTTTACAAATTACAAAAACAATGACAAAATACAGCAACGTTTCGACCAACAAGGCCTTTATCAAGCAAACGAACAACAGGAGTGACAAATTTTTAAAAACAAATGGACGACCAAATACAAACGTTTCTCGTTTCTTGTATTTGGCTGACCAGATTGAGAGAGATTGGTGTCGATATTAGTACAGCTGGAAAAGAACGACATACTAAATATGCAAAATGATTGATTATTCAACATCGAACTGATGTGTTGGGCCACTGGACGCTGCTGGATTTGTTGAAGTGGGAATCAGAGCATCTATAGGCATATCCAGAGTGTTATGATGGTGGTCCTCATATAAATGATCTGATCTGCAGCAATGAGCCCATTTTCTTTCTTTTTTTTCTCCAATCATGTTTTGCCTCACAGCGTCATGGTAAGAAGAGATTTCTAGAACGAGCCCTTGTGTGCGCTTCATAAATAGTGTCTTTCGTCGCCTCTGTTATCTCTGAGATCCACATTTTGCGTGGCCGGCCTTTTGCTTTGTATCTATTGTATCGGAGCAACGTTGCTCTTTAGAGTGCACTGTCTGTTGGTAATCTGCGTATGTGATATAATCTATTTTGGGCTCATAGAGTTATGAAGAGAGTTAGAAAACCGGTAAGCAATGAGCCCCAGAGGCTCGAAAAACTGAACAAGAATGTTAAACTTTATATGTATCTGAATCATTTGCTTGACAAAGACATATTGCTTGAAACGTAGATTCAGTATACTGTTATTCGTTATAAATCTACTTTACTCCATGTTTTGATTCGTTTCATATATTCTATCTTTCAGATTCTCAACTACTCTCCTCCTGTCCATACGAGACGTGTCAATGTGACTTGAAGCTTGCCAGCTGCTTGGGAAAATCCAAATATAATTATCAATTTAGTAATTATGACAGACAAAAATGCAACAGAAAAGAAAGTGATGGAAATAGCACCCAAATAATAAGGAAGAAACGCCGACTGAAAAAAAGACAAAAACGTAAACAAAAGAAGTATTCTCAGTAATATAACAAAGTAAATTGATCGACTTACGTGTGTGTTGTTGTTGTTTTTTTAAAATAATTGTGGGTACATACGTCTGTCTGTTTCAGATATCCTCATTGCACTTTGAACATCATGTCCATAGGTGCTCCGATCTCCTTCGTAATATCTCCAACAGCGTCCAGCGACGACCATACCAGTTCGTTGTTGATTGATGAGCCTACTCGAGAATGGTTATTCTATGGACAAAAGCGACATCATCAATGCTCTAAGAGAAAAAATACAGTCTGAAGGTTTCAACGAAGAAAATAAACGGTATTCTCTATCTCGGTTGCGCAAGTTATGCATACCGATTGGTGCAGCCAGGCGGGAAAACCATGAGAGAAACCCCAGTAGATACATCAATCAACACAGAATGGGAGTTGTTAGCCTAAAAACACTGAAATATATGCTTGGGAGGAGATCGGAGCAATTATGGACATGTCCGATGTGCGATGAAGATGATCCTCAAATGAACAATAACTGTTGTGCTGTTCTTTTCTAACAGCTCCAATCTTTAATCGGTAAAACACGTAATCACAAAGTACTGTAGTTTTACAAATTACAAAAACAATGACAAAATACAGCAACGTTTCTACCAACAAGGCCTTTATATCAACCAACAATCTTTACTCCAAGCTTTTGCAATCTAGCTGTTGACGTCGATTGGTTTAGATGAAAGTACTCTTTGAGGCCACACTATAAGGTCGTTCAGAATGTCAGTTCTATCCAGTGGCGGCTCGTGCTCATATTTGTTGGTGGGGCCAGACACAAATTTTCGGAAAAATCATGGTTTTAGGTTAGGTTATATTTTTATTTATAAAATAATAAATACACATTGGACATTATTTTTGGTGGGGTGCGGCCCCGCTGGCCCTTAATGACGAGCCGCCACTGGTTCTATCCATCTTGGTATCTAACATTTATGACACCATAACAAAGCTCCGGATATACAAAACATGTGCTATATAGGACAGCCCTTCTCTATGGATCTGAGACTTTGAAAACAGATAAGAAAATAGATGTTATGTTAAGTGGATTCTAGTGAAGACATCTTAATTAAAAGAATACTTGGACATCTCTCTGTCGCCTTTTGAACACGGTTGGGGCATATGCCCTCAACCAACTCATACTACAGGGTTTTCAAGATAAAAGCAGCCTCGTCGTTAAGGAAGCACCGTCGTCAAGGGAGCTAATCTGGCATATGTTTATGAAAATGAGAAGGTTCAGTTATGACGTAGTATAGATCAAGGTTGTGTGATGGTGTGTAATTGTAGTGCGGGAAGGGGCGATGAACAAATGTGATGTAGGACGAGCTAGTCAGAACCGGTTTAAATAGCAAATAGACACAACACAATAAGTAACTGGCAACATTTGATTTGTCACTCGGGCCGCTTTTATCTTGAACACCCTATAGTTCAGGGTTCTTGAATTTTGTAACTCACGTTTTCTACTGGATGGATAGCTGACCCCATGCCGAACCCTACCTTAGTCGTATTGTGGGTCACAGTGTTACTATTCTTTGCTTTTCTTGTGAGCCCGGAAAACACAGGGGCGAATACTTAGTTATTCCTGGGAAGAAAAGATAAGCAATATCAGACTTAAAGAGTTACCTGGTCTGAAAGAGATAAATAAAGCGATAAAAAAGAGACGATGGTCATAGATTGGTCACGTCATCAATATGAGACAAGAAAGGCGGCAAGGCCTGCAATGCAGTGGATATCGCAGGGTCTGTGGAAAAAATGGAGGCCTAGAGGTACACGGTGGAAAACCTTTGAAACAGACTTCAAAGACATGTGTAGATTATGTTTGATGTAGAAAGAAAGGCACAAGACAAAACAAAGAGGACATTTTGTGTCTCTGTCTAATCTAACTGTGGTCACGGCGATGACTGCTGATGTCTTGTCTAGTCTTGTCTTATGTACATGTGCCATGAAGCGACGTGTGGAGTTTCAGTTTTCTATGCTGTGTTGCATCTGTAGTTGTTAGTCTTTGATATCGCAGGATATCTGTAATATTATCTATCCATCGGGTTTTTGGTCTTCCTCGTTATCTGCGTCCCGGTTGCTATAGACGCGAGATGGCAGTAGATCTGGTTTCATTCTCATTAGATAACCGAACCATTTACTGTGTTATCTTCTAATATGTTGGATAGTACATGGTGTAATTGCAGCGACATTTCTAATGTTCTCATTTCTCAGTCTATCCCGTCTTGTAACATTGACGACATTTCTAATGTTCTCATTTCTCAATCTATCCGTCTTGTAACATTGACGACATTTCTAATGTTCTCATTTCTCAATCAGCTTTTCTTAAACAGCTCATTTCACATGTTGTGGTCCGAAAAGAACGACATACCAAATATGCAATAAAACTGATTAATTAACATCGAACTGGAGTGTTGGGCGGCTGGATGATGCTGGATTTGTTGAGGCGGAGATCGGAGCACCTATGGACGTGTTTGAAATGATGTGATGATAGTCCTCATATAACTGATCTTTCTTTCTTTTGATTGATGATGATAGTTGCTATGAGTTCTTGATGTTGCATTTCATCTGTCATCCTGCTAAGAGATAGACAGTTTTGGAGATAATGAGTAATGCAAATAACTTCGCATATTGTCGCCCGAGTGGTTACCGGGGCTCACATTTGGGGTGTAAAGAATAGAACCACTGTTACCAGCCACGGATGTCGTAAGAGGCGACTAAGGAGGTTTGGTTGAAATCGGATGCACATGTCCTAAACATGTAGAAGTCTATGCGTTTAGGAGCCTACCAAACCAATGTGAACGTATACACGTTCTTGGCAAAGATTAAACATATCACAAAGAGTGATTAAAATTGGTTGTAAAGAACGAACGCAAAGAAGAAGTCTCACATAATAATATTCCCATTTCCCATTCAAAGGGAGTTAATTCGTGAACATTGTTATCAGCACTAAATCTGACTACTCTCCCTTCTTATTTGTATGTATTAGATATTCAGAATGCGTTTCATATACGTACAATAGAAACTGGATTCTCCTGTTACTATAGCGACAGCATAATGTTCTTTACTTATTTTTTAAAAGTTTAGAAAGGAAGACACCAGGAAACAAAGTGGGTACAACATCAGTACTGAACTTCATCAAGAAACAACAAATTAAATGGTTTGGCCACATAAGCAGATTACGAACAGACAGTGCGCCTCAAAAAGCAATGTTACTCCGATACAAAGCAACAAACTGTCACGCAAGCGCACACAAAAGTCCGTCTAGAAATCTTTTCTGATCCTGACGCTGTGAAGCAAAATAAGATGAGAGAAAAGAAAGAACAAGAGATGAAGACCAGTGTCACAAAACAGTCGTGGTTAAAAACCAATAACATTTTTGGTACAGAAAGAGTTAATATTCTTTGTCTAGAACTTGTTGTAGTCAATCAGAAACTTGAATTGCTTTTGCTTTACATTTGGGGATCTCTGTGCGTAGAGGTTAGGTGCACGCCGCTCGTTCCCAAGGTAATCAGTTCGTTCCCTTGTGCCTTGTGCTAGGCTAATTTGGATCTTATACAGTCCGAGAGCAAGGACACGTTTCAGTTTCAGTTTGGAATATCTTCATTGCACTCCGGATATGTCCATAGGTGCTCGATCTCCTTCGCAATATTTCCAACAGCGTTCAGCGACTGACCGTACCAGTTCTATTTTGATTGATGAGCCTACTCGTATACCTGTTGTACTGTTCTTTCCTTGCCACACCAATCTTCAAATCCAGCTTTCGCAGTCTAGTAGTTGATGTGGATTGGTCAAGATGAAGTTCTTCTCTGCGGCCACGCTCTATGAGGGCGTTCAAAATATCAGCTCTGTCCATTGGCTGGCCCTCTGATATGGCGGCAGAGCCACCAGCCTGTCTATTCTCTCATTGCCAACGACACCCATGTGCCCCGGAACAAAGACAAGACTAATTCTGCAAATTGTTGACGCCTGCAGTGATTCAGTCCATTGCCTGCGCACCGAACCGGCCTCCACCTTTCAGATCATACTCAATGAGTCACTCAGAATGCACGCATGAGCAAGGACAAGTACATAATCCAAGGTCCTGAGGTACGAAGCCCGGCGGACAGATGTATCAACCCTACTTATATTTTTAGAAATTTATCCGGATGTGACCTTTCAATAAGTTCAGAGTATCGAATTTTTGAATGGCAAATCTGGTATACCTTGTTGAGATCTTCATCAACTGCGGCAAGAATGGAATCTGCTAATTGGGCACACGACGTTCCATTCGGAGGAGTTTGAATTAGACTTGAAGCTGCACCCGTGTTCACATACGTTGTCTTGAATGGGGTTGAAAATTGCGATTCTTTTCTTAAATCACTTTTACCAGACTTAATCAGAACTTTCTTTGGGTAGGTGTTATGAATGTCATTTGTTTTAATCACATCTGAAATCATTGGTATATTTTTGTGATAGTCTTTGGTTACAAAGTGTGCTTCCGTTTTCGCCCTGGACGGTTCAATTATGCTGGAACTACTTTCATTAACGCGTAATGGTTTTTGAAACTTTTCGTTCTTTGAACAGAAAGTCACAATTTTAGATGTTTTACATCTTTTACTAGTATCAGGGTTCTCATACTTCATACATGGATACCGTGGGGCAATAAAAGTACAGTGTGTGTTGTTAACTTGATCTAGAATTTGAAAGTCATTTTCATTCAATTCCAGGTTGGAGCTTACCGTCGACATTTTGTCTTGTCTGCTGTAGGTGTCGCTCTGACTTCCACATTCGTCATATCCAAACAGGTCTGTCGACAATCTAGTAACCACGTGACTCGTTTGATCTGAGTTGTTTCCGAGTTTGTCAAATAAATCCGACCTCCATTTGTTGTTACCTTTTAAATGATAATGATGGGTGCTCTTGTAACTGCCTTGTTGGTGTATGTTGTAATTGGAAGAGAGCGTGTCGTGTCTACTGCAACTGAAAGAGATCTTGTGATTTCTGTTGCCATTGAGAGGGACCTTGTCATTTCTGCTGTCGAAGCTAGTGAATGAGGTGGAGGCATGATGTTCAGAACTGATACAATAACATCCGTTTTGAACAACCCTTATATGTGGTTTGACGTTTTTGGTTAAGGAAAAGCTGTAGTCGTAAAATACTCCAGTCGTGTTTCTGAATCTACGGATAGCGTTCATGATTTCCGGTGAGGCCTTGATTGGGATGAACTGTATAGAAAAACAACAATGAGAAATTATGGTGTTTTATGTGATGATCATTACCAGTTTTGAATGTGTGAATTCATGTCTGTATGCAGGAGTGTTTATTTGAGTACACGTTTGTATTGTATGTGTGTTTGTGAGCGTACTATTTGTATCAATGGTATTATACAGTGTTTTTAAAAAAGTATAGCTTGTAGTTACATATTTTATTTAGACTTTAAAAGCTGACGTTGCTTTGACAATTCGTAGCAAAATTTATTTTTTCACATTTCCAGAGCAATCAAAATTGCTACCCAAATAGGCGAACTAGTCAGTTATTTTTAGCATTAAGTTACCCTCAAGTGGGTACCAAGAAAAAGTTATGCAAAGTAAATATGGCCGGCGTGATATTGACCATATGCCCTTCTGCCCAGCGTGTTCGTAGCGCGTTGGACTACGGGTGACTATCCTCTGTGTGTGCGGGTTCAATTCCGCGGGATGGCAGAAAAAGTCACAGATTCCCCAGATTTACGGTGTTCGTGGCACCGAACCGAAGGGTTACGATGTCCATGGCACCGAGCCGAAGAGCTGAAAAGCTCAAGTGCTTCTGGATCGAAAAAAAAAAAAATTGATCATACCACCCACCACTTGGTCGTTAGCTCAGGGCCGTGCGGTATATTTTCTTAGTATGATGCAAGTCTTCGAAATGCCGCCCCTTAAATGGTTTTCCTTAAAATAACCTTCCATTGTAATTTATTGCTTATGCCGCCCTCCTTACGGGTCCGCCTGATGCGGCCGCCTCTCTGTATCATAACACGGCATGGCCCTGTGTTAGCTGATCAAGAATGTAAGAAGAAGGAAAAGATTAATGCTACAGTATTATCCCTCGTATTTATTACTTTAAAATACAAGTAGTACCTGCAGTCCTATTGTGTCATCTTTCTGTGATTGATCGTTTGATTTGACGTCAGAGCTAGACTCATGCTGCATTGTGCTGATAATGTCGTTTGCTTCTGTCAATTAAAAATTCAATACAAAATTACGTAATCATTTCTGGTGCACAGTTTGTGTGCCATTTATAGTATAGTCCTAGCATAATATATGACATGTATTTCATATATATTACATATAGTATGGGTGTGAAGCATAGAGTGGAAAAACATATATGTGCTTTTGAATATAAGTGTTACACAAGAGTCTTCCGTATACCATGAACAGAGAAGAGAATAAATAGAAAGAACTCAAAGAGAAAGATTCAGAAAGAACTCAAAATCAAAGAAAATTATCTGATGCTACAAACAAACAAGGGAAACTTGAAGTATTTTGGACATATAAAGAGAAACGAAAGGTTGGAGGAGATCATTATTGAAAGAGACATCCTGGCAAAGAGGAGAAGTGGAAGACCACGGAGAATATTTATTCACTTTTTCGAAGCGGCTGCCACATAGCTTCTACCTCAGTTCTGCAAACATTGGCTATATATGTCGTCATGGGGCATTGTAGGCTGGTCAGACCTGAAGTATGTGTCCAGTGGTCTGGATTCCGACCCCCTCCCCCTCCCGTGGACATTCGTTTGTGTATGAAATTCTGAGTCTGTATTATAAGTGTCACAGCTGTCTGCAGTGGTTGGTTCACATGCCAAACAGCGTAGTCTGTTGGTGTCTTTGAAGATGGTGAGTTAGATGTTAGGGATAAGTTGTACCCTTATGTTCCACAGGGAACAAAACGTAACAAGAAGTCATATTTTGGCAATAAGTTTAGTTGTCGGATCATCATTACTGCACATAGAACCAATTAATCCCTAAATACTCCGATCTTCTCAGTATGTCTCTCAGCGTGTGGCAACTAATCAACAAACCACAACCACACGCTGATGACAAGCACTAAGGAAAGCACAGATGCATGAGCTCCGTAGTACCGGCGAAGATCCTCAATGAATGGACTTCCTATTCTTTTGGCATAACTCTCTCCATAAGAGGGATGAAATTAACCATCCCACTAACACGAAATATTAGTGTCGCTCAAAACAATACATTGACATTCACCATTTTGAACCGGAAGTCATATTTTGGTATCTCGGGAGTATATTCACAGCAGATGGAAAGATGGACAGAGAAATCGAGACTAGATGCCAGAAGGCAAACGCAGTGACATACCAACTGTCACCACTATTAAAACATCCAAGCATAAACATGGCAGTCAAACGACAACTGATAAACTGCATATTTATTCCAACCTCTGCTATCAGTGCCAAACATGGCCCCTGACTAAGACGCAAGAAAGAAAGATTACAACATGTGAAATGAGATGTCTACGAAAAGCTGTCAACGTTACAAGGAGAGATAGAGTGAGAAACGAGAATATCAGAAGCATCGTTGGTACTATACCATGCATACAGTACATCGAAAAGCAAAGAATCAAGTAGTTCGGCCATCTAATGAGAATGAAACCATATTTACTACCATCACGTGCCTACAATAAGCGACCTCAAGGCGCAGAGCACGAGGCAGGCCAAGAACACGATGGATAGATAACATCTCAGAGTCAGAGACAACGTCAAGCGCAACACACCTGACACAAGATAGAAAACTAACTCTCCCACGACGCTTCACCGCACATGTGGTTAAGATAAGATAAGATAAGTCATATTTTGATAAAATAATCTAGCACATTACTAGCGCTATAACACATATATTTATATTGGGTACATGGGTTATTCAACAAGCATGCAAAAGCAGGTAATTAAAATACTAAGTTCAAATACTCAGATCTCCGTAGTAAGGCTCGCCTGAATGGCGAGGGACACTAGTGATATGGAAAGCACGCCTTCACGCAAAAATCAGTCATATACGCTATAGAAAACGACATGACTACGCCAGATATAAGGCTAATATTCTGAATTCACTGAGGCAGAAAGGACGTGTAAATGGTTCAAGTATAGTGGTGAATCTACAACTCTAACCGAACTGCAAGAATACCAGGTCAAGTGTGGTGTAGATAGACAAGAGCACTATATTGGTAGTCAAAGAAGAATAGTAAACCAATCAAATACTAGTGTTGGTAGTAGCACAAGAAGAATATTAGAGGAGATTGATCACTTAACTAACTAGTCGAGTGATATGTTGATAGACACTAAACTAAACTGAGAGACATACTGAGAGGATATCGAAGCACTTTATACACTAACTAGTTCGATGTGCAGTCATGATGAAACGATGACTAAACTAAACTGAGAGACATACTGAGGGGGAGATCGAAGCACTTATAGACTAATTGGTTTAATGTGTAGTAATGATGAAACGATGACTAAACTGAACTAAAAAAAATCATCTAAAACTACGTCTGAATTCGTAGAGCCGGGCAAACGAAAAAAAAATATTTAATTAAAATACGTAATTTAAATATGTAATTAAAATATATTATTAAAATACTACATTAAAATACTTGAAATGGGTGGACAGCATTCGGAGATCATATCTCAAGACATTGTCTTGGCTGTACACACATGGACATGCCTGAGTGCATGACAACGAACGTGGTGACTTTTTTGCAAACAATACCACGACTAAAGCGGGCAGAAGTATGGCCAGAGCAGATGTCATCAATGCAGTATGCTCTCATTAATGTGATATGGGCGAGTCTCCGACACTGGAACGAGTGCGAGAATTAGGAGTTAAGTTTGGACATGCCAGACAATGTCGTCTTCGTGGTAGAGTGGGAAGGTATACTAATCAACTTCTCATGGGTACGTTGAGCAAGGTGGACTTTGGGATGGCTGTTGTAACGGAGGACAGAGCACGCATGGGAATGCCCAATGTGCCATGACGTCGATCGCATAACATAACATAACTTAATTAAAATACTTAATTAAAATACTTAATTAAAATACGTAATTAAAATACTTAATTAAAATACTAAATTAAAATAATTAATTAACAAAATATAAAAAGTTAACACATAAATAAATATGTTAAATAACAAAGAAGACAAGTTTCTCTGCATTACTTACCTAAGAACCAGTACAGAACACTCAACACTTGCAGCGGTAAACCCTTTTTAAATGCATGATTCTAGAGGTTTCGTTCACAGATGTGTGTATTCTTTCTATCAGCAACTTTAATTCACACAAAATCTTAGCAACACGTCTGCTAGCTATAGTTAGCAGACGTTAGACGACCATGTTTGTGTAAATTAGATCTCAGTAAATTAACGGTGTGATCGGCAATAGCCAAAAATCGTTCTTATCTTGAACAGACTAAATGCAAATCTGGCACGTTGCTGAGATATTAAAAAACAAGATTCATGTTGCGGATCTAATCTGTAGTTCAATAGAGGGCAGAAGTGGTTCTCATGCAACTGTGCCACTGGTGCAGGTGGCATGTATCAAGTGCAGGAGTGTAGTCTTGCCAGGGCGCACACCGACCGGAAGCATTGCAAGACAGGCACTGTTTTGAAACCCGCAGGGAAAGTGGAGTAGGGGAAGGCCTAGACAGACCTGGAGAAGAGAGCTAGAGACTGATATCTTCTTCTTATCCTGCGTTCTCACTAGATTGTGATTTCGTATTCTCTAATAAAGGCAGCCGTCTGCCTCAGATTATCAGCCACGCCATACAGTTTGTCTTGGATGCTGGAGTAAGTGGACCACTTCTTTCTTCTCAGGTCTGCATACTGGGGGCAGTTCTGTAGGATGTGATCTGTTGTCATACTCGCCAAGCTACAGGGGCACAGGTCGTTGGTGAATATTTTGAATTTAGTGTACAGGTGGTGTCTCATTCTGTTGTGACCCGTCCGGAGGCGAAGTATGGTTGTCTGGTTCTTTCTGGACAGTTGGTAATATCCATCGTTCTTGTTGTGTTTTGGGTGTTTTTATCCCATTTTGCCTTGTAGTGCCCGTTGGCGATGGTTTTTGCTTCTTCATAGCTAACCAGGTTGTCATCTTGGGGCATTCCTGCTCCCTCTTTAGCCAGTCTGTCAGCATCTTCATTCCCTTGATCTTGCAGTGTGAGGGTATCCACTGGATTACTACCCTCTCAGAATCATGGGATAACTGGGCTAAGGATGACCTGAGATCACTTAGTTCTATGTTCCTTTCAGATTTCAGTGCTGAGATAGCAGACAATGCGTCAGTCAAGAGCACTATTTTTCCATGTAGTCTACCTAAATAAAATCTAACGTTCAATTATGTGTGTTTATAATAATTCCTCTCGTACCGTTATACGTTACATAGGGCCTGCAAGTAATTTCTCCATACCGATCTATCCTGGGCAACTCGCTCAATCTCCTCCATGGAACTGAGACTGATATTTCTTGCCTCTCTCAGCAAGTTCGTTTCAGGGTCTCCTTGGGTCGTCCTCTCTTTCTTGAACCCTTTGCATCCCACTTCAATGCCTGCTTTGATATTCGTTGATCATTTCTCCTGAACATGTGTCCAACATATCTCCATCTTCTTTTTCTTATAACAGTTGTCCCTAGTGGTTGACTAGCCATTTCTCTGATTTCATCACTTCTCCAGAATTCGTTCCATTTTATATTCATTATTTTTCGCAGACATCTATTTTCAAATTGTGTGTGTTTGTCTAAACAATATTTGCGTTAGATGCAGATTTCTACAATATAAAGACTGTTTTTTTAAATATCTTTCCACCAGAGGCACAAAACATCATTATTTCAACAGATTCAGTGTCTGCCATTAAATCTCAACGAACGTCTTTCAGAGTACATCCAGCTAGCTCTCGCTCGTCTTCAGAGATGGGAAATGGGTACCGCAAGAAATAAAAGTCTGTGGTTCGAATCCTGTGTTTGGTAATTTTTATTTTTTCGTAGATCCTTAATACGTGTTAATGCAGGTCGATAAGTACCACAACTCTTGACAATCGTGAAACGGCGTAAACTTGCGTGGTTCGGGCATGTGATGAGACATAGCTCACTCTCTAAGACTATTCTACAGGGAACAATTGAGGGTGGAAGAAAGAAAGGAGGGCAGAGAAAATCCTGGTTTGACAACATCAAGAGCTGGTCGGGGCAGAGTTTCTCCACACTCGCCGAGGAGTTGAAGACAGAGATTCATGGTATGCTTTTGTGCTGATGTCTCCACAGTGACACCCCTACAACGCCTAACTGATTATGGGCTTTATTATTATATAATATATAATACTTGTTTACTAAATCAAATGAAAATTGTGATATATCCTTTACAGGACGTTACCATTAACCACAGTAAACTAGTCGTCGATTTTCTGGGCACCACTTATACGTTCGATAGTTTGGTATATTTATTTACTATTTACCATCTTTCATTTGGTACACTGCCTTTTTTCTCGAATTTTGTCCTTCATATATTTTTTGGTCCCATATTGCTAAGCCAAGACGGTCTATAATTTCCTCTATAAAATAGTAAATCTAGATTTGATCTAGCAGCTTAATAAAACCTGGCAACAATGAAGTGGAGAATTGCAGAAAACACACATGACACTGTGTAATAAGGATGTGCATTTCTGTTATTAGTTATTGGTTACTACACGCCCTCATAGAGTGTGGTCGCCAAGAAGATTTTCACTTAAACTAATCCACTGGATTGTCAACTACTAGCTTGCAAAAGCTGGGATTGAAGATTTGAGAGACCAGAAAAGAACAGCAGAACAGGTATATGAGTAGGCTCATCAATCAACATCAAACTGTTACGGTCAGTCGCTAGACGCTGTTGGCGATATTGCGAAGGAGATCGGAGCACCTATGGACATGTCCGGAGTACAATGAAGATATTCCAAACCGAAACTGGTTACTAAACTGACGTCATTGCACTACAGGCAGACCCATAGGTGCGCAGTCTTCCCCAACAGATATCGAAGAGTATGCATACCAATGGCTCCCGTTGCTCGCTGGTTAAATACACTCCTCACTCTGCCCTTCAGGCATCCAGTTCTACTTGAACAACGGGTAATTCCAAACTGCTTAAATCGCTGGATCGATTCAACATTTATTTTAGTGTCTTCATCCAACAGGCATTTCTGTTTCATTTTAGAATTGGTACTACCCCTTGGAAGCGCAAAAACATATAAGCTTTTGAATATAAGTGTTACAGATATCCGTATATCATGGGCAGAGAAGAGAACAAATAGATCTATCCAGAAAGAACTCAAAATCAAAGAAAACTGACTGATGCTACAAATAAGAATGAGAAAATTAAAGTATTTTGGGCATATAAAGAGACACGAAGGGTTGGAGATGACTATCATGGAAGGAGGCATACCGGCCAAAGAGAAGAGTAATACCCGGAAGATGGATTCATGATGTGATGATTTGAACATAGCCGCTGCAGAGGCAGAACAACTGGCATATGAAAGAGAAAGAAATTCCGATTCTTAAGATGGCAAGATGGCAGGACTGTTAAGATGGCAAAGTTCTACTCAAGACAAGCTATTTGATGATGATTTGAACATAGCCGCTGCAGAGGCAGAACAACTGGCATATGAAAGAGAGAGAAATTCCGATTCTTAAGATGGCAAGATGGCAGGACTGTTAAGATGGCAAAGTTCTACTCAAGACAAGCTATTTGATGATGATTTGAACATAGCCGCTGCAGAGGCAGAACAACTGGCATATGAAAGAGAGAGAAATTCCGATTCTTAAGATGGCAAGATGGCAGGACTGTTAAGATGGCAAAGTTCTACTCAAGACAAGCTATTTGATGATGATTTGAGCATAGCCGCTGCAGAGGCAGGAATCTGGCCTATGAAAGAGAGAAATTCCGATGGGCTGTTAATGTGGCAAAGTTCTGCCCATGACAAGCTATTTGATAATGATAATGATAAGTATAGATAATAATCAACTAGACAGCTGTGCACTATCGACTTGACAATACAAATTAAAATTACAGAACAGGATATGTCGAAACTTTTCGTAAGCCATATAACTTGTCTGCGAAAGATCTGACGCATGTTCTGACCAAAAACTATCTCTAACCACGAACTGCTTGCACAGTATCAACAAGAGAATATTAATACCACCATCCAAAATAGACAATGGAAATGGATCGTACATTTGATACGCATAGAGACTACCTCTGTCACAAAAACTGCACTGATATGGACAGCAGGGGGTAAACAAAAACGCGGAAGATCCAACACATCCTGGAGAACAGCAAAACAGGAACTGAAAGAAATAAATTACAGCTGGAACATAATGCTGGAACAGCAGGCGGCCAAGAACAGAGACGAATGGCGTGCATTTGTTGCTGCCCTAAGCACCAAAGACTAGAGAGAGAGAGATACCTATTAGGGCTGACATATTGTATTCGTGGAGTTATTGAGTCTTCCTGTTTATGTTCTTGACAACCTAAAACTGTCGAAATACATCCGATTTTTAGAGAGTAGCCTTTTCTGAAATGTACATTCAATGGCTCTTACAGGGATTTGAACTGCCATCCACTGGAATGCAACACCAGTTAAGTAACATTAACTCCTAAAGTCGCCTAAAGGTATGATTTACTACAAGATCAGGCCAAAATTATTCGGATGAGCCTGTTCTTTATGCCGTAGGTGCCTATGAACTGAGACGTAATGTATTTGTGTTCTCAGTGCAAATCACACCGATCACAAATAGTGGTTAACTTCAATTTCAGTTTAGAATACCTTCATTGCACTTCGGACTCTCCGCTCTCTTTTGCAATATCTCCAACAACGTCCGGCGACTGTCCGTACCAGTTGGATGTTAATTTACGAGCCTACTCATATACATGTGGTGCTGTTCCTCTGGCTATCCAATCTTCAATCCAAGCTCTTGCAATCTAGCAGTTGATGTGAATTGGGTTATACGAAAATCCTTTTTACTGCCACATTATGAGGACGTTCAGAATGTCAGCTATAACCATTGAATGACTCTACGATATGTTGGCAGAGCCAACCAGCCTATCTGCTCTCTCATTACCATCGACACCCAAGTGCCCTGGAACGAAGACGAATGTAATTCTACAAATTGTTGACGCTTGTAGTGAGTGATTCGTTCAGTTCAAGATTGTGCGGCAAAATAGAGGTGCTTTTCGACCGGTCTTGAACTGGAGTCATTTTTTCCTGACGTCTTTGGGTGAAATTTGTGTTTTTCTGACCTGAATGTGATAGCCTAGTACACGTGTGACCATTCGGACAGGTTTGAAACAACGGAAAGGGACGGGAAACCAGTTGTATATCCTCCCTAGAAAGTTAATCATGTCTCGAAACGTCGCTGTTCCGGTCAAGGTAACATGGCTAACGGCAATGATTCGGTGACCGAGTTGATGGATTGTACCAGAGACAGATGTGGAGAGACATGATCGCCTACACCAACTGGCACTTGACTGATTGTAGTGATTCAGTCCACTGTCTGCCTACCGAACCAGCAGTTCACTGTCTGCGTACCGAACCAGCCACCAACTTTCTTGCTTGACTTGATTGATAAGAACAACGTAAAGAAAAAGTAGCATATAGGATGAGCTTGTGAAGATGTGACCGTGCGTATTCCTTCAGTTGTTACCTAGCAACGTGTTCTATTCTCTTACATCATCACCAAAAAGCTTGACCTGAGCAGAACTTTGCAACCCTAACAGTGCTTCGGAATATCTCTCCCCCCTCTCTCTCTCTCATAGGACAGATGTCCCTCGTCTGTTGCCATCATGCTCAAACCATCAGCTACATCCTGAATTCATCTTCTCCTCTTTGCCGGGATACCTTCTTCTTCCATAATGGTCTTCTATAACTATAACCCTTCGTGTCTCATTATGCACCCACTAGTTTTTATTTGATCATGAGTTCTAGATAGATAGATCTATTTGTTTTCTTCTCTGTCCATGATATATAGAAGACTCTTCTGTAACAGTTATATTCAAATGCACATACATATGCTTTCTCCCCCTTCCGCCTTGTTAAATATCCAAGCTTCATACCCATACGATGCCACTGGAAATATATATGCTCTTAGTATTCTTATCTTAGTTTTCCTGTCAGTTCCATTCCATCATTTTTATCATCATCATCATCATGTAGCTTATCCCTTCCGGAACTTGGTTCCCATGACAGCAGTCCTGAAAAATTCTCTACTCTGCGCAAGTTGACCGGCGTCAGCAGCAGTCATTCTCAGATCGTCAATAACATCTTGTACTCATTGTCTTTTAGGTCTTCCTCTCGTTCTTCTTCCAGGCACCATTCCCTCCACAATTATCTTTTCTATGCACTCATGTTTTTAGTTGTTAAAAAAAAACTTTCTCTTTAAACTAATGATAAACACTCTAGTAAGACAGAAGTAAAGCTATCATTTTATTTGTAGGCCACAGTTTCGTAGCCACCCAAAGAGATAACAAACAGCACAAATGGATCTACTACTAACTAACATATCTGGTCACTGTGCATGGACCATGAAAGTCTTCGACTAAAGTCGAACATCAGACACAAGACAAACGGCAAGCTTTAGACAACAGACAAGATGTGAATACAAGACAAATAACAAGTTAAAGACTGCAGTCAAGATGTGAACACAAAACAAGTCACAAGTTTAACACTACAGCTGAGATATAAACACAAAATAAAATGCAAGTTTTAAACTTCTTCTTCTTCACCCCTAGGGAGGCATGGGTCCGCAACCAACGCCATCTTTTCCAGATCCCTCCACTCTCTTCTCATTTTCTTGAATTCTGTCTCCAGCTCCCGACTCCATGTGTTCCTGTGTCTTTCCTTTCCTCTATTACCCTGGGGGTTTAATCGGAAGGCCTGACTAAAGATGCTGTCAGTGGCCTCCTCAGTGTGATTCCTATCCATCGCCACCTTCTGCCCCTTTTCTCGTTTCCCCTGCCGTTATCCCGCTCTATTTCCCAGTTCGCTGTTTGTGATCATGTCATACCATCGGAGATGGAGTATCCTGCGCAGGCATCTATTGATGAATGTTTGCCAACTTGTTGGTGTCCCCCTTATTTGTTCTCCAGGTCTCTGCTCTAAAGATTTAAACTACATTCAATATGTTAACAACACAAAAACAAATCCTAAGCATGTTGTAAGTTAATTGCATATCCTTTACAGGACTTTGCGAATCAACTCCAGCTTTTAACGCTGTTTGTGATTTTTCTAGGCATTATTACGTTCAGTAGTTTGCCATTGGTTTTTGAACGTGTGGCGCCATCGTCCTTTTGTAAAAATCACGCGAAACAATTTGCAACCAAACTGTCCGCGCGTGATTCGAACTCAGAACATCGGGGTTAATAGACCGAGTCACTATCCCCTAAGCCACAGATGCCACCAAAGCATGTTGTACAGGGCAATAATAAACATAAGCATGTCCGGAGGTGACAAGAAGAATTCTGCGACTCTATATTTGAGCCATGTCAAAAGTGAGCATAAAATAGCAACAGATTTAACATGGTCTATGATGGAATGGATAAGAATGATAGATTGATATAACCATCATCACTACACTTTTGTTTTTTTGTTTTTATCCAGAAGCACTTGAGCTTTCAGCTCTTCGACTCGGTGCCATGGACATCGAAACCTTCGGTTCAGTGTCACGAATACTGTAAATCTGGAGAACCTGTGGCTTTTCTGCCAGTCCGCGGAATTGAACCCGCACTCACAGAGGACTTGTCACCCGCAGTCCAACACGCTATGAACACGCTGGGCAACCGGGCCTACATTTTGTTTAATAACTATGTGTGCTTCAATCTCTTTCTTACACAGGAAAATGTCAGCGGCTTTGCAAAAACTCCTTGGCATCGGTAAGGTTTCCTGATGTAATTTTGGAGATGTTTGAATTTTTTGTAGGAATTTTTATGTTTTGGAATGGCTAGAAATAAAAATGACACAGTGGTCTAAGTTTCTCAATAATTCTTCTTCTTCACCTTTTCACTCCCAACGGAAAACATGTCTTCAACAAACTTCTTCCAGCTCTTTCTCTCTCCTGCCATCCCTTCCAATTCTTTTCATGTTTTACCTATCCTTTCCATATAGGTCTCCAGCTGTCTTCTCCAGGTATGTCTAGACCTTTCCCACTCCTCTTTCCCTGCAGGTTCCAAAACATTGCCTGTCTTGTAATGTTTCATTAATTAACTCTCTACATTCTTATAGACTGGGGGGTAGCTGAGACGTAGAGGTATTGTGTTCACCTTTTGCTTCAAAAGTACTCTGTTTCCCGTATGAAGAAATCTAACTAATTTCCAGTGATTCCTGATCTTAATGTAGGTGAGCTCAAGCTTCTAGTCCCTTCTGAGGTTTCTAGGACTAACTAGGGTTGTAAAGTAAAGTATCCTGTTTCATACCTCGAGGCGCCCGAGTGGTTACCGGGCCCAAATTTTGGGTGTAAAGAATAGAACCACTGTTACCTGCCACGCATGTCGTAAGAGGTGACCAAGGAGGTTTGGCTGAAATCGGATGCACATGTCCTAAACATGTAGAAGTCTATGGATTTAGGGGCCTACTAAACCAATGTGCAACGTATACACATTCTTGCAAAGATCAAACATATCACAAAGAGTGATTAAAATTGGTCGTAAGAACGAACGCAAAGAAGAAGAAGATACCTCGAGGTATATTGGGGAATACTGTGTTAGGCCTGTATTTTTCACTGACCGACGGCACACGATGAGTGATCGAGTCAAAGTCCTGCCGCTTACCTTTACTTTCCACTGCTTTTCTTGGTACTTACTTGAGGCAGTATCGCCTTGAGAGCCGTTACGGTCAGAAAAATATTCTACAAGCCCTGCGAAATTGAACAGAGACCATACACCTACAAACGAGTCTAACAACTACTCTACTGCGTCTTTCACCGGTGAGGGTCTTCAATGTCATTTTTAAGATAATTAAATCGCCGTGTGGTGTCAGGGCCAGATAGGGGAGCAAATAATAGCAACACTGCGACCTACAAGGCATGTCGTAAGAGGCGACTGAGGTAGGGGCTTAGGAAGCTACCCTAGTAAATAAAAAAGTCGTAGAAATTGGATGTGCTGGCCTACTTATTGTAGGCGCATAACTGGCACAATGTACAATCGCTCTTAGGCTCAGATCACATACAAATCGCACAGAGTGGTTAACAAGTGGTCGATATGTAGCGTTCGAAGAAGAAAAAATTGTTATTAATTTTTCCTGTAGTTGGTATTAATATTTTTATATACTTTTAGAGCTGTTCACCTATTTAGGTAGCAATTTTGATTGTACAGAAAATGTTAAAAAGGAAATTATGATACGAATTGGCAAAGCAACATCAGCTTTTAAAAGTCTAAATAAAATATGGAACTGCAAATTATATAGTATTAAAAATAAATTACCAATTTTCAATTCAAATGTTGTATCAATCCTAACATATGCCAGCGAGAATTGGAAAATGACTAAAGATACAGAAAGCAAGTTGAATGCATTTGAAAATAGATGTCTGCAAAAATAATGAATATAAAATGGAACGAATTCAGGAGAAGTGATGAAATCAGAGAAATGTCTGGTCAACCACTAGTGACAACTGTTATAAGAAAGAGAAGATAGAGATATGTTGGACACACCTTGAGAAGAAATGATCAACAAATATCAAAGCTGGCATTGAAGTGGGATGCAAAGAGTTCAAGAAAGAGAGGACGACCTAAGGAGACCCTGAAACAAACTTTGCTGAGAGAGGCAAGAAATATCGGTCTCAGTTCCATGGAGGAGATTGATGGACAAATATTTCTATATGACAAAATGTGAGTTTTATTCTAACCAGAATTGACAATATCACCATCAGGTGCCGTGTTGGCTAGCGTAGTCGATCATGGATATCCACAAATCTCAGTCCCTGGTATCTTCTATCATCTCAGATGTTGACGCTCTTTCATGCCATGAATTCAGGCTGTCTTAAATTGTATCTTTTGTCTTCCCCTGTCTTGTCTCACTTCAATTTTATCGATTGCTCCAATGTGTTCTAAACATTCCCTTTTCTCATCAGATATCCAAAAAATAATACCTAGTTTCTTATATTGACAATATGTTTTTCTCTGTGTCTTGGCATCATCCAACACCTCCACATTCGTCATTTTAGCAGTGCATTGGATTCTCACCAGAACAGCGCAAGACAAAACAGAAAACCACAACACTGGGCAACAACCCGGCAGCAGTTTGATGACAAAAGAAGAAGAAGAAGAAGATTGGATTCTCATCATTCTTTTGTAAAACCACATCTCTGTAGCCTCCAAAGATTTTTCTATCTGTTTGTTTACTATCCATGACTCGCATCTGTGTGTCAGTATTGGTTCTATATAGCACTGCATAATAATTTGACAATATAATCATGGCTATATCACAAGAACTTTATAATCATATTCCAAACAAGACATGTATAATCAAACATATGATCAATTCACAACATAAAATACACAATCAAATTGACTGGGACCAATGATTAACAAGAACATGCAAACATAAATAATTCATAAACATTGTAACAAGATATAAGTTCGATCAAATTGTAACAAATATGAGTGGGTCACAAATTGTAACAAATCTTGAGTTTGACAAAATTATAATAAATTTGACAAATTTGGACCATTTTGTAATGTCATCTCAAATTTGACAAAATTGTTACATCAATGAGTTTGAAAAAATCGTAACAAATTCGAGCTGGGTATAGCAAATCTGAGTTTGACAAAATTCAAATAAATCTGACAAATTTTTAACAGAATCTCAAGTTTGACAAAATTGTTACATAAATGAGTTTGATCAAAATTGTAACAAATCTGATCGCACAGAATGAACTGAAAGTCTCAGTTTCACAAATGATTGTCACAAATGTGTAGACAAATCTCATTTTATTTTTTTCCTTAAAACTGTTTATTATTTTTATTATAGAGACAGTGTTCAAGTACTAGGAGCTTTCAAAAAAAACCACATTACCAAACACAGGATTCAATCACTTACCCTTATTTCTTACGGCATCCATTGCCTAAGAAATAAGGGTAAGTGTAAGGGTAAACAGAGCAGTTCACCTATTTGGGTAGCAATTTTGATTGCACAGGAAATGTTAAAAAAATTAATTATGATACGAATTAGCAAAGCAACATCAGCTTTTAAAAGTCTAAATAAAATATGGAACTGCAAGTTATATAGTATTAAAATTAAATTACGAATTTTCAATTCAAATGTTGTATCAATCCTAACATATGCCAGCGAGAGTTGGAAAATGACTAAAGATATAGAAAGCAAGTTGAATGCATTTGAAAATAGATGTCTGCAAAAATAATGAATATAAAATGGAACGAATTCAGGAGAAGTGATGAAATCAGAGAAATGTCTGGTCAACCACTAGTGACAACTGTTATAAGAAAGAGAAGATGGAGATATGTTGGGCACACCTTGAGGAGAAATGATCAAAGAATATCAAAGCAGGCATTGAAGTGGGATGCAAAGGGTTCAAGAAAGAGAGGTCGACCTAAGGAGACCTAAGCGAACTTTGCTGAGAGAGGCAGGAAATATCGGTCTCAGTTCCATGGAGGAGATTGAGCGAGTTGCCCAGGATAGAGCGGTATGGAGAAATTACTTGCAGGCCCTATGTAGCGATATGCAGTGCGAGAGGAATTATTATTATATTATTATCCATTGCCTAGCCTAGCAATACTAGTGTCCTTGCGAACACAACCGGCAAGCGTTTTTAGGAAGCTCCTAATACTTGTCCACTGTCTATTTGTTGATCTTATTCATAGCTTCCCCTGGGGCTTTCATTTATTTTTAATACACAAACTTGCTGACAACAAAATATTATTTTTAACCTCTTCACTCTTCTGTGTCGATATACTGGCAAGCATTATGTTTTAAGATGACGGAAAGCCAGTTTACTGACTAATTCAGTATACATTGCAATATAAATGACTCCGGAGGTTAAAAAAAAAAAAACTACGGAGTGAAAGGGTTAAAAGAAGGAAAAAAATGGATGACCTTTCTGAACCTCTGCTAAACTTAGGAGGGAGACAACCAAATTAATATTTGTGCACATAAGTTATGTTTCCTTGTCAGACATTTTACAACACAGTTCAATATTTGAGCTCTTTATATATACATGATAGTTTGAAAAATAAACATATAAATTGTTCAGATGTGTTTGTACATATACAGACAAGCATGATCAAGATACATAGATAAGGATGGTATTCATTCAGTAGCATGGCGTCTGTGGCCTAGGGGAATAGTGATTCGGTCTATTAACCCGATGTTCTGAGTTCGAATCACGCTGCAGACAATTTGGTTGCAAATTGTTTCGCGTGATTTTACAAAGGTTGATGGCACCACCCGTTCAGAAAGCAATGGCAAACTACTGAACATAATAATGCCTAGAAAAATCACAAACAGCGTTAAAAAGCTGGGGTTGATTCGCAAAGTCATGTAAAGGATATGCAATTAACTTTTAGTATGTCCCTTATCTGGCGTCATGTTGAAAAAAGAGGTACCTGGAGCGAGTCTCCTTATGCGCTTTGTATGAGGTGGAATTTAGTGCCTCAGATATTTCATTGATCCATCGTTTACTTGGCCGTCCTCTGCGTCTGTTGCCATTGGAATCTGAGTGCTATTTGTGGGAGACAATCCTGTGGTAACCTTGATGCATGTTCGAACCATTTCATCTGTTGTTTCTTAATATATTGTAGCACCGGCAAGGATGCCACTTTTCTTCTGATCTCATTGTTTCTGATCTATCTCTTCTAAAGCTTGTGGGTTTGATTCCAGACCACAGCTTTCTGTCCATGCATGTATTTTCCAGAGATTCCTAGGATTGTTGTCAGAGCTACACAATTTGTGTCTTGTGCAGTAGTCTCAGTAGCTGGCATACAATTTCTGCTTTTGGGGCTGCAGGAGATAGCTAGAAGACTTGGCATGAGTTGGTTGAGGGCCTATGACCCAATCCAGGTTAAAAAGGCAGAGAGGGGGAGAGAGGGAGAGAATCGAGTTAGCATAAGCCAAATAGCTTCAAACTGAATTTTTAAAAGGCTGGCTTAGCAGAAATAAAGAAAACAAACCTGTTTGATCAATAATTGATGATGATTTATGATTTATCACTACAATATAAAACAACACAATCATAAAATGTGTGCTATTTAAAACAGAATATTTCTGAGTTCTTTTCAAACTGATTTGCCCAGGTAAAGTCACATTTGTTAACTTCCGAGATTATATTTTCCTACAAATTCTTTCTTTTTTCTATCTTTAAATCCTTTTTTATACCTCGGCGTATATAGGGTAATAATGAGTTAGGCCTGTATTTTTCATTGACTGTCGGCGCACGATGGATAATGTGGTCAACATCACGCGGGCCGTCTTTACTTCCAAGCACTTTTTCTGGTACCCAATTAAGACTAGGTCAACCTGAGAGCCATTACGGTCTGAAAAATATTCCATGCCCGCTGGGGAATTGAACCGGGACCACTAACTTAAGAAGCGAGTTAACTAACAACTATGCTATTTCAGCTCTCTACAAACTCTTTCCACAATAGAAATGAGAAAATGTATTTTTTCTACACATTCTTTACACAATAGGAATGCTTAAAATACACAACAACAAAACTATATTCTCTTGATCATTTTGGTTATGTGACAAATACGTTAAAGTTTTGTGACAAAAAATATATGAGTTCTGCGAATGTGTCTGGAGTGCAATGAAGATATTGCAAACAGCAACATATTAATTATGTGACAAATAATATAGTAGTTATGTGACAAATAAATACATTACATTTTTGTGACAAATAATATGTGTTTTGTGACAAATAATATGTGAGTGTTTTGTGACAAATAATATGTGAGTGTTTTGTGACAAATGTAATGGTAGAGTTATGTGACAAATATGCTAAAAGGTGTGAAAAGACAGATCATAAAAAGTATTTTACTACCAACACTATGTTACCGGTGCCAAACTCTGACTGCAACACACCACAGAAAATTCACCATGACTGAAATGAAATGCTTGAGGTAGGCAGTGGTGGTCACCAGGAAAGATAGACTACGAAATGAGGACATCAGAAACAAATTGAGCATAACTTCATGCACCGAATACATTGAAAGATAACAAATGCAGTGGTTTGGACATTTAATGAGAATGGAATACAACCAACCACCAATAACAGCATACAATAAAAGAGATCAGGTACTAGAATCAAGGGAAGACCAAGAAAAAGATGGACAGACATTATCAAGACCCCACTAAATAAACACAGATATAACACAACAAGGGTAACTCATCTGGCCCTGGTAAGCAAATTAATGCTCCCACCCCAATGCTTAACGGCAAGAGTGGACAACCAATTCCATCAACCACCTGGGGAAAGACAATAAACCAGGGTTTCCAAACTTTAAATATATTTTGTTGCCGCAGACCCCCAAAAATTTCTACATATGAAAATGGACAGGAATGAAGTATCTTTGTGTTACAATAGTAAACAATGTTCTCAGACGGTGGGAAACTTTAAATGATCTTTCATATTGTCCTGTCAGACATTTAGACTTCAGTGTGGTCCGGGTCCTTTGATTTCGCAGCGGAACTAGTTTACCACTGTTTTTATACATGTCTTTAACATTTATTTTTCTGTTTGAAATGTCAAAGATCATAATATTTCTTCAAGCGCCTGAGGACCCTCTGCAGTACCTGCGGCAACCTTGGGGTCCAGGACCCCAGTTTGGTAAACGTTGCAATAGACAATAGTTATGCATGCTATAGTATTTCTTTTTCCTATTTGTAAATTCGAAATGAAAAATAGTCAGCAAGAATACTATCCTCATACAAAGATTGTACCCAGACTTGAATCTCTACCCTCAATATTAAGAAGTGGATTTTATTTAAAAAAACGGTCCAGCAGCGAAGGATTGACTTCATTGCACCATGTTTCCCCATAGGGTCTCTATCAGCAGAGATGGCATGTCCTCTGCCATGAGCATTGCACAAAGCATTAACACCGTAGCTCCGGTAACAATCCTTGGGATCTCAAGAAAAAATTCACATGTCTCTTGGTTCAGATTCAAACCCACAACCTTCAATACAACAGGCAAACGACTTATCCACTTTGCCATTGAGACCCAGAGAGGTTGATATTGTTACCATCAACAGCAAAGTTCGTTCGATCAAAGTTCAGACATTTCTCAGATTAGATTTAAAGGGGTTTTAAAGCCGAAGGACTGACTTCATTGCACTGGATTTTACCCCATACAGCTCAGTCCCTCTCCGTAGAGATGGCACTCCATCTGCCGAGAGTATTGCACAAACTCCGTTGCTCCAGCTCCAATTCTATGGGTCTCTGGAAAAACTGTACTCACAAACAGAATGGCGTGGTCCGGGTTCAAGCCTACAACCTTCGACTCACAATGCAAGGGCTTAACCACTCAGCCACAGAGACCCCCCCCTGTCTACCATACATATGTATTAATGGGAGTATTATACACAAGGTTTCATTGTAACAGCTTTTCTATTTTATTACACTAGAATATTGCACATGTGTGAAATCTTTGACTGTCCTGGGCATGCAGGTTTCGTGCCAATGTGAGCGCGAACACTCTTGCATCGACAGTCGGGAGCATCAATTGTCGGGGAGTTTTGCATGGATAAAGAATATGTTCTTCTGTCTGTTCTTGTCAACCTTCTGTTGGATGAGGACACTAAAATTGATGTTAAATATATTCAGATATTTAAGCTATTTGGAATTTCACTTTGTACAAGAATATCTGGATGACCGAGGGGCAGAGTGAAGAGCGTGTTTAACCAGCGAGCCACTTGCCTGCCTGCCCAGTGTGTTCATAGCACGTTGGACTACGGGTGACAAGCTCCCTGTGAGTGTGGGTTCAATTCCGTGAGCTGACAGAAAAGCTACAGGTTCTCCAGATTCACGGTGTTCGTGGCACCGTACCGAATGGTTACGATGTCCACGGCACCGAGCCGAAGAGCTGAAAGCTCAAGTGCTTCTGGATCGAAAAAAAAAAAAACAGCGAGCCACAGGAATCATCAGTTTGACATCTGTTGAGGGAGACTGAACACCTATGGGTCTGCCCAGAATGTAATTACACCCGTTCAGTAACCAATAACATAATTAAAATCAATGTCAGTGAAGGGGACGAACAAAAACAAAGTTAAACTAAACATTTTTAACTTTTCTTAGTTTTGACAAAATTGTAACAAAATTTGATAAAACAAAGCTGGGTGTCGAAAACTTCAACATAAAATGGATAATTGTATAAACTGGAAATATGAAGTTGGGAATGGTTTTTGTTTTAAAAAAGTGGAATTCTCAAAGCATGGAACAAAACTTGTCTATGTAAGAGTTAGACCATCACTATCCAACTGTCTGTGTCACACATTCATGGTCGCTATCGCTGCAATATTAATATGACTGTAGTTATTATTTGAAGTGGTAAGTAGTTCAGAAACCCCCACTGTCAAGTACCACATCTAAGAGTTATACTGTATCATGGTATCAGATTTGATTGGTATCATAGAGGAATCATCCAAACTGACGTATTTTTTTCTTGCGAACCTTTTTCATACGCGAGGTATATATAGTAATAGTGTTAGGCCCGTATTTTTCATTGACTATCGGCACATAATGTGTGATATGGTCAACATCACGCAGGACGCCTTTACTTCCCAGTGCTTTTCCTGGTACCCATTTGAGGCTTGGTCGATCTGAGAGCCATTACAGTCATGTAAAATATTCCTCACCCACTGTGAAATTGAACCTGGACCACTAGCCTAAGAAGCGAGTTCACTAACAACTGAAAACTGGCTCATGCCAAAGAAGAAAGTAAGCAATGGAATCTGCAAGTGAGGTTATTATTGAAAACAGTAGAAAGAATGAAGCAGTTAAAAGTCGAAGCATAACTACAATTAAAACAATAAATTTTTTCAAATCCTAGATGAAAATATGGGCGTCTATAGCTTAAGCGGTAGCGAGCTCTATCACAACCCAAGCGTACCTGGTTCAAACTCCAAGGCCTGCAGTTTAAAAGCACATTTGTTCCTGTAGATTTTTACGAATGGTAAAAATAGACATTACCATTCATAAAGCAATGGCAAACTACTGAATGTATAAGTGGTGCCTAGAAAATCTAAGACTCAATTACTGTGGTTGAGGCTACGTTCTGTAAAGGAAATGCCACGATTTTCATTTCATTCAGATGAAAATACATTCACAAAATACATAAATTATTCAAATGTTCGAGAGGGGTGTTGGAACAGGTCAATGTTCAGGTCAAAGTTCAAGACAACAACAAATATCTGTTGGTTGTAACTGTATCGACTATCACAAAATGTACATGAACAACATCCACAATGTAATCATATATTTAAAACGTTGATCTGTTGTTGTAAACATAAAACTACGGAATGTTGGTACAATAAATTACTCTCAATAAATGACAAAAACAGGAATGACACACAGAAGTTACATCATCAATTGCATGGGGTAAAGAAAGTTTGTCAATATACAAAATCATAATAATATTAGTTTCTTGTTCTACTATATTCAAGTCATGTAAAATCATCGATCTTGAACACAATCCGTATTCATCTTTAAGCACAGACAGCAGTGTCATAACAGTCAGGCTCCGCCACTTCCAAATTATGGACAGAGCCGATGTCATCAATGCAGTACGCACTCACTTATGTCCTTCCTTCCTTTCCTTCGTTTGAAATATTGTATATATATTCAACGTTGTCTCTTGCATAAACTTCACTGTCTTTTCTAGTTCACACAGAGGTCCGAGTAGTTTTCTGTTGAGCGTTGTTTCATTAGGCCAGTGAGTTTGCCTCAGTATATCATATTCGGGCCAGTCTTGAAGTATGTGCTCTGCAGTCTGATGTGCCTGTCCATATGTATGCATGGCTGAATTGCCAATCTTGAATTTTGTATACATGTGGCTGCGGAGTCGAATGTGTCCTGTTCTGAAGCGCAGAATGACAACTTGTTCTAATCTGCTCATAATATAGTAACTCATTTATATGATTTGGGCGAGTCTCAGACACTGGACTGATTGCAAGAATTAGAAGTTACGTTTGGACATGCCAGACAGTGTCGTCTTTGTAGCAGAGAGAGAGAAGATATACTAATCTGTATTTGCAGAAATATGCCACAGTTAACAATTTCTTATATCAATCAGGTTAGTTGGGTTGTTCTTTTATTCATCCTTTAATAACTTCTTCATGATAAAGATGAAGTGTCTACGCATAATGCTGGAAGTATCAAGAAGAAACTGGTTGAGAAATGAAGACATCAGGAAAAAGTGGATACAACATCAGTACTGAACTTCATCAAGAAACAACAAAATAAATGGTTCGTCCACATAAGCAGATTACCAACAGACAGTATGCCTCAAAGAGCATTACTCCGATACAGTGGATACAAAGCAAAAGGCCGCAAACACATAAGGTGGATCTCAGAGAAAACAAAGGCGGTGAAAAACACTATTTATGAAGCGCACACAAAAGCCTGTTCTAGAAATCTCTTCTTATTCTGATGCTGTGAGGCAAAACAGGATTGGAGAAAAGAAAGAAAGAATCAAATAACTTCTTCAGACTACATTCTGTCAGTAATGTTGCTTATGTCAGTAATTCTGTCAGTAATGTTGCTTATGTCAGTAATTATGTCAGTAATGTTGCTTATGTCAGTAATTCTGTCAGTAATGTTGCTTATGTCAGTAATTCTGTCAGTAATGTTGCTTATGTCAGTAATTCTGTCAGTAATGTTGCTTATGTCAGTAATTCTGTCAGTAATGTTGCTTATGTCAGTAATTCTGTCAGTAATGATGCTTATGTCAGTAATTCTGTCAGTAATGATGCTTGAAATTCATTGCTTTTTCTTTTCTCAATCCTGTTTTGCCTCACAGTTTCAGGATAAGAAGAGATTTCTAGAACGAGCCCTTGTGTGTACTTCATAAATAGTGTCTTTCATAGCCTCTGTTATCTCTGAGGTCCACCTTTTGGTTAATATATATACTGGTTAAATAACAAAATAAATACTAATTGTTTTTATAATTCTGTCCTACAATACATCACATGAATAGGACACAGACATGTCTTCAAGACATCATTCAGACAAATAAAACTGTCTTACAAGACATCATTCATGACACGCACTCAGTATTAACCCTTTAGCTGCTAAGGACGTATATATACGTTTTTCCCATTCACTTCTAAAGACGCATTAACATGTCTGTTATTATCTCTCCTCTGTGGGCTAAAGATGTGTTAAAACGTTATACATTGCTACTGTCACTGTTAAAGGCGTACATTCACGATTGTGACCTAGAAACAAAGAGTATCTATTTTTAGCTCAGCCTTCAGAAAGTATGTAGCAGCGAAAGGGTTAAAAGGCAACATTCATGATTGACAACCTGTCCTACAAGAAACACAGTCCTATAAAAGATCAGGCAATGTTAAAGAAGGGAGTGTCTGGTCCACACAGTTTACCCAGAAATTGGCACATGCTGCGTGGTACTGGCGACCTGCATACGTCAATTTGCAACTGTTGATGTTTACGATACCACCAGATTTCGATGAAGAAGTCAGCGGCCTGGCATCCACATTCAAAAGACAGAGACCGCAAGCTGAGCTTTGGGAATGTTCCATATCTAACTTGAGTATGCAGTTTGTGAATACAAGTGATGTCTCTTCTGGCTAGAAAAGAAAATAGTTACGTACATCAAAACATGTTATCATTGAGCGGGTAACATTTTTAAACATATTCCCCGCCCGTGTAGTGCCGGGGTCAGCAAGAGAAGCAAAGAATAGTACCACTGCGACATACAAAGCATGTTGTAAGAGGCGACTGATGTAGGACCTAGGAAGCTATCCTAGTAAATAAAAAGCATAGCAGAAAGTGGATGTGCTGGCCTACTTGTAGGCGCATAACTGTCACAACGTCCAATTGCTCTTAGGCTCAGATCACATACAAATCACACAGAGTGGTTAACAAGTGATTGATATGGAGTGTTCGAAGAAAAGACATATTCCTAAAATGTGTTACCATTGAAAAGATAACATTTTTTTAAAACATACCCCAAAATGTACTATCATTTAGCGGATAAAATGTTCCAATATAAATCAAAATTTGTTGTCAATGGGACAATATTTTTATCCTCTTCTTCTTTTGTCATCACACTGCTACAGGGTTGTTGCCCAGTGTTGTGGTTTTCTGTTTTTGTCTTACGCTGTTCTGGTTTGCTTGTGTGATTGTTATTTCTGCTCTTAACAGAATTTTGCTATGCCATCTAACCATCATTTTCTGTGGTCTTCTTCTCGTCTTCTTTCCTGATGTTCTGTTGTAGAAGACTGTATACTGTGGAGTTTGGTTGCATTCTTATTAAGTGGTCGAACCACTTCATTCTTTGTTTCTCAATGTAATTTAAGCAAGGTTCTGTCCCAACTTTCTTTCTTATGCTGATTTTGGTGACTCTGTCTTTTCTGGAGTTGTTGGTAACTTTTCATAGGCATCGCATTTCACATGTAGTTATTTTTTTAACTGCAATTTGCTCATTGTCCATGTTTGACTCTGGTAACACAAAGTAGGTATGAAAATGCTGATCATCATCTGTTGTTTAGCTGTCAGTGAGATGTTTGGGTGCCTTAACAATTATTATACTTCAAAATGTGTTGTCATTGAACAGATGAAGTAGCAGCATGTCGCTTCCATAACGTCACTTTCATTACAGCCTGAATGAAAACATTCACAATTCATATCCATCCTAAGACATCCTTTCCTTGTCTTCCTAATTACAGCATTATCCATTTATATCTAGAGGATAGGATCAAGAAGTAGAATATCCCTTATGGAACATCGCTTTCATTACAGCCTGAATGAAAAACTCTATCTCTAGAAAGTTCTTCCGTCTCTTCCAGCATTATTTTCAAGATTTCTTTGCTGTCCTGCTGCCACCTTCGTCTTGGTCATCCCCTGCTACATACTCCAGAAACCATGCCTTTCATTACAGTTCTCTCCTAACCACTGTATCGTTTAATGTGGCCAAAATATTTCATCTTCCGGGACATGATGTTAAAATAGTAAATTTGAACAGATTTAATTTGTAAAATAAACCTATTTTATGATTAAACGTCAAAGTTAAAATATATCTTTCTCAAAATGTGTTTTCACTAATTATTCACCTGTGTGTTGCCGTGGCTTGCAAGGGGAGCAAAGAATAGTAACACTGCAACCTACAAGGCATGTCATAAGAGGTGACTGAAGGAGGTGACTGAAGAAGGGGACTAGAGAAACCACTCTAGTAAATAAAAAGCGTGCAGAAATCGAATGTGCTGGCCTACTTGTAGGTGCATAACTGGCCCAACATTTTCCAGCATATAATGCGTTGAGACGATTTAGAACATTTGGTGACAACAGGTAAAATTCAGATAAGGAGAGATCGTGAGAGACAGAGGGAGAAGATGTTGGATGGTCTGACATCATGGTTCGACAAAAAACAAACTATTTGCTTCTTCTTTTTTTTTTATTTCTGTAATTCCATTTTTCCAATGTTTTTCAATGATCATTGGAAGCTACAGAGATGTGGTTTTACAGAAGAATGCTGAAAATTCCATGGACAGCAAGAAAAACAAATAATAAGGTTTGTAAATCAGGTCTGCACAAATAGAAACCTTATCAAAAGAATAAGAATCAGACAATCAAGGTTCTTCAGGCATATAATGCGAAGAGGAGGTTTAGAACATTTGTGACTACAGGTAAAACTTAAGGAAGGAGAGATAGTGGAAGACAGAGGGAGAAGATGTTGGATGGTCTGACATCGTGGTTTGACAAAAGTTCGACATCAGAACTGATTAAATGCACCAAGGAGAGAGAGTTGTGGAGAGACATGATCATCTATCGCAGGCATGGCATTTGATTGATTGAACAATGTTTTAGTTCACAGCGTCAGGATAAGAAGAGATTTCTAGAACAGGTACTTCATAAACACTGTTTTTCAACACCTCTGTTATCTCTGAGGTCCACCTTTTGCATGGACTGCTTTTTCCTTTGTATCCACTGTATCAGAGTAACATTGCTCTTTGAGGCGCACTGTCTGTTGGTAACCTGCTTATGTAGCTGAACCATTTAATTTGTTGTTTCTTGATAAAGTTCAGTACTGATGTTGTATCCACTTTTTCCTGCGTCTTCAATTCTAAACAAGTCTCTCCTTGATCCTCCCAGCATTCTGCGTAGACACTTCATCTCAGTCGTGACTAGTTTTCTTCTATCATTTGATGTCAGCTCCAGGTTTGACACTGATAACATGTTGGGAGAAAGGTTGTGTTGTAAAATGCTCTTTTAGTGTTCATGTGACACTCTGCATTTTAAAATTGGTGCCATTTGTCCTATTATTTGATTTGCTTTATTGCATCTAACAGGAAACAACAGGAAACAAAACTTACCAAAACGGAGGTTCCCACCAGAAATGCCGTCAAGTTGTTCCAAGCAATGTCTATATTTTTCAACATCTGTTCCAACTCTGTTGTTGATATGGCTAAAAATGAAGCAACATCTTCTATTAGTTAAGGATATAGTACAACAGTGGTTCTCAAACTATGTGTTAGAAGTAACTAGATGTATATCTACACAAGGGACTCTTGTGTGTAGAGGTTAGGTGCTCATCTCTTGTCCAAAGGCACTCGGTTCACTACCTTGTGGAGCCATCAGGATATTTTTCCAGAGATCCCTGATCTCAGTGTAGATGAGATCAAGTTTTTAGTCCTATCAGAGATGGACGACAAAACAACATTTCTGTGTTAAATTTGAGCAAGTAAAAGAACCATTGGACAGTTCAAATCAAGAAGAGCAGGCTGGAAAGCCGCTGCCCAGGCAAAATTCATTAGAGAAGATTAAAAATAACATTCCTACAAAACATATCTTCACCATCTTCAGAATTACATCGGAGACCCTTGCCGGTGTTATGGAGTTTGTGCACTGCAACTGAGATCTTCCTGTGTAAGAAAGAGATCAGAGCACACATGTTACTCACCAAAGTGCAATGATAATGGTCATATCAATCAATCATAATCAAGTTGCGTATCCTTTATAGGACGTTGCTCTCTTTGCAGCACATCTGAAATTCACTCTGTCTCTAGCCAGTTCACCCACTTCGTTGATGGTCATATTCATGGTTTCTTTAATATCTTGTAGCCATCTTCTTCTTGGTCTGCCTCTGCGTCCTGGGACCCTGCCCTCTGGTATTGTTCTTTCCAGGCCATCGTGACACTTGATGTGACCAAAGTATGTAATTTTTCTGTATAGTATATTGTTTATCCATCAATACCTACACAATATTGTTTGAGCAAATATTTATGATAAAATATTGTTTAATAAAATATTGATTTAAAAATTTTGATCGATAGATTATTGATGAGATAAAACTCTAACTTAGTCCTACCTGTGACTCTCATTGAGGTCAACACTCGACACACAACACGGTAGATTTCAATAATACCTGCAATGAAAATAGTTATTGGACAGGTAAGAGAAAGATAAATCAATTAACAATGTTGAAGGGGCTGCCTCCATACATGCTGTCTGACTCACAGTTTCACCTGCTAAATCCTTCCTTAAAGGTAGGAAGCCCTCGAATCCTTCAAAACCATTTTCCTTTCTCAGCTCGTCAACCATGATAGAGAGGCTGCCTCCATACATGCTGCCTGACTCACAGTTTCACCTGCTACATTCTCCCTTAAAGGTAGGAAGAACTTGCCGAAAGGGCTGTCTCCATACATTTTATGTGCCTCACAGTTTCATTTGCTACATTATAAAGGCAGGAGGCACTTAGATCATTCAAAACCTTTCTCCGCTCAAAATTGGTACAGACAAGACAGACAGGCAGGCAGACAAACACAGATAGGCAGGCATGCAGGCAAACAGATAGACAGGCAAGACAGATAGGCAAGACAGACAGACAGGACAGACAGACAGGACAAACAGACAAGACAGGCAGACAAACAGACAAGACAGGCAGACAAACAGACAAGAGAGGCAGACAAACAGACAAGACAGGCAGACAAGACAAACAGACAGACGCAGAGTTACTTACATGTCACATACTCCGAGCCTTGAGAGGATTTCAAGACCTCGTTACAAACAGATGAGCTGTCAATCATGTTGAATAACGTGTTTGCTTCAGATATTATCCTACAGCAGTTGCTAAGGCAACGTTCCCATTCATAACCATAGCGATCGCTGCCCTGAAAGGAAATCTTAACATGAGGAAATCTTAACAGTCAAGATTTTTGGAATGTTTTCTTTGTATTTTCTATGTTTTTTAAAAATCTTTTAGACTGTTCCCCTTTCTTTGTGTTTTCTATGGTTTTAAAAATCTTGTAGTCCTTCTTTGTGTTTTCTATGTTTTGTACCTTTTAGATTGTTCTCCACCTCTGAAGTCGGAGAAGGCACGCCTGTTTGGCAGGAGACACTGATAAGAAGGAAAGCAGGCCTTCATGCTCAAAATCAGTAGGAAATGCCATACCAGGCACCCTACTACGTCTGAATTCAAAGCGCGCGAACACAAGAACAAGAAGAAGAAGAAGACTGTTCTCCTTGTTGGTGTTTTTCTAAGTTTTATTTTTTTCTATGTTTGTATGTTCTTATGTATTTCTATGCTTTTATGTTTTTAGTTTTCTGTTTTTCTGTTTTCTATGTTTGTATGGTTTTTCTATGTTTTTCTCTGTTTGGATGTTTTCTATGTTTCTATGTTTTTCTATGTTTTTGCAACCTTAAAAACACAAGTTAATGGCTTAACAACTCACCCAAAAAAACCACTGATCCCAACAAATGTGTTGAATAATATTGAGTGCCAGATGTTTTGTCTGACTTCATGGGACTATACACAAGCTTCATGGGCTTGTAGCAACTGGCAACTCATGGGTGACTTCTAGTGTTAGGTTCAGCATCCAGACCGCCTTTCCGTGGTGGTCCAGGAAACAGACATCTACCAAGAAGTCTGGATAAGTTTGTGGAGATCAAAGAGAGGGAAGCAAACCTGTACCCAAAAAAGGCTTTGATGAAATCAGATGTGTCGGACCGCAAGGTTCAGATACTACAGCTCATGCTGACAAACGTGACACAATGCGATCTAGCTGTTGGCGTTGATTTGGTTTAGATGACAGTCCTCTTTACGACCACACTATGAGGGCGTTCAGAATGTCTTATCTATCCACTGGATGACACATTTCTCCCCCCCTTCCTGGTATAGTGGCAGAGCCAGCCAACTTGTCCGATCTCTCATTGTCATCCACATCCATGTGTCCCGGAACGAAGATGAATGTCTTCTTCTTCTTTGCGTTCGTTTTTTACGACCAATTGTAATCACTCTTTGTGATATGTTTGATCTTTGCCAAGAACGTGTATACGTTGCACATTGGTTTGGTAGGCCCCTAAACACATAGACTTCTACACGTTTAGAACACATGCATCCGATTTCAACCAAACCTCCTTAGTCGCCTCTTACGACATGTGTGGCAGGTAACAGTGGTTCTATTCTTTACACTCCAAATTTGGGCCCCGGTAACCACTCGGGCATAAAAGATGAATGTAATTCTGCTCATTATTGACCCTTGTAGTGATTCAGTCAACTGCCTGCACACTGAACCAGTCTCTATCTTCCAGAGCATACTCAACCAATCACCCAGAATCACATTGTTGTTTATTAGACACACAAAAACGCACACAAACCTGAGCCTCCCTTTCAATGTTGTAACGATCGGCAAAGTCCGGCATGGTCGCTAGAAGTTCTTGTGGTTGGATTGGTTGATGTTGACTGGTTGACCCAAAAACTTGAACTCCTATTGACAGACAGAAAGTTCATGACATCAAACAAACAAACAAACACATGTGTAGCACTCTTAAACTAATTTACACAAAATGGATGGCATAGCTGACAATCTGATGCAGATGGCAGAATTCATAAGAGAATCCAGAGTCCCAATCTAGTTAGATTGCAGTAGAAGAAGAAGAAACTAATTTATAATGTGATTTATATTGTTCACATATTTACACTGCGGACATGCTTATGTTTATTATTGCCTTGTGCAACATGCTTATGTGTATTATTGCCCTGTTCAACATGCTTATGTTTATTATTGCCTTGTGCAACATATATATATAATTCCCTCTCTCACGTATACATTACATAGGGCCTGCAAGTAATTTCTCCATACCGATCTATCCTGGGCAACTCGCTCAATCTCCTCCATGGAACTGAGACCGATATTTCCTGCCTCTCTCAGCAAAGTTCGCTTCAGGGTCTCCTTAGGTCGACCTCTCTTTCTTGAACCCTTTGCATCACACTTCAATGCCTGCTTTGATATTCTTTGATCATTTCTCCTCAAGGTGTGCCCAACATATCTCCATCTTCTCTTTCTTATAACAGTTGTCACTAGTGGTTGACCAGACATGTCTCTGATTTCATCACTTCTCCTGAATTCGTTCCATTTTATATTCATTATTTTTCGCAGACATCTATTTTCAAATGCATTCAACTTGCTTTCTATATCTTTAGTCATTTTCCAACTCTCGCTGGCATATGTTAGGATTGATACAACATTTGAATTGAAAATTTGTAATTTAGTTTTAATACTATATACTTGTGCAACATGCTTATGTTTATTATTGCCTTGTGCAACATGATTATGTTTATTATTACCTTGTGCAACATGCTTATGTTTATTATTGTCTTGTGCAACATGCTTATGTTTATTATTGCCTTGTGCAACATGCTTATGTTTATTATTGCCTTGTGCAACATGCTTATGTTTATTATTGCCTTGTGCAACATGCTTATGTTTATTATTGCCTTGTGCAACATGCTTATGTTTATTATTGCCTTGTGCAACATGCTTATGTTTATTATTGCCTTGTGCAACATGCTTATGTTTATTATTGCCTTGTGCAACATACTTAGGATTTTTTTTTTTTTTTATATCTCGAAGGCAGTTTAAAACTTTGAAGCTACCATGAGTGGTTACCGGGGCCCAAATGTGGGGTGTAAAGAATAGAACCACTGTAACCTGTCACACATGTCGTAAGAGGCGACTAAGGAGGTTTGGCTGAAATCGGATGCACGTGTCCTAAACGTGAACACGTCTATACCAAACCTATGTGCAACGTATACACGTTCTTGGCAAAGATCAAACATATCACAAAGAGTGATTATAAGTGGTTGTAAAGAATGAACGCACAGAAGAAGAAAACTTTGAAGCGGAGACATGGAGAACAACTAAAGGGAACACCACAAAGTTGCAGATATTCATCAATAGATACCTTCGCAGGATACTTCATCTCTGATGGTATGACAGGACCACGAACTAGGAGATCGAGCAGCTCAACAGCAGGTGGAACAAGAGATAAGGAGCAGAAGGTGGTGATGGATAGGACACACAATGAGGTGACCCCCAGACAGCAGCACAAGACAGGCTCTCTGATGAAACCCTTAGGGCAATAGAGGTAAGGGAAGATGAAGGAACACCTGGAGACGGGAGCTGAAGACAGAATGCAAGAAAATGGGGAGAGAGTGGAAAGATCTGGAAAAGGTGGCCTTGGAAGGCCTGGGTTGCGGACATATGCCTCCCTAGGGATGAAGGAAAAATAAGACATATTTAAACCCATACACATATGAATAAATCAGTTTTTGCAGTTCAACTTAATAAATCACAAAGTTCCTCAGTTCAATTAATAAATCACAGTTATCTAGATCAACTTAACAAACAACACTGTTCTCCAGTTAAAAAAACACCAACTAAACCATCTACATAAAAAAATCACCAATACTATAGCAGCACAGGACACCATGTCACCTCTACTATTTGATAAACTTGTAAAGTAGCTCTGAATCCTTTTCAAAAACTTCACTTGTGTCACAAAACTGCCCATCCTAACTAGTTTATGTACACAATAGTAGAAACCTTACATGCTATGATAGTGGACAGAACAATCATGAATAAACATAACAGACTCAAATAATAAAACAAAAACAGTAGTAGAACATATGCTGTGCTCCCACATAAAACAGTTACTGAACACAGCACAGCTTACACAGTATTGATATTGGTAAGGGACATAACTCTCTCCAAAAAATCCTGTGCTAAAAATAATAGACAAATGATAGCAAATTTGTAAACATTAAACAAAGTTATTTTACTTCTGTAATGTTGCATAAAGCCGAAGGATTGAATTCATTGCACCGGGTTTTTACCCCATATGGCTCGGTCCCTATCCACAGATATGGCACGCCAATTGCCGAGAGTATTGCACAAAGCACGAACTCCGTAGCTCCGGCAACAATCCTAGGGTCTCTGGAAAAACTGCACTCGTGAACAGAAGGTCATGGTCCGGATTCGAACCCACGACCTTCGACTGCAAAGGCAAAAGGCATAACCACTCAGCCACAGAGACCCCCATATTGCATATTTTCTCAAAACCATGTTTTCTACTTTTTTCTTATCTAATTAACTACTGAATTGAAAAATGGATAGTGGCTGAATTAAATTTATGTCCAATTTTCCAATTGTAGGTGTATGTACAAATTCAGCTGCAGTTTTCTGAATTATTAAGAGATTTTTATGAGTAATATACCATTTTGTTGATAAATGAACTTTCTTTAAGATTGTTCTAAAACAAATAAATAGCGGCGATCCCAGCGGCTTATAGAAGCCAATCAGTTAAAATTCTTTCTGATCATTAACAAACATCATGCATCCAACATATTAGAAAACAAATAAAATGGTTTAATCCACCTAATAAGAATGAAACCAGATCTACTACCATCTCGCGCTTATAATAACCGGCAACCCGGATGCAGAGCCCGAGGAGAAAAGCAAGAACCCGATGGATAGATAATATCACAGCTATGCTGCGACATCAAAGACAAACAAATACAGATGCAATACACTTGGCACAGGATAGAAAACTGAAGCTCCCCATAAAGCTTCACGGCACATGTGGATAAGACAAGACAAACTGATCAAATAATTGAAGGTTCTTGGGCTAGATATCTCTCTATATATTTCTAGTTCCCACAACTTACAAACCTTTGCTCCTTTTTCTTATTTCCCTTAATTTACAGACCTCTTCTCCTCTCTCTTGTTTTCATAACTTATAGCAAGGTCAAAATTTGGAAGCCCTGCCCTACATGTGTATGGCACCATACAGATGCAGGGGCCTAAGAATCGGGGGTGCAACATACAGTCGTTCTGTGCAAAGATCAGTTATACATCACAATAAGAATGGTCAAATTGGTTGTAAAGAAGGAACGAAAACAACAACAAATAACAATAACTTATAGGCAGCTCTCTCTAATTTTGACAGACTCTTGTGTAACAGTCTCTTTAGTCTAACTTGCAATTCATTAGTTGATTGATAGGACCATCATCACTACACTTAGGTGAATAACCATGTGTGCTCCAATCTCTTTCTTACACAGGAAGATCTCAGTAGCAATGAGTGAACTCTGTAACACAAGTGAGGGTCCCCAATGTCATTTTGAAGATGGAGAAAATATTTGCAGGACTTTTACTTTCATCATTTTTTTCTGAATTTTGCTCGGGCAGCAGTTTTCCAGACTGCTTTTTCGATTTTTAACTGCTAATGGTTCTTTTACATGCTAAACTTGAACATATGACCTATGTTTTATCGTCCGTCAACGATAAGACTAAAAACTCTATCTCATCTACACTGAGATCAGGGATCTCTGAAAAATATCCCAATCACTCCACGAGGGAGCGAACCTACTACTTTTGGAACAAGAGACGAGCACCTAACCTCTATGCAACAGAGATCCCTTTTTTTATAAATCTAAAACTCCCTGAACAAAGACAACACACTCCCCACAAACATCTCTTACCCTCTCGAGCTGCTCCATCACTGTTATCCATATCTCCATTATCCGATCTCAAATCTAGACTATCCAACGACTTGGACTCTGCACTGACCACACCAACCCCACCGGTCATCTCACCACTTGTTAAGTCAGCACTAGAAACAGACTGACTGTCACTGCTGGTTGGTCGATTAGAAGGTAGGTCAAGGCTGTGGACTGATCCGCTATCCTCTTTGCTTTCTTTCACTAAAAATAGACATATGACAAATATATAGACAAAAATGTCAGATATTGAAGAATTTACTAGAAAAACAAACGGAGGATACAATCCAGAGCATGACAACATAAATACATTAAACAAGAAAAAGCAGACCATAGTCTTCAGACTTGGAATGGGAAATTGCTGTCTCAGAGCACACTTACAAAGAATGGGTACAGGGACTCGGCCACCTGTGCAGCACCAAAACAATCCCCAAAACATATCTTGCAAGACTGCCCCAGTCTGAGCAGTGTGAGAATAGAACTCTGGCCAACAGAAACAACCCTACAAAACAAACTATGGGGGAATCTGTGAAGACTTCAAGCACACCGCCCTGTTCATGACACATATCGGAGTAGTCGCATAGCAGAAGTTGATCACAGAAGAAGAAGAAGAATTTACTAGATGTTATGTTATGTCGATGTCATGGCACATTGGGCATTTCCATGTGTGCACTGTCCTCCGCTGCAGCAGTCATCCAAAGTCTATTTGCCCACCATGCCCATGAGAAGTTGACTAGTATATCTTCTCTCTACCACAAAGACTACACTGTCTGGCATGTCCAAACTGAACTCCTCATTCCAGTGTCTGGGACTCACTCATATCACACAAATGAGAACATACCGCATTGATGACATCGGCTCTGTCCATACTTCTGCCCACTTGAATCGGGGCATTGTTTGCACGAAGTTAGCACTCTGTTACCTGAACTCCAGCATGTCCAGGTGTGTACAGCCAAGTCCTTCTCTTGAGATGTGATCTCAGATTCCATGCGCAGACTTCCATAGGAAATCATTTGAAGCACATTCATCGAGTCTGATATGATAATTGTAATGGGTTACCCTGTTGTTCATTTACTAGATAATATATCAAGGTCTCAAAGTTCTACCCCTACAGATTGACATAGAACAGTTCTAATGGTTTGATCACTTCTTCATGGCGCAGCTTTGTCCCCATGCGCCGTTGACCCCGAATAGAAGACAAATTGGTACTACAAACATGGGTGAAATCCCATGCTCCTTCTTCAGCAGAAGAGTTGTTTTTTTGTTATTTTCGTTCACCTGCTATTCTTCTTGATCCTAGGAGATCCAAGGATTGTTGTAAGTAGTTCTGTCTCAAAGTTTGTCTCCTTGTGTTTCTGGTTACTCTTCTCTGAGTCCATGATAACAATGTCATCATTATCATCAAATAGCCTGTCCTGAGAAAAACTTTGCCACCCCAACAGTCCTTCGGAATTTCTCTCATATGTCAGATGTCCTGCCTCTGCAGCCGTCATGTTCAAAACATTAGTTACATCCTGAATCTATTTTCTCAGTGGTCTTCCTCTTCTTCTCTTTGCTGGTATGCCTCCTTCCATGAGTCTTCAACAATTTGTGTCTCTTTATATGTCAAAAATACTCTTTCTTATTTGTAGCATCAGCCAGTTTTCCTTGATTTTGAATTCTTTCTGGATAGATCTATTTGTTCTCTGTCCATGATATACGAAGGACTCTTTTGTACCACTTGTATTCAAAAGCACATATGTTTTTCCACTGCCTTTTTAAATGTCCATGCTTCACACCTATATGTTGCTACTGGGAATATGCGCGCTCTTAGTATTCTCATCTTTGTTTTCCTATCAGTTCCGTTCCATATTGTTTTTAGTTGTTTAATTTTTCTGTAAGCCATGTTTGTTATTCTTTTACAGGATAAAAAAGTAAGTCTAAAGGAAGTTACTTCCTGTTACCATATGGCCAGCGCTCCAAATGGGACGCCACCTGCAGAAAGTATTGTACAAAGCATAAACCTTGTAGCTCCGGCAAAAATCCTATGGATCTCTGGAAAAAATGCACTGATGAACCTGAATAGATATACAGTACTTACATTTGCTAACCCCTCCAGCTCGAGAGTAGACAGGACCTGCATGACTCACTCCAAATGGGCTATAAGTTGTGGTCGGAGGGATGCTTTGCATGAAATCATCAAGGTCATAACCTCTTGAATATGAATGGTCATCATAATCATCATCATGAGCAAAGTCCATGGGAGGTGGGCCAAAATCTTCGTCATAGTCTGAAGATCTTCGATGTCCATAGGTGGAGCCACCTGGTCGGTGACTAACTTGACTGTGACACGACAATTATAGAAGTAAAGTTATTGTTGTTGCACAAATTACACTAAATTAATGGTGGCTTCAGATGTATGTAAGGATAATATAATCTTCAGAATTATTAATGGTTGTGGTACCAAAGGCTGACATTGATGTACTATTAGATAATATTAAATTGTCAGTGATCGGAGATGGATGTACTATTGGATAATATTAAATTGTCAGTGATCGGAGATGGATGTACTATTGGATAATATTAAATTGTCAGTGATCGAAGATGGATGTACTATTGTATAACATTAAATTGATGATGCTCGGAGATGGATGTACTATTGTATAACATTAAATTGATGATGCTCGGAGATGGAACTACTATTGGGTAATATTAAATTGATGATGCTCGGAGATGGGTGTACTATTGGGTAATATTAAATTGATGATGCTCGGAGATGGATGTACTATTGGATAATATTAAATTGATGGTGCTCGGAGATGGATGTACTATTGGATAATATTAAATTGATGGTGCTTGGAGATGGATGTACTATTGGGTAATATTAAATTGACGGTGATCGGAGATGGATGTACTATTGGGTAATATTAAATTGACGGTGATCAAAGATGGATGTACTATTGGATAATATTAAATTGATGCTGCCCTGTGATGGATGTACTATTGGGTAATATTAAATTGATGCTGCCCTGTGATGGATGTACTATTGGATAATATTAAATTGATGCTGCCCTGTGATGGATGTACTATTGGATAATATTAAATTGATGCTGCCCTGTGATGGATGTACTATTGGGTAATAATGAGGGAGATATTAAGTAACAAATCCTTGTAATCCTTTCCTTGATAAAGACCTTTTGGTTGAAACATTGTTTGTATCTTGTTTTTGTGCTTTGTAAAACTATATTACTTTGTGTTTACATGTTTTACCTAAACAATGTACAGGGCATACATACCTTGCAACACTTCTATTGATTGGCTACAGTGTTCTCTACCCATCTATCTCTCACTAACGCCTCTTTAACCCAAATTGGGACATAAGCCCTGATCCAAATCATGCCAAATCGTTTAACTTGTTCATGGTTGACTAGGTTTTGCAGCTTAAATTTTAAACCGGAACGAGTAGCCAGCCCCAAGCCGAACCATATCTAAGTTGCCTCTTAAGATTAAACTTGTAGGTCGCAGTGCTATTATTGCTCCTTTTGGGGTCCCGGTATCACATGGGAGAACTGCTGTGTTAGTAACTGGTGTAAGTAATGGAGAGAAAATTGGAAACAACATACAAGACATACATACCTAGCAACACTTCTATTGACTGACTGTTGTGTGGGTAACTAATGATGATTGATTGATTGGAGAATCACCATTGCACTTCGGTGAGTAACTATGTGTGCTCTGATCTCTTTCTTACACAGGAAGATCTCAACGGCAGTGCACGAACTACATAGCATCGGTGACGGACCCTGATGTAATTTAGAAGTATGTAAAAATATTTTGTTGGAAGTTTATTATTTAATATTTCTAATGAATTTTGCTTGGGCATCGGCTTTCTAGCCTTCTCTTCCTGATTTTTATCTGCCAACTGTTCTTTTATGTGCTCAACCTGAACACAGGACATATGTTTTATCATCCATCTCCGATAGGACTAGGAACTCGATTTCACCTACACTAAGATCAGGGATCTCTGGAAAAATATCCAGATGGATCCACGAGGGAGCGAACCGAGTACCTTTGGAACGAGAGGTGAGCACCTAACATCTACAGCACAGAGACCCCCCACTCCCAACTAATGATGAGGCAGTTGTGAACAACATACAAGATATACATACCTTGCAGAACTTCTATTCACTGACTGCTGTGTTGGTAACTGGTAGCTTGACAACGTTGCTGGATCATCTCTGACTTTGAACAGGCCCATTATCTCAACAGTTCCCAAGTTCTGCTTCTTGATTGTCACAAACTTTCCTTTACTATCACTCCCTCCATCTGTCTCATCTACGCCGACCCCAGCAGCAACACCATCTTTTGGTACAACATCTTCAACCCCTACCGAACTAAAATCACACCAGTCATCTTCATCTGCATTTGTTTTAATATCAGAGTGGCGGGCATCGTTTATATTTTCTCTTGATAATGCATTCTGGGACAGTTTTCCATATTGTACATCGACACTAGACGATAAACTTTTGTGTGGAAAGTCTTGCCAGTCATCCTCGTATTTCAACTTATTATCTAGGTCAAGTCTGAAAGACGGTGATACTAATGACCCGCTAGATAATCCAGCATTGACTGCCAATCCTGACGCACTTAATCTATTGATGCTGCTGTCGTTTGGACTTCCTGTTTGCATGACATGCTCACTCGTGGTAGCGCCATCATCACTACCGTAATCAGTATTGTTACTCTCAAAATCACTACCAGAGCCAACAACATTTTTATTCCATCCTAAGTCTGCGATCCCAGAATTCTGATCATTCCATTTATTGACTGAAAGGTGATCTCTGGAAACTGACAAGTCCTCACTCCAACCTTTTGAAGGGGTAGATGTCGAGTTGGGGTCATCTTCAAACAAAGAACCTGTAGTGTAGAGATAGACATAAAAGTTGATAAACGTAAACTGCATTTCTAAAACAAAGGGTGTAATGGCGGAGGATTCACTTCATTGCACAGGGTTTCCCCATATGGCTTCGTCCCTATCGGCAGAGATGGCATGCCATCTGCTGAGAAAATTGCACAAAGCATGAACTCTGCAGCCCCGGGCAACAATCATAGGGATTTCATGAAAAAGTGCAATGACTGCAGGATCTCTGTTCGGATTCAAACCCACAACCTTTAGTATGACAGGTTTAACCACTGAGACCCCAATTTATAATATAAGAGATGGACAATTGTTTACTTCATACAACAACACAATTGAAACATTATTATTTATGATGACAACAAAAGAATAGGAACATTTGGATGCTGTTCACTCTGATTTTTTAAATTTCCTTTTTTTGTCTGTTTCCTTTCCACTTCTTCTTCACCCTTCGCCCCTAGGGAAGCATAGATCCGCAACCAAGGCCTTCCAAGCCCGCCTATCCAAGGCCATCCTTTCCAGATCTCGCCACTTTCTCCCCGTCCTCTTGCATTCCATCTCCAACTCCCATCTCCAGGTGTTTCTGGGTCTTCCCTTACTTCTATTGCCCGGGGGGTTCCATCGGAGATTGAATTTTCTTGGTTGTGGTTTCTGTAGCTATCTGGTGTTTTACGGTGTGGGGTAGCCAGCCCCACGACCAACCTCCTCAGTCGCCTCTTACGATATGCATGGCAGGTGACAGTGGTTATATTCTTTACATCCCTAATTTGGGCCCCGGTAACCACTGGGTAACCACTTTCCTTTCCACTACAAGGTTTTAAATACCAAGGATTTACTTTATTGCACTGAGTTTCCCATGGCTTGGTCCCTTCCCTTTATTGCTCTAGGTTTCCACATATGGCTTGGTTCGCCTTCCCTTATTGCTTTAAGTTTCTACATATGGCTTGATCCGCCTTTCCTTATTGCTCTAGGTTTCCCCATATGGCTTGGTCCGCCTTCCCTTATTCCACTGAGTTTCCACATATGGCTTGGTCCATCTTCCCTTATTGCTCTGGGTTTCCACATATGGCACAGTCCGTTTCCCCAGAAATGGCTTGTCACATGTCAAAATACTGCAAAAGCACAAACTCGTTAGCTTTAGCAATATTTATTTTCGATCACTCGCTGTGAATTAAGGTGTATTCAGGGTGCCTAATATAGCACTTTTTACTGATTTTTGCATGAAAGTTTACTTTCCTTATCCCAGTGTCCCTCGTCTTTCAGGCAAGGCTTACTCCAACTTCTGAGGTGCTTGTAATTTAGATCCCAAATATTATTCTGCAAGAAGTAGTTTGTTGATTGAGTTATATTTGTTTCCTTGTTTTGTTTTGTACGTTATTTTGTTCATATAAATATACTGAAAAGATCAAACACAAAGAGGAGAATATTAAAAAGCATGCATATTTCCAGTGGCAACATATAGGGATTGAACATGACAGTAGAAAAACATATATATGTGCTTTTGAATATAAGTGTTACAGAAGAGACATTCATATATCATAGACAGAGAAATGAACAAATAGATCTATCCAGAAAGAACTCAAAATTAAAGAAAACTTTAAAAAAGAATGAGAAAATTGAGGTATTTTGGACATCCCGCAAGGAGAGCAAAGAATAGTAACACTGCGACCTACAAGGCATGTCGAAGAGATGACTGAGGTAGGGGCATAGGAAGCTACCTAGTAAATAAAAAGCGTCACAGAAATTGGATGTGCTATCCTACTTGTAGACACATAACTAGCATAACGTACAATCGCTCTTAGATCACACACAAATCACAAAGAGTGGTTTAACAAGTGGTCGATGTGGAGCGTTCAAGAAGAAGAAGAAGATGACACTATGGGTTAATCTGAATTGTGAAGTTTCAACATTCCAATTGTGTTACCTGTTGGTTTTTTCAATCCTGTGGTAGTTTCATTCTTCTGAGCAGCAGACGATGAGGGTGACATGTGATGATCTTCAACAACAGCAGGGGAAGCTGAGAAATCTGCCCAATCATCATCTTCACTCACCACACTTGTTGCCAGACTGGCTTCATTGTTGTTAGAACTACCAGTAGTAGAGTGTCCTGATAAACGGCCGTGACCTTCAATAACAGGATGTTGGGGGAGATCACTGTCAAAACTGAGTACTCTTAGAGCGCTGTACTTATCTTCATCGCCGATCAGCAACTCTTCATGAGACACCACTACATTCGAAGTTACAACTGTTTGAAGAGAAGTCAATTTAGAATCAGCAAGCTCTGAAATGCTTCTTAGACTGACACTACTTGTGGCAATGGGGGCAGACACCTTGAAAGTGTCTACAGTGTTCTTGACATCAATGACAGAAGAACCAACCCCACCACTACCATGTCGACTAAATCCTGCATAAGTGTTTTTATAGTGACTTCCGTGAACTGGTTCCGTTGATGAGGAACCAAGATCCCATTTAGGCATTGCTGCATCTTTATCAGAATGATGAGTATCCCCAAACAGCACGTGACTGGATGGTTTCGAGTGTCTCTTTGTTCCAACCGCAGCTGGGTTCTGCTGTAAAGCTGGAAATGGGCAATGCAGAGGACTAGCACCAGGTTTTTCCTTTTGTTGGTTATATTCTTCCACATAATTTTCAAAGTTTCGTATATCTTCATTTTCTGACTGCTCAGATGTGGATACCTGGCTCAGACTGTCTCTTCCATCAGTGAAATCATCATCTTCAAAGCTTGGAGAACCTGGGAATTATACATAACATTACTGAGAATTATACATAACATTGCTGAGAATTATACATACATACTGAGAATTATGCATAACATTGTAGAATTATACATAACATTGCTGAGAATTATACATAAATTTCTGAGAATTATACATAACTGCTGAGTGTTATACATAACAATGCTGAGATTTATACATAACATTACTGAGAATTATACATAATAATGATGAGAATTATGCAGGGTGTTTTAAAGTCTCACTACACTTAATATGTAGAACTTGAAAAAACATGACATCGTCAAACAATGTGCTAAAACAAAGTAGTGAAATTAGTTCCAATAGTCACTGCTATGGTCTACTGTTGTTTTCGGTAAACTGGAAAGAATCAATGAAATATTCATTATAACAGATGTTGGAGATATCCACGACAGGCTTCAAGACATGTTTCTTCATATTGTCTTCACATTATCTTCTGCAATGTGTCTGTTGATATTACTTGAATGTTAATTCTGATTGCTTCTTTCTTCTGTTGAAAACACCATTATGTTTTAAGTGAAAAGAATTACCCCAGCAGATACCAGTCATTCAATGCAATTTACGTTACAATTGACTATGGAGCAAAGTTTTTAAATAGCCCAGCCAATGAAAATCTCAGATATATTCCTAGAGTGTTTAGTCATCTATTTTGGAAACTTCCATGTTTGTTTACATTATGTTTGGCAGAATCGATTATTTATTATGAATATTTTTCTGTGATTATCGAATATTTAAATCATGGCCGGTGCTGAGTTTAATGAGGTATGCTTTGGTGGGTCTGATTTCTTCATCTTCTTCTAACCAGGGCTGTGAGTTTTCACTCTTGGGCAGCCAATGCCAGTTTATAGAATCTGCATGTGTTCTGTAATTGTGGAATACTAGTGTAAAGTGTATTATGAACAGATGGGTGTGGTGGGAGGAGTACTTGTCTAGCTTTATGTAGTCCAGGGCATTCAAGATAGATATGATGGTGTGTGGGGTTTATTCTGTGTGGGTGGTAATTCAGTCCAACATGTCCTGTTCTTAACTGGAAGATAGTGTCCTGATCTTTTCATTGTAGTAGATTTATATTGTCCTTAGGGTTTGGTCTATTCATCTCTGCATACATGTCTCGACCAGTCGTCCCCATAGCTATCGGTTCAGTCAATCTTCTCTGGCAATGTTTTTCAAAATCTGTTTTACACTTTGTATGTTAATAGCTTTGTCTATTTGTGGTTTTCCTGATCCCTGTTTGGCCAGATGGTCTGCCTTGTCATTTCCTGGGATATCTGTGGCTCTGATTTAAGTGCAATTGATAGTTAAGAGCTAAATCATAGGTTCCCAAAGTGGGTACCTCCCCGCAGTGAGCACTGAAGTCTTCTGGAAGGAAGTGGGGAAAGGGGGAAGAGGGGGAAGAGATAATAGTGGGTTTAGAAGCATTTGGGGACATTCAGTCGATTAGGGTCGGTGGCTCCTTTAAGAAGAAATTAATAATATATATTTTTAGATAAATTATTTTCGTGATTTTGCGATTGAATAATCATTTGAAAATTGACCATGTATGAACGAATATATATATATATATATATATATATATAAATTTTCTATGTCAAAGAGAAAATAGAGCATGCATATATATATATATATATATATATATATATATATATATATATATATTGGGAGAGGTGAGGATGGGGGGTGAGTGGCAATCTGTTATAATTGGGAGGGGGCGTTACAAAGTTTATGTCGTGCAAAGTGGGCGTGGGCCAAAATGTTTGTGAATCTATGAGCTAGATAATGACTCTAGTTAAAGTGAAAACAAATGTTCTGAAATAGTAATTCTCTCGGGATTCAAGTATGGAATAAAATCATATTTCTGTGTGTACAGTGTACTTTTTTATTGTTCAGTATTTTAAAAATGTATCAGTATGCATTTTTTAATGAATATAAGAAAATTCACTTATATAATCGTCACAAAACATGAAAAACTAACTTTAAAAATTCATGAATAATACTTCAGTATATTCTCTCTAAGATCAGAATACGTGTATATTCCCAGTGGTAACAGATGGGTGTGAAGCATAGACACTTAACAAGGCAGTGGAAAAATATATATATGCTTTTGAATATAAGTGTTACAGAAGAGTCCGCTGTATATCACGGACAGAGAAGAGAACAAATAGATCTATCCAGAAAGAACTCAAAATCAAAGAAAACTGGTTGATGCTACAAATAAGAATGAAAAAATATAAGTATTTTGGATATATAAAGAGACAACAAGGGCTGGAGAAGACCATCATGGAATGTGGCATCTCAGCAAAGAGGAGAAGAGGAAGACTACAGAGAAGATGGATTCAGGATATGACTGATGATTTGAGCATGATGACTGTAGAGACGGGAAATCTGACCTTTGAGGGAAAGATATTCCGAAGGACTGTTAAGGTGGCATTGTCCTGCTCAAGACAAGCTATTTGATGATGATATTCTCTCGAAGAATATATATACTTTTCTATACCTATTTAGGGCCCGTCTGCCCAGCGTGTTCGTAGCGCGTTGGACGACTACGGGTGACTATCCCTCTGTGTGTGTTGGTTCAATTCCGCGGGATGGCAGAAAAAGTCACAGATTCCCCAGATTTGCGGTGTTCGTGGCACCGAACCGAAGGGTTACGATGTCCATGGCACCGAGCCGAAGAGCTGAAAAGCTCAAGTGCTTTTGGATCGGAAAAAAATACCTATTTAGGGTTCTAATATTTCTTTCCGAATGTTCAAAATTGTCACAGTACTAAATTGTGTTTTCTAAATAAATGGCTCCGTCTTCTTTAGAGTGGAAGCTACATTTTTCTCCGTCCTAAAAGGGTTAAAGTAAACATATGACAGAGGAACTAGCCTTAAAACAAACATACACATAAAGAAGACATATTGAATTTCATAATCGCATAGAATTCATTTTTCATGACAAAGTAAAAACAACAACAAAATGCTTGAATGCATTTTGCACAAGAAACAAATAAAAATGTAAGCTGTGGATATGCTACATAAGAGCAGGAAAAACATGCCAAAGGGGAATTTTGAAAACAGGTGGATCAAAGTTCAAACCAGGATAAACCAACTTTTTTTACTACATCTTCTTTTGGTCTATCTTTTCTTGAAAAATCAGCCTTCAACACTGTACAAGAAACATATCAATTAAATAAACATGGATAAGGGAAATGTTAACGCTGCAAAGTAAAAAATTAGCAGAAGCATGACATGCACTATTTTATAACAGCATGCACTATTTTATAACGGTGTGCACTATTTTATAACGACATGCACTATTTTATAACGACATGCACTATTTTATAACGACATGCAAAGTGAGTTATACCTTACTTTACTTATTCCTCTCTGCTCCTCATGGAGCATAGGGTTTCAGCAGTTCTTCGCTACTTTTCCTGGCCTCTGGCTGTTTTCTTTATGGTCTCCCAGGATAATCGGGCACCCTTCATTTCCTAAAGGAGACTTTGTCTCCAGGTCCGTTTAGGACGTCCTCTTTTTCGTTTTCCTTGCGGGTTCCACTCAAGTGTTTGTCTAGTGACACTCGACTGTGTCTTCCGTAGGGTATGCCAGACCCAATCCCATTTTCTCCTCTCAGCTTGGGTCATCATGGGTTCCTGTCCAATTTTTATCCAGAGGTCTGTGTTTTCAACTCTGTTATACCATCTCAGTGAGAATCCGCCGAAGACATCCGTTGATAAAGGTCTGAATCCTATTTGTATTTAACTTGGTGACTCACGATGTTTCTGAGACATACAGCAACACAGAATTCTCATTACAAAGTGAGGTAGATGCACCAGGAAGTATGTTATGTCAATCTGGACTCCTGGCATATCAAACTGACAAGAAAATGTCTTAATTGTCTTTTCGTTTCAAACTTTATTGTTTCATTTTGAGTTTGGAATATCTTCATTGCACTCCGGACATGTCCATAAGTGCTTCGATCTCCTTCGCAATATCCCAGTTTCAGTTTCGAATATCTTCATTGCACTCCGGACATGTCCATAAGTGCTTCGATCTCCTTCGCAATATCCCAGTTTCAGTTTCGAATATCTTCATTGCACTCCGGACATGTCCATAAGTGCTTCAATCTCCTTCGCAATATCTCAGTTTCAGTTTTGAATATCTTCATTGCACTCCGGACATGTCCATAAGTGCTTCGATCTCCTTGGCAATATCTCAGTTTCAGTTTTGAATATCTTCATTGCACTCCGGACATGTCCATAAGTGCTTCGATCTCCTTCGCAATATCTCCAACAGCATCCAGCTACTAATCGTACCAGTTCGATGTTGATTGATGAGTCTACTCATATACCTGTTGTACTGTTCTGACCGCTCCAATCTTCTATCCCAGCTTTTACTATCTATCAGTTGATGTGGATTGGCTGTCCTTTTGAAAGTGAATGTCCTTTTTGCAGCAACACTCTATTCATAATATGGCATACATAATAGAGCATTCATAATATCAGCTCTATCCATTGACTGACACCCCTGATAAGGAGGCAGAGCATGCCAGCCTGTCTGCTCTCTCATTGCCATCGACACCCATGCCGATTGATTAGTTTATAGAACCATCATCGTTGCACTTTAGTGAATGTCCATGTGTGCTTCAATCTCTTTCTTACGTGGGAAAATCTCAGCAACAGTGCACATTTGTATGTTGTATAAAACTTTCGTACTTCCTGTTTTGTTTATCTGGCAAATGATAATGAGTTTTACTGCTATTAACCTTATATCCATTTACAGTTTGTTTTTGTTGCCGTCGCCGCTATGAAATTAGACCTAGTTAGGACATCTGGTGTGGCATGTCTGACTGATGTTGCGTGAAGACCTGCTTTCCTTATTATAAGTGTCCCCTTCTATACAGATCCATTTACTATAAAAACTGGTCACAACAAAAATCGAAGCTGTTTTACATTACATAGAAAAAGCTATGAACATTGACGTACGATCGGCATACACAACAGCCAATAACTTGCCTGCTGATGAGTCGCTGCTACAGAAGAACGAGCGTACATTTGTCCGCTACTTATCATCAACAGGAAGAGAAGCCAGCAAAACTGACGCTGGTTTCTGCTGTAATTCTGGCTGCTGTTGTTGGTGATGAAGCGATTGAAGGCTACCATTTCCCATGACTACAGACCCATTGCCCACATGATTGTAAACTGGAACTGGAACTGCACGCGACGGCAAGCTAAAACCACAGCTTCCTAACCCTCCACCACCAATAAACTCTCCAAACACCTCATCTTTGGAGTGATGGTTGAGGGAAGGAAGAAGAAATAAAGAGGGATTGAAGAGATACAAATTATTGGGAGAGGGAAAAGAAACAAATAACAAGGGAAAATAAATGGCACACACACACACACACAAAAATAACTGAAAATTAGGGAAAATGATATAAAAGACCACTTGAATAGCAAAAATACTTTGTAAATGTTTTTCACTGCATTTATAAGAAATGTTTATTTTGTAAGTGTTTAGATAACTTCTCAAAATAAATGTTAATTAAAGCTTAATGTAATAAGAAAAGTTACCAACATCAGCATAAAAATGAAAGTTGGGACAGAATCTTGCTTCAATAACATTGAGAAACAAAGAATGTAGTGGTTCAGTCACTTAATAAGAATGCAACCAAACTCCACTGTATACGTTGTCTTCTACAACAGAACATCAGGAAAGAAATCAAGAGAGGAAGACCATGAAAAATGATGGTTAGATGACATCACAGAATGCTGTCAAAAAGAAAAAAAACTATCACCCAAGCCACCAGAGCAGCGCAAGACAAACAGAAAACCACGACTCTGGGCAAAAACCCGGCAGCAGTGTGACGACAAAAGAAGTAATACTGAGATTACCCGATGCACAGGCATCTACAATAACAGGGAAATAAAAAAAAGGTGGAGATGAAAGTGGTTGGAACATATGTTAAGAAGACTAGGCAGCCATATGCGCCTCTGAAATGAGATCTACAAGAGGAATCGGGGAAAACCTAGAGAAACACAGAGACAAACTGTAGGCAAAGAAAGAGAAAAGGTGGAATGACCTGGTATGAACTAAGCTGACTTGCTCAAGACAGATCTGGTTGCAGGAAATTTGTTGATGCATTATGCTTCAAAGGAAGTTAGGAGAAGAAGAAGAACGTGAGGTTCAGTCATTCTAATGGAGATGTCGGTGATGGAAAGAATATCTTTTGAGCAAGTGTAAATCTAATCAGTCAGGACAGGGAGCTGGTGTCTGTGCAGAATGCAAGGAGTATCAACATGCTACAAGCAAATGAGATACCCACTTTTAAATACACTGAAAAACATGATGAGTGTGACCATGGCATGGACAGAAATGACTGAAAAAACAAGTTTTAGAAATGTGTCCAGTAGTTGAAAAACTACCATGCCATCACCATTATCCTTACAGGATAGACCCTTTGGAAAGATGTTGACAACATGAGACTGACCACCTCTGAAGTTAGAGTAAAGCTGGCCAGAATGACAAGGGACACTAGTGATCAGGCAAACAAGCCTTCACACAAAAATCAGTCAGGGGTGCCATGATGAGGTCTGAATTTGTAGCAGGCGAACGAAGAAACCGAAAAATCTGACTGACCACTGATTCAAGCGACGTCCAAATTAAATGAAAAATAGTAAAAATTATGAAATTGTAATTGAATTAGTGAAATAATAAGAGAAATTATAATAAAGTTATGAAACAGTAATTGAATTAGTGAAAGAATAATAAAATTATAATAAAGTTATGAAATAGTAATTGAATTAGTGAAAGAATAATAAAATTATAATAAAGTTATGAAACAGTAACTGAATTAATGAAAGAATAATAAAATTATAATAAAGTTATGAAATAGTAAATGAATTAGTGAAAGAATAATAAAATTATAATAAAGTTATGAAATAGTAATTGAATTAGTGAAAGAATAATAAAATTATAATAAAGTTATGAAATAGTAATTGAATTAGTGAAAGAATAATAAAATTATAATAAAGTTATGAAATAGTAATTGAATTAATGAAAGAATAATAAAATTATACAAAATTTATGAAACTATAAACGAATCAGTGAAAGAATAATAAAATTATTAATAAAGTCATAGGTCACACAGGTTAACATTTGCATAAGGTCAAGAAGATCAATGTAGCACATGTTGACATGAAACCTTCATAAATTTGTAACAGTACCGAAAATTAAATTTAACATGAGCAGAACAGAACAAATAAGGAGCAGAAGGTGGCGATGGATAGGACACACACTGAGGAAACCCCTAACAGCATCACAAGAAAGCTCTCAGATGGAACCCCAGGGCAATAGAGGTAGGGGAAGACCCGGAACACCTGGAGACGGACTGATTGCAAGAAAAGGGGAGAGGCTGAAGAGATCTGTAAAAGATGGCATAGGATAGGTAGACTTGGAAAACCTTGGTTGCGGACCTATGCTTCCCTAGGGGCGAAGGGTTAAGAAGAAGAACAGAAAAAATTAATATTTAGTATAACTAATGTCGGCCCAAAATAAAATGCAATATAAGTAGGAAACAATAAGGATTTAGTACAACAAACATGGTTCCCATAACAGAATTGAAAGCTTGATATAAATGACTTGCAACCCATGCAATAAGCAAATGTATTGAAGATATAAACATTATTATAAATTCATATTATTATTATTATTATTCTTTGAACGCTCCATATCAACCACTTGTTAACCACTCTTGTGATTTGTATGTGATATGATCCTAAGAATGATTGTACGTTGTGCCAGTTATGTGCTTACAAGTAGGCCAACACATCCGATTTCTGTGACGCTTTTTATTTACTAGGGTAGCTTGCCTAGGCCTCTACTTCAGTCGGATATTACGATATGTCTTGTAGGTTGCAGTGTTACTATTCTTTGCTCCTCTTGCAAGCCCCGGAAACACACAGGGATTAATATTACTAAATAAATTACATTTTGATATCATAAATTTATATGTATGCCTGCTTACAAAGTAATGTCCTTTTTTTCTTCCTTGTACATTCTCATACTCCCGCTGATTATAGCAGAATACAGTCCAGAGTAAGGAATGCCTTATGTTACAGTTTTCAGCGTGAGCTGTGGTATCTGCATCTTTCGGTCCGACACATACGACTTCAACATAGCCTTTTTGGGGTACCAGATTAGCTTCTCCCACTTCGATATTCACAAATTTAGCCAGACTGCTTGGTAATCGTCTGTTTCTGGGGGCTGCCACAGAAAGGCGGAGTGGAGTCTTGCTCAGCTTTGTTCTTTAAGCTGACTCTGACGTTGGCAGTCAGCTATGACTCACAGACTGCTACAAGCCCATGCAGTTTGTGTGTAGTACACCAAAGAGGAACAGAGCCCCATAAACTTGTTGCATTTCTAACCAACAGTGTTCTTCGTCATTCAGGTGAGTCTTGCTACAACTTCAGAGGTACTTGTAATTTAGATTCTCAATTAAAGGATCAGGGTTTTCTGTTAAGCCGACCGCATACCGTGTGCAGACTGTTAATTAACTTTGTTACCCAAGGCAGCCTTGAACCCCAGAATTTCCATGACACATCCTCAATGTAGTGGAAGTCCTCTTTGTGGCTACACTCTATAAGGGTGTTTAGGATGATGTCTGCTCTATCCATTGGCTGACACATCCTCCTTGCAGTATAGTGGCAGAGCCATCAAACCTGATCAGTTTTCATTGTGTGCAAGCCTCTTTAATTAAAACTGTATCACTTGGGTTTTTTTCATCACTATCCATGGAATTTTCAGCATTATTCTGTCTGTAAAACCACATCTCTGTGGCTTCTAGCGATCTTATTGGCTGCTTGTTCATTGTCCATGATTCGCTGCCATATAGAAGTACTGGTTCAATATAGCACTGGAGTACTCTATTCCGCAGTATTGATGGTAATGAATTCAATTTAAAGATACCCTTTTACAAAGGTTCACATTTAATAGTTGGCAGTAGCAAGAATATGACTGAAATTTCCCATAGTCTTTTCAGACCTTAGGGAACCTACTGCCTTGCAGGTCGGCTGGGGACAGCAAAGGCCGACGAAGAGCGAACCCAGTAAATGCTGGCTGAAACCGGACACCTCGCCAAAGGATAAACACCAGAGCTCCACATGGCGCTGAATATGTGATGAAACCCACCCATGCCAAGGCTGCATGAATCAGATTTCCACATGAATGAAATTTATGGGAAAATCTGGTACATCAGTCTAGCGGTGATCGCAAGAAAAACCTTAGGTATGAAATGCCTGTCATTTCATATTTCTATACTCTTAGAGCGCTGAGAAGAAGGAAAACTCTACCTCAGGTATATAGGAACATTTAGGCCTGTTCATTGACCTCAATATTTACATACGCTTCAGAGCGTCTGAGTCCAGTGAGGCTGAATTACCTTTCCACGACATTAGTAAGAACCCTTAGTGTCAACTGAACAAATCTTCACATATAAACTTTTCCCTCTGAGTCAGAGTCATAGGCAAAACTACGCATTATGTTAATCCATTTCACCTAACAAGACTATAAACACTACAAATTTATTGTTTCTTTCACAATATACTTCCTGTTAAGTGATTGCTATAGCTACAATTTAAACAATAATTGTTCATATTAAAAAAGGGTTGTGAAGTTAATGAAGCGTGGGGATATATGGATGGACAGACAGAACAATGGATGGACGGATTGATCGATAGATGGGTGGGGGAATGGATTGATGGATGGAGCGGTGGATGGATGGACCGAAAGAGTGATGGGTGGATGGAAGAATGGACGGATGGATGGACAGACAGAGCAATGGATGGATGAATGGATGGATGAATGGAATGACAACAGACTAGATAGCTAGCAACAATCCTACCTTTACCAACAGAAACTGCATTTGTAGAGAGAGTTGCGGTCTGAAAGTCAGCAAAATCATCATCAACATCATCAGATGGTATGCCGTTTTTGGAGCTGGTAGTAACAACTGGTGTGAGAGATGGTTTGTGAGACTGCAGTCTGGAATGTTGGATAGTATGTGCCTGTTGGTGGGATGTACTACTGGGCAAGGCAGCATTAGATGAGGCTGGTGAGGCGATCTGAGCGATGGGTGATTGCTGAGGTGGGTGAGACTGGTGCTGAGGTGGGTGAGACTGGTGCTGTTGGGGGGCAATGGGCAGTGTAGCTGGGGCACTAGTATCTGCAAAATGGCAATTGCAAAAAAATTCACAGTGTTTTATTAAACATATACAAAATCAGCCCCCATTAAACATGAATGTTCGATTTCCCATCTGAGCTATTCGGCCTTATGTTGCCGGGGGGTCACGGCCTGACCCACTGTCATTTTCTCCTCTTAACCTGGGTAATCGGATTCTTGTCCTGTTCTTATCCACAGGCCTGTGTTTGCAACTCTGTTACTACCCTACTTTCTAAATATGTGAATGTATAGATTGCTGCCAGTTCATAGTAATGTCTGGAAAATGCATTAAAAAATGAGTAATCTGTCTCTTTCTCATATCTTACAGAATGCCTTGGGCAAGCAGATGTGTCTAGACTGCGACTGTGGTGAATTCAGACAAGTCCATCCTATTCCTATGTTTTATACTAGTTCAGGTTTTCAAATTCTGCACGGAAGATATCAGTTATCAGAGAACTATCATCAGAGCACTCTGACACGTCCATATGTGCTCTGATCTCTGCCTCAACAAATCCAACAGCGTCCAGCGACCCAAAACGCCAGTTCGGTGATGATTAATCAATCTCTTATCATATTTAGTATGTCATTCTTTTCAGACTGCACCGATATCGACACCCATCTCTCTCAATCTGGTCACAGAGTGGGATTCACATCCCTGAAACTCCTCTGTTCGGAAAGACTCTCTCAATATGTTCGGTCCATGGCAGCTCCATCTGATACTGTATTGTATGGAGGATATGTATGTTCATCGTGGGAATATTCTTTCAATGGATGCTATGCAAGAGTGGGATCGTGTCCTATGTTTCGCAGCAGACTGTTGTTGACATTCCGTGTTTGCTTTAGTTAGAAAAAGGAAGTTCAGGGATGAGCACTCACTCCCTTCAATTAGGTGCTGAAGTTGGCAATACTAAGTCAGAAGGCGCACCAGAAACCATAGTATCATGCAGCTCACACTTATATATGATGATTATACGTCCGATAAAACTTATGCTGTAGATCGTCATACTAACCATTGCATAGTTAAGTTGCAACATTCAAAAACTATACAGTATTAGAGATGAGCTTCAAACTTCTCTTCAGTGATCTCTGGTCATGCGCTTAATTTACTGTGGGTCACAAACTGGGCAGTCAGCTTCAGGTCTGTCAGGTTTCCCAAAGCTTATTTTTCAGGTCGACTGGGTGTGGCCACATGTTGCTTCTCAGCTCACCCAGGAGAGGACAGTTTTGCAGGATATGCTCCGGTGTCTGTTCTGCCTGCTGACACTGGCAGAGAGCTGTTTGACTTATTCCTAGGAGCTTCAGACAACAGTTGACTTCATCATAAGAACACATCTGATGGTAGAATCATCCAAATAGCAATCACAAGAAGAAGAAAAAGAATACCTTGCACAAACCTCACCTTGCATTTGTGCCAAAAATGGAACAGGTGCAACAGGACATCTAGCAAGGATATCCAGCGAACTACTACTGTAATTATTCTGAAATAAACAAAAAACATGTTGTTTGATGGAAAGACATATATAAGTCATCTTTATTATGACAGAAGCTACAACAGCGCTGTCCAGCACGATGACAGCGGGCACCAAAGCACCTGTCAAGCTACAACAGCGCTGTCCAACGCAATGACTGTAGGCACCAAGGCTCCCATCAAGCTACAACAGCGCTGTCTAGCATGATGACCACGGTGCCAAGACAACCATCAAGCTACAACAGAGATGCCCAACGCTATGACCACGGGGTGCCAAAGTGCTTATGTGATACATCTCTGGTGCCCTATTTTATTTCCTCCGACTTTAACATTAACAACAAATATAATGGAGACACCTATGGCAAGTAATGCAGGTATCACCCTGGAAACTAAAATGACAAAAATAACAGAGCAGTTCACCTATTTAGGTAGCAATTTTGATTGCACAGGAAATGTTAAAAAGAAATTATGATACGAATTGGCAAAGCAACATCAGCTTTTAAAAGTCTAAATAAAATATGGAACTGCAAGTTATATAGTATTAAAACTAAATTACGAATTTTCAATTCAAATGTATCAATCCTAACATATGCCAGCGAGAGTTGGAAAATGACTAAAGATATAGAAAGCAAGTTGAATGCATTTCTTCCTCTTAATCTTCTTATGTTGGCCTGCTATGAATTCAGGCGAAGTCAGGGCGCCTGGTATGATGCTTCTGACCTATTTTTGCGTGAAGGCTTACTTTCCTTATTATAAGTGTTTCTCGCCATACGTGCGTGCCTTCTCTGGTTTCAGAGGTTTTAATGCATTTCTTCTTCTTCTTTGTGTTCATTCCTTACAACCAATTTTAATCACTCTTTGTGATATGTTTGATCATTGCCAAGAACGTGTATACGTTGCACATTGGTTTGGTAGGCCCCTAAACGCATAGACGTCTACACATTTAGGACATGTGCATCCGATTTCAGCCAAACCTCCATAGTCGCCTCTTACGACATGCGTGGAAGGTAACAGTGGTTCTATTCTTTACACCCCAAATTTGGGCACGGTAACCACTCGGGCGTAAATGCATTTGAAAATAGATGTCTGCGAAAATAATGAACATAAAACGAATTCAGAAGTGAAGGAATCAAAGAAATGTCTGGTCAACCACTAGTAACAACTGTTATAAGATGGAGAAGATGGAGATATGTTGGACATACTTTGAGAAGAAATGATAAAAAAATATCATAGCAGGCATTGAAGTGGGATGCAAAGAGTTCAAGAAAGAGAGGACGACCTAAGGAGACCCTAAAACAAACTTTGCTGAGAAAGAAATATTGGTCTCAGTTCCATGGAGGAGATTGAGCGAGTTGCCCAGGATAGAGCGGTATGGAGAAATTGTTTGCAGGCTCTAAGAAACGCATACGTCGAGAGGAATTATTATATAACTCTTCCATATGCCGTTAATCTCTACCTACAAATCTCATCTGCATGTATTTCTAAGCAACCCATCTCATGGTTTAGACGAGCATACAATACCAAACGGGGGTCTCTGTGGCTAAGTAGTTATGCCCTTGCCTTGTGAGTCGAAGGTCGTGGGTTTGAATCCAAATCACGCCGTTCTGTTCACGAGTTAATTTTTTTAAAGAGATCCTAGGATTGTTGCCGGAGCTACTGAGTTCATGTTTTGCGCAATACTCTCGGCAGGTAGCTGCCATTTCTGCTGAGAGGGACCAAGCCATATGGGTAAAACCCAGTGCAACGAAGTCAATTCTCCTGTTTTTGTTTTTTTTTAAATCCAGAAGCACTCGAGCTTTCTGCTCTTCGGCTCGGTGCCATGGACATCGTAACCCTTTGGTTCGGTGCCACGAACACCGTAAGTCTGAGAAACCTGTGGCTTTTCTGCCAGCCGCGGAATTGAACCCGCACTCACAGAGGGCGTGTCACCCGCAGTCCAGCGTGCTACGAACACGCTGGGCACCCTTTGGCTTTAAAAACCCCTTTTAAATGAAACCGAACACGCAGAAGAAAAAATTCTAAAGCTGACAGTAAATAACAAAGACAGCATCATCGTTTACCTGTGATAAGGCAATTAAAGCCAGCACCATCCATAGCTCATTCTTTGTGAGCTGGCCAGGTGTGCCAGAGTTACATAGTGTCCAGATCTGGGCTAACTTCTCCCTGGGTAATCCACTGAATAAGAGTATTGGGTAGAGGCGATCCGTAGAAATCTTTCCATCTCTGACAAATAAGGAACACACTTATTATTTGTATATATTAAATAAATAAATTGTGGCATTCTTTTAGTCTCCAGAGACAATTATAAATTGTATTATATATATATATATATTATTATATTATTATTATATTATATATTTTATTATTATTATTATACTATTATATTATTTATTATATATATATATATATAAGATATAATATATATATATATATATATATATATATATATATATATATATATATATATATATATATATACATATAGAGCATATGTTACAGAAGATAGAGGAAAAGTACAATACGATCCTTTTATAATCGGAAGAAGAGAAATACATGAACTACGATACACTGATGATACAGTGTTACTGTCAACATCAAAAAAAGGGATTGAGAAATTATTAGAAGTGAAAGATAAAAGCGAAAAACAAAATCTATATCTCAATGGGACAAAAACAAAAATAATGACAACAGATAAAACGAACATGACAAATGATATTTTTATCAATGGAAGAAAGTAGAAAATGTGAACAGTTTTGAATATCTTGGTTCACTACTAACAACAGATGGAAATGGGATGAAGGAAATTAAAAGATGAACAAACATGGCTTTACAAAAAATTAAACAACTAAACACAGTATGGAACGGAACTGATAAGAAAACAAAGATCAGAATTAAAAGAGCATGCATATTGCCAGTGGCAACGTATGGGTGTGAAGCATGGACATTTAATAAAGCAGTGGAAAAACATATAAGTGCTTTTGAGTATAAGTGTTACAGAAGAGTCCTCCATATATCATGAACATAGAAGAGAACAAACAGATCTATACAGAAAAAACTCACAATCAAAGAAAACTGGCTGATGCTACAAATAAGAAAGAGAAAATTAAGATATTTTGGACATATAAAAGACATGAAGGCCTGGAGAAGACCATCATGGAAGGAGGCATACCGGCAAAGAGAAGAAGAGGAAGACCACGAAGAAGATGGATTCAGGATGTAACTGATGGTTTGAACATGACGGCTGCAGAGGCGGGGCATCTGTCCTATGAGAAGAGAAATTCGGAAGACTGTTGGGGTGGCAAATTCCTGCTCAGGACAAGCTATTTGACGATGATATATTTATAAAAAGCAGTTTTATTTTTGTGCCAGGGCATGCAGGTGTAAGGGGAAATGAACGTGCCGATAGGCTTGCAGATATAGCTGCTGTAAAGAGTGGGAGAGAAATGGACCAGGCTGATATTATAAAATCCCTAAGGGAGAGATGTTGCGTACATCTTCTTCTTCTTCTTTGCATTCATTCTTTAAGACCAATTTTAATCACTCTTTTTGATATGTTTGATCTTTGCCAAGAACGTGTATACGTTGCACATTGGTTTGGTAGGCCCTAAACACATAGACTTGTAGACGTTTAGAACACATGCATCCGATTTCAGCCAAACCTCCATAGTCGCCTCTTATGACATGCGTGGTAGGTAACTGGTTCTATTCTTTACACCTCAAATTTGGGCCCCGGTAACCACTTGGGCAGCCCACTTGGGCAGCTGTGTACATGATTCAAGTAATAGTGGTAAACCTACCACACTAACCAGACTGCAAGAATTCCAAGTCAAATGTGGTGTACACAAGAGCACTATGCTGGTAGCCAATGAAGAATAGTAAAGCACCAAAGAACCGGTGTTGTTAGTTGCCACACGCTGAGAGACATACTGAGGAGATCGGAGTGAGGAGAAGACCACTTATGGACTAATTGGTTCGACATGCAATGATGATCCGACAAAAAAAGTTAGAAGAAGACTATGTCCGTGTGTTGTTGGAGTGCGCAAGGGGAGCAAAGAATAGTAAAACTGTGACCTACAAGGCATGTCATAAGAGGCGACTGAGGTAAGGGTCTAGGGAAGCTACTCTAGTAAATAAAAAGCGTCACAGAAATTGGATGTGCTGGCCTACTTGTAGGCACATAACTAACACAATGTACAATCGCTCTGATCACATACAGATCACAAAGAGTGAATTAACAAGTGGTCGATATGGAGCGTTCGAAGAAGAAGAAGAAAGAAGACTAGCCATGGCTTTCCAGATGGTGGTCAGCATGAAGCATCTATGCATGTTCTCAGAAGTCTTAATTTTGTTATTTTGCTTGTGCCATATGATAGTTTCTACATGCTGACCACCCTCTGGAAAGTCATGGCTAATCTTGTCTAACTTTTTTTTGTAGTCTCCATTATTGTTAATTACAGGCCCAAGATATTCAAAATATCTGATGTACTCAATGTCTTTATTGTCGATGTTAATTTTAGGTTGGCATTTTGTTTTGTAGGTGGACATGATTTTGGTTGTTTTTTTTGTGTATTCTTCTTCGAACGCTCCATATCAACCACTTGTTAAATTCCTCTTGTGATTTATATCTGAACCGGGTTTAAGAGCAATTGTACATTGTGTCAGAATGAGGCTACAAGTAGGCCAGCACATCTGATTTCTGCGACACTTTTATTTACTAGGGTAGCTTCCCTATACCCCTATCTTAGTCACCTCTTACAACATGCCTTGTAGATCACAGTGTTACTTCTTCTTCTTCTTTTTCTTTGCGTTCGTTCTTACGACCAATTTTAATCACTCTTTGTGATATGTTTGATCTTTGCCAAGAACCAATATACGTTGCACATTGGTTTGGTAAGCCCCTAAATGCATAGACTTCTACACGTTTAGGACACATGCATCCAATTTAAGCCAAACCTCCTTAGACGCCTCTTACGACATGCATGACAGGTAACAGTGGTTCTATTCTTTACACCCCAAATTTGGGCCCGGTAACCACTCGGGCGACAGTGTTACTATTCTGTGCTCCCCTTGAGAGCCCTGACAACACACAGGTGTTTGTTTAATTCCGAAAAAGGTTCTGGTGTTTCTCTAGAAAAAGGTTACAGAAAATATGTATATTCTATCTATTTTAATATCAATCTGATCGTAGACTCAACAAACACTTATATAGACTAGGAATAAGTCAAACAGCTCTCTGCCAGTGTCAGCAGGCGGAACAGACACCGGAGCATATCCTGTCCTCTCCTGGGTGAGCTGAGAAGCAACATTTGGCCACACCCAGTTGACCTGAAAACTAAGCTTTGGGAAACCTGACAGACCTGAAGCTGACTTCCCAGTTGTGGTCCACAGTAAATTAGCGCATGACCAGAGATTGCTGAAGAAGAAGAAATATTAATCTGATCAACTTACATAAGAGATGCTTCCAAGACTTGTTTATATACCGGAGGCAATTGATCCTCTGTGTAAGAACACCAATCTGGAAAATGGATCGGTCTTGCTGAACTGTGAACATAGTCTCCTGTTCCTGGAGGGCTGATACTAGTACTAGCAATCATGGCTGTATGGCTGGTTGGCGAGGTTGTACTCCCTACAACATCATTGTATGAAGGTGGTTGGCCTGAAGGGGGAACCAAGGCCAGAGATCCTAATATGGTAGGATACAAACAAAACAAATTTATTATTTGCAGCATATTCTTACTCTTTTTCGAACGCTCAGTATCGACCAATTGTTAAACCACTCTTTGTGATTTGTATGTGATCTGAGCCTTCTTCTTCTTCTTTTTACACTCCATATCGACCACTTGTTAAACCACTGTGATTTGTATGTGATCCGAGCCTTCTTCTTCGAACACTCCATATCGACCACTTGTTAAACCACTCTTGTGATTTGTATGTGATCCGAGCCTTCTTCTTCTTCTTCGAACACTCCATATCGACCACTTGTTCAACCACTCTTTGTGATTTGTATGTGATCTGAGACTAAGAGCGAATGTACATTGCGCCAGTTATCCGCCTACAAGTATACCAGAAAATCTGATTTATGTTGATGCTTTTTATTTACTGGGGTAGCTTCCCTAGGCCCCTACCTCAGTCGCCTCTACGACATGCCTTGTAGGTCGCAGTGTTACTATTCTTTCTCTCCTTGAGGGCCCAGATAACACACAGGCGGTAGCAGTACATTCAATTTGTATTAAAAAAGCGAAAGAGGTTGTGAGACGGGGATCATGAACAAAAAAACATCATCATCAAATAGCTTGTCCTGAGTAGAACTTTGCCGCCCCAACAGTCCTTCGGAATTTCTCTCTCTCATAGGCCAGATCTCCCACCTCTGCAGCCATCATGTTCAAACCATCAGTTACATCATGAATCCATCTTCTCTGTGGTCTTCCTCATCTTCTCTTTGCCGGTATACCTCTTTCCATGATGGTCTTGTCCAACCCTTCGTGTCTTTTTTATATGTCCAATTAAGGGGTCTCTGTGGCTAAGTGGTTAAAGCCCTTTGCCTTGTGAGTCGAAGGCAGTGGGTTCGAGTCCGGACCGCGCCATTCTGTTCACGAGTGCAGTTTTTCCAGAGACCTCTAGGATTGTTGCTGGAGCTACGGAGTTTGTGCAATACTCTCGGCAGGTGGCGTGCCATTTCTGTGGAGAGGGACCGAGCCGCATGGGGTAAAACCCGGTGCAATGAAGTCGATCCTTCGGCTATTAAACCCTTTTAATGTCCAAACAATCTCAATTTTCTTTCTTATTTGTAGCAAACAAATATGTAACATATAAAAGTATATGCACCTCTTGTGCTGCCCTGGCAAAATTCATTAGAAAAGATTAAAATTCCTAAAAACATATCTTTACCATCTTCAAAATTACATCGGGACCCCCGCCAGTGCTACGGAGTTCGTGCACTGCAGCTGAGATCTTCCTGTGTAAGAAAGAGATCAGAGCACACATGGTTACTCATCGAAGTGCAATGATGATGGTCATATCAATCAATCAATCAATATCTCTACTTCTAAAACTGAGGTGTTCATCTGAAGAAAATAATACAGATCATTGCAGCTACTAGTGCTGTGAACTAACGAATGACAGAAGAACGATAGAGAAGAACAAAAGTTATGATAGAACTTGACAAACCTGGTGAGAACGCTGTCATGTTTGTAGTTGGCAGACTTGCAGCCATCACATTCTGCTGTGTGTAGGCAAGATGTTGGGCGTCTGCTGAGACTGCATAAACAGGCACGGCTGGCTGTTTTGGTAACACTGTCATGTAAAACATACATATCACAAAATTAAAACTGGCAGAGAGGACTGATACTAGGAAATATCTACGAGTACAATAGACAGAAGTTATGATCATATAAAAAAAGTAGACTCCAACAAAATGCACCATTATAGTAAATGGGACTGAGCTAAGACAAGTACAACAATTTAAATACCTTGGAGTCCTGGTAACATCAGATGGCAGATACAGATCAGAAATAAAGAGCAGAATAGGGCAGGCCAAAGCAGCGTTCCAGAAAATGAGAAGCATTATATGCAACAAGTCATTGTCAATTGAGGTCAGAATGAGAGTTATACAGTGCTAAATAGAGCCAATACTGACATACGGATGCGAGTCATGGACAACAAACAAACAGATCGAGAAATCTCTGAGGGCCACAGAGATGTGGTTTTACAGAAAAATTATGAGAATCCCATGGACTGCTAAAATGACTAATGTGGAGGTGTTGAATGAGGTCAAGACACAGATAAAGCTTATCATCAATATAAGAAAGAGGCAGTCATCATTTTTCGGGCATGTGATGAGAAAGGGAGATTTAGAACACATTGTAACAACTGGTAAAACCGAGGGGAAAAGAGACAGAGGCAAAGAGAGAGAGAAAATGTTGGATAGCCTGACTTCAAGGCACGGAAGAGTGTCAACATCTGAGATGATAGAAAACACCAGAGATTTGTGGAGATCCATGATCGCTTATGCCAGATGGCACGTCACCCGATGATGATGAGGAGTACAATTTGACAGAAGTCTACACTATAATACACATGTGGATCCCATGATCACCAGATCCAGGAAGGGGTTAACAACCATGAGGGTCATGGCTGCCACCTGTTACCGAAAACGTCTGCTAGTCGTTCTCTATCAGGTGTTGATCCTGTTTGTCATGGAATACACATTGGCAATACTCACTTTCGGCAAGACGCAAAGTCACAGGCTAGAGAAGATATAGAAGGAAGCAATGCGCATCATACTTGGATGCACCAAAGACACAGCATGTAGAGCAATAAGATACCTGCTAGACATTCCAGACGTAAACAGTAATATTTGGCTGCGTAGAACAGTTGCCTACCTTAAAATCACTCAAAATCTAACACATCCATTACACAATGAACTAGACAACTGCAACAGACTTAAACATAGCTATTCATGACTGGGCTGAGCAGAGGAGGCTATACAATGAGTATGTGCCATCCAGGACATAGATCATGGAGAAGAGTGGATACCTATACCCACTGAACACAGACCATCCTTTGTGTAGTCACCACGATAAACAAATCAAGTTGCGATTTGCTGTCTATAATAGGTAACACAGAAGTCGAAGTGTTAATAAATGAGTACACATCGGAGGAAGATCTGTTATCTACACTGATGGTTCCGTAGTTTTGCACAGTTGGAATGATGAGGCCTTTACGGCTAGAACTATAGGAAAGGTCATCAAAGAGGCAAGTGGTGCATATGTAACAACTACCAGCAGCATGACTATGGAGGTCATGGCGGTGACTTCTTCTTTGCATTCGTTCTTTACGACCAATTTTAATCACTCTTTGCGATGTTTGATCTTTGCCAAGAGCGTGTATACGTTGCACATTAGTTTGGTAGGCCCCTAAACGCATAGACTTGTACACATTTAGGACACGTGCATCCGATTTCAGCCAAACCTCCTTAGTCGCCTCTTACGACATGCGTGGCAGGTAACAGTGGTTCTATTCTTTACACCCAAATTTGGTCCCCGGTAACCACTCGGACGATGGCAGTGACAAAATCCCTGGAGTGGTTAAATATTTAAATATTCACGCATGCATGCTCAGTGACTATGAGCATGATACAGAAGATCAAGACCGGTTATGTACGAAGGCAGTGGATGCAATTAATATCAAATGCAACAATCCAGATACTTACCTTCATCTTTGTCCCAGGTCATTCTGGGGTGAAGGGCAATGAGAGAGCAGATGCACTGGCGAACAATGCTGCAATCGAGAATGGGCCTTCTAGCCTAGTTTTGGGACTTAGTGATATTATCAAAGCTCTAAGAGAAAACATACGTTTCAACGAAGAAGATAAAGGGTATTCTCTATCTCAGTTGCGCAAGTTAAGCATACCGATAGGTGCGACAAGACAGGAAAACCATGAGAGAAGCCCTAGTAGATACATCAACCAGCAAAGAACTGGAGCTATTAGTCTTCTTCTTCACCTTTCAACTCCCAACGGAGCACAGGTCGTCAACAAACTTCTTCCAGCTCTTCCTCTCTCCTGTCATCCCTTCCAATTCTTTCCATGTTTTACCTATCCTTTTCATATCAGTCTCCAGCTCTCTTCTCCAGGTATTTCTAGGCCTTCCCTGCTCCTCTTTCCTCTGGGTTCCAAAACATTACATGTCTTGCAATGCTTCCGGTCAGTCTTCTCAATGTGTGTCCTATCCATCGCCAGCATCTCTTCCTTAGCTCTTTCTCTGCTGGTATCTGCTTAGTTCTTCCTCCGAGTTCCTCATTTGTAATCTTATCGTACCATCTCAGTCCCTTTATTCTACGTAAAGATCCATTCATGAAGGTGTGTAGTTTTCTGGAGGTTTATTTTGTTGTCCTCCATGTTTCCGAGCCATAGAAAAGCACTAACTTCACATTTGATTGAAAGATTCTCAACTTTGTGTTTGTTTTGATCTTTGACTTTCATATTTTACTCAATGTAATAAAGTTCCCCCTTGCTTTTTGTATTCTTATCTTGACATCTTTGTTTGTTCCTCCTTCTGTGTCTAGGTTGCTACCAAGGTATGTGTATGATTCTACATCCTATAGAGCTGTTTCTTCCAGCATAATCTGGTTTACATTTACTGCATTTATTCTCATGACCGTAGTCTTTTCCCTGTGTATTTTCAAACCTAGTTGCTGAGACTTATGTTATTAGTCTACAACATACTGCTATATACATGCTTAGAGGGAGATCGGAGAAATTATGGACATGTCCAATGAAGATGATTCTCAAATGAACAAATCAACAAATAATAAAATCTCAACCTACCTGGTAAATGGAATAATCCTTCGAGGTCTTCTGTGTGCTGCTTCCAGCTTCTGGAATGGTCACTCTGATGAAAGTTGGGTACAACGACCTTGTGATGGCCTGGTCCCGATTTCTGAACCTCATTCAAAGTCAGTTTATGAAAGCCCTTAGCCTTTTTAGGAGCACTTAGATCAGAGTACTCTAACATTATTGATTTCAAATCTGTAAGGGGATATAACCAAACGTTTCAAATATGAAAGGGAAGTAACTACGGTTTCAACACTACAAAACTAGGAAGCAGGAGTTTTTTTTTTATGTTCACTTCTTTGTTTGTCCTGAACAGGCTATTTATAACAGTATTTCTCAGTTTACAGAAAAATTTGGTATATGCATCGTTCAAACTGAAACAACTGTTTTTACTGCATTTTTAAACCAAGTTTGCCCTCCCTCTTTGATTCTTACTTGCTTCATCATGAGCAGGTGCTGTACCAGCTGGCATAGGCGATCATGGATCTCCACAAATCTGTCTCTGGTGTTTGCTATCAACTCAGATGTTGACGCTATTTCGCACCATGAAGTCAGGCTATCCAAAATTTTCTCCGTCTCCCCTCGATTTTACCATTGTTACAATATGTTCTAAACCTCCCTCTCTCATCACATTCCCGAAAAATGACTGCCTCTTACTTATATTGATGACAAGCTTTCTCTGTGCCCTGACCTCATTCAACACCTCCACATTAGTCATTTTAGCTCTCTCCTCTTCTGCGATCAACTTTTGCTATGCGACTACTCCGGTATGTGTCATAAACAGGGCGTCGCTGAGGTCTTCACCGGTTCCCATAGTTTGTCTTGTAGTGTTGTTTCTGTTGGCCAGATCTCCATTCTCTCACTACTCAGACTAGGGCAGTCTTGCAGGATGTGCTCTGGGGACTGCTTTGGTGCTCCACAGGTGCAGGCTGCCGAGTCCCTGAGACCCATTCTGTGGAGGTGTTGAGTCATTTTAGCACTCCATAGGATTCTCATCATTCTTATGTAAAACCACATCTCTGTGGCCCTCAGAGATTTTTCTCGCTTGAGGTTAGGTCCTCGCCTCTCGTTCCAAAGGTCCTCGGTTTGCTACCTCATGGAGCCATCAGGATATTTTTCCAGACCCCTGATCTCATTGTAGGTGAGATTGAGTTCCTAGTCCTAACGGAGACGGATGATAAAACATATGTATCGTGTTCAAATTAAGCAAGTAAAAGAATCCTTGGCAGTTCAAAATAGAGAAAAGCTGCCCTGGCAAAATTTATTAGAAAATTTTTTAAAATAAAATTTCTACAAAATATTTTCACCATCTTCTAAGTTACATAGGGATCCTCGCCGGTGCTAGGAGTTTGTGAACTGCCGTTGAGCTTTTCCTGTGTAAGAAAGAGATCAGAGCACACAAGGTTACTCACCGAAGTGCAATGATAATGGTAGTATCAATCAATCAACTGCCTATGCCAGTCAGCAAGGGAGACAAATAAGTCAACTGGTTTCAGTTACCTTTCTTCTCACTAAAATTCTCTAGTTTTGGTTCTGCGACTGTCTCAGCCTGGCTGTTTAACTGTGGTATACTATGTTCAGCAGCTTGGTGATCCCTCTGGCCTGTAACAGCTGGTGTTGATGGACCTTGAAGAAAGTCTCCAAACCCATCATCATCATCTTGTGACTTCAGAGAATTGTTTGCTGCAAAATCAAAAATGATCAATCAAAATATCACAAACATGTTTTTCAATTTTATTTTTTGTGTTTGTCCGCTATGAATTCAGGCGTAATCAGGGCACCGAATATGGCACCTATTTATGCATGAAAGCTTGCTTTCCTTATCATCAGTGTTCCTTGCCATTCAAGCGACCCTACCTCCACTTCTAACTTGACTTATTCCTCTCCGCTCCTCGTGGAGCATAGAGCCTCAACAGTTGTTCGCCACTCTTCTCGGTCTCTGGTTGTTTTCTTAATGGTCTCCCAGGATAGTCGAGTACTCTTTAGTTCCTCAAGAAGACTTCGTCGCCAGGTCTGTTTAGGCCGTCCTCTTTTTTGTTTTCCTTGCGGGTTCCACTCAAGTGCTTGTCTAGTGACACTCGACTGTGTCTTCCGTAGGATATGCCCGACGCATTGCCATTTTCTCCTCTTGACCTGGGTCATCATGGGTTCCTGTCCGGTTCTTATCCACAGATCTGTGTTTGCAACTCTATCATACCATCTCAATCTGAGAATCCGCTGAAGACATCCATTGACAAAGGTCTGAATCTTATTTGTATTTAACTTGGTGATTCACCATGTTTCTGAGCCATACAGCAACACAGATTTCACATTTGAGCTGAATATCTTGAGCTTTGTCTTTGTGGAGATTGCAGTGAACTTCCACACTGTGTGCAGTCAACTTCTGAGGTACTTGTAATTTAGATCCCCAAGTCAAGAATTAGGAAACCCCTGGAGTAGAAAACCAATTAGCGTACACACCGAACATTTTATTCGAACGAGATAGCCTGAACCCAGGAATTAACATGGCATGTGGTTATACTAGCGAAGCATGTTATCAACTATGCTATCTGGCCCCATTCCATTGCCTCTGCACTGAACCAGCCTCCACCTTTCAGATCATTCTCAATGAATCACTCATAATGCACGCATGAGTGTGGTTTTGTGACTCCAGCCAGAGTAGTACCTTAGACAGTACCTCCATTGTCCTGCTACTTGTCATACTAAATGAAAACACTGGCTTCCTTGACCATTCTGCCATATGAGCGTACAAAGTTTAAACTCTTCTTCTTCTTCTACAGCGATCTCTGGTCATGCGCTTAGCTTATTGTGGACCACAAACTGGGCAGACAGCTTCAGGTCTGTCAGGTTTCCCCAAAGCTTAGTTTTTAGATTGACTGGATGTGGCCACATGTTGCTTCTCACCTCACCCAGCAGAGGGCAGTCTTGTAGGACATGCTCCAGTGTCTGTTCCGCCTGTTGACACTGTCAAAAGACTAATATCAGTGGTGACCCTTTTCTTCTTCTTCTTCTGCTTTCACCCGCTATGAATTCAGGCGTGGCCATGGCGCCTGGAGTGGCGCATCTGACTGATTTTTGCGTGAAAGTCTGCTTACCGTTTTATTGGTTTCATCACATACAGGCGGGCCTTCTCCGACTTCAGAAGTAACCCTTTGCTCAAATCGTCTTCGTTTTTATCAACCAAGTTAATAACTTTGTGATTTGTTTGCTTTGTGCAGAGAATAGAAATAGGCTGCGCCTCGGTTCATAGGCTCCGATGCATGTAGCGCAGGCGCATCTGAAAACTTCAGCCAAATGATAAATTAAAAAGAAATAACTTACATTTTGTTTTTGATTGCTGAGTCCTGACATCTGCAGCAAACATTGAGCCGATGAGTTTGTCTGCATCCACTGTAACAGTGCCAGGTTTGCCAAAAAGTCGAAGCTTTTGTCGTTGCTCTTCAAAGTATCTAGCTTTTTCTGACTGCTGTCCTTCACTGGGTTTGTTGAGAGAAGTTCTAGCAAGAGAATTTCATAAAATATGGATATACTTTGTAAATACTGAGATTACAGTTTTTTATTTTATATTTTGATGAAAAAAGCAAGTCATGGAAATCATAGCAAATCAGAGAAGTAAAATGCAGAAGTCTTCTTCTTCTTGTTCGTCCGCTATCAATTCAGGCATAGTCAGGGCGTTCAGTATGGTGCTTCTGACTGATGTTTGCGTGAAGGCTTACTTTCCCTATCATCAGTGTCCCTCACCATTCGGGCGAGCCTTCTCCGATTTCAGATGTAATGCAGAAGTGACAGAAGAGTCATTGTACCAGAACAGAACAAGACTTTACTTCTTCTTGTGATCGCTGTTTTGATAATTATGCCGTCAGACGCATATGATGAAGTCAACTGTTGTCTGGAGCTCATCTCTGATGCCATGTAGTTTTGAATGTGGTGTTGTGTTGTAGGGTCAACATCCCTTTCTAGGGAAGACATGCAGGGGACAGAACTCCGAGTTATGTGATTAAACTAACGCAAATGAAGAAAGAAAAAATAGTTCGCTTGACTAAAGCACCAACCATATAAATATATAAGAACAAAATGCAAAGTTATTTTACCTTGGTCTGTTTGGAATGGTTGTAACTCCAGGATTAGGAGTGTGGACACTGTAAGGAGGAGGTGGGGTTGCGGGTACAGACATCTGCATGCCCTGAAACATAAATCTTTATAAATGACGAGAACAACAAACAGGCATTAGAACATCATCATTGATATATTTAATCAACAACAAAAGGAGATATTCTGTGATCAGTTCCCCATGTTTGGAAGCTGAAAGACATCAAAATGAAGTACTGTAGTGGGGGACTGCCTAGAGTAGTTGATAGTAGCTCGGCCTGCTAGCTGTGAGACGCCTCATAGCTCGGATTCGAACCTACTGTCCGGCATTTGTTCGAGTCCCTGGTCTTACTCAGGACCATAACGTCCTCTGAAGTCGAGAAAATCTGCCTGTATGGCAAGGGAATACTAATTACGAGTACATTGAGCACACGGCTGCCAGTGTAAAGTAATTTACAATGTGCACGCTGCTGCCATTGTAAGAAATTGGAAAAACAGATTTTCACGCAAAAATCAGTTTCAGAGATGGAACTTCGTCTGAGTTGAAGCGGACGAAAAAAAAAAAAAGTACTGTAGTTCTACAAGTAAAAAAACTAGATATAGCGATGGTTGAATCATAAGACCTTTGTCAAGCAAAAATACAGTACAAACTAAATGGAGATTATAGTAAGACATCACAGACAAATGATAAATCCCCAATGCTCTCAAATTAAAATGTGACTAAAAAAAAAAAAAGGGGAAAAAATAGAAATGGAAAAATAAGAAATATAAAGCAACAACAACAATCAATTATATACATAATATATAGATACATTCAACATATAAACATATATTATATAGGATGATAAAAGACAGTATCTATAACAGACAGACCTGGATGAAGAACATCTTTATCAACATCCCCATCATCCGTGTGTTCCTGGGGCTCTCAAGGAGAGCTTCTTCTTACGCTCCATGCTGACCACTTGTTAACCACTCTGTGTGATTTGCGTGTGATCTGAGCCTAAGGGCGATTGTACCTTGTGCCAATTGAGCGCCTACAATTATTCCAGCACATCCCATTTCTGCAATGCTTTTTATTTATACTAGGGTAACTTCCCTAGGTCCTACATCAGTCAATTCTTACGACATGCCTTGTAGGTCACAGTGGTACTATTCTTTGCTGTCCTTGTGGGTCCTGGCACCACACAGGCATCAAGGGGAGCAAAGAACTGTAACAAAGTGACCTACAAAGCATGTAGTAAGTAAGAGGCGACTAAGGTAGGGGTCTAGGGAGGCTACTCTAGTAAATAAAAAGCATCGCTGAAATTAGATGTGGCCTACTTGTAGGCACATAACTGACACAACATACAATCGCTCTTGGGTTCGGATCACATACAGATCACAGAGAGTGGTTTAACAAGTAGTCGATATGGAGTGTTCGAAGAAGAACATCCCCATGACATTTGTGTTACAGAAAAAAATGACAGAAGAAGGAAAAATGATGTCATGAAAACAATATATTCACTCATTTCCAAACCTGCATTGGAGATCTCATTCTGGATGCCATCATCATCTGTTGCTGTACCATAGGGTTGACCTGCATTCCTCCTTGCATGTAAGCAGCCATACCTGGCATGCCATTCATAGAGGAATTCTGCTGTCCTGAGGACCAGCAATATATATATATATTTTTTTTTTTGAAATATTTGTAAATTATCAACTATTGAGGGTTTAACATACATTTTTTGGTATGCCATCAAGTGTTAACTATTGAGGATTTGATATAGCCGGACAAAATCAGCAACAAGGAACTGCTCAACAGTTGCAATTGAGAGGAAATTTACAGTGAAAAAAAAGGCAAAAGCTGGAATAGAATAGGACATCAAAGACAATCACAAGAGCTGCTATGCATTGTGCCCCATAGGGAAGACAAAGAAAGGGGGCGAAAGACAACCTGGCAGAGAACAGTAGAAGAGGAGACGCACAATGTGTGTCAGTCATGAGACTCCTGCGAAGAATGGCCCCAGACCAAGTACAATGAAGATATTTTGTTGTTGGTCTACGAGATCCTACAAGGTACTGACTGCTTTGTCCATATTCAAAGAAAAGAAGAATTATTGGGACAAGTTTGTTGCTTTGTATTCGTTCTATCAACTATTGTCTTTCTCCAGGTGGATGAAGGAATTGGTTGTCAACTCTTGCCGTTAAGCGTAGGGGTGGGAGCTTTAATTTGCGTTCCACGGCCAGATGAGTCGCCCTTGTCGTTTTATATCTGTGTTTATTTAGTGTGGTCTTGATATTGTCTATCCATCTTTTTCTTGGTCTTCCCTTGGTTCTAGTGTCTGATCTCTTTTTATTGTATGCTGCTATTGGTGGTTGGTTGTATTCCATTCTCATTAAATGTCCAAATACCTGCATTTGCCGTCTTTCATTTGTTATCTTGTTCTATCAACCCCATTAACCATTCTATGTAATCTGTGTGATTTGTGCCAAGATCGTTAGAACGTCACACTTCCATTAGGGCTCTACAGCATACAGGAAAGGCACATCCAAATTTAGGCCAAAGGTACAAGTAAATTAAATTAACCATATTTTCATTGTTTTTTTTATCCAAACGTAGCAAGGAACAAAAATAGCAGCTGCACCCTAGCAGAAAGAACATTACGGTATTTATGTCTTATTTTATATGTGGTTTCTATATTGAAGTTTGAATACGTTTTATATGATAAACTTTAAGTCCCAGGTGATTTAATGCATCAGTTATCCGTTATGTGAGGAATATCATCATAGCACTCTGGACATGTACATTGGTGCTTCGATCTCCACCTCAACAAATCCAGCCACACAAGTATGATGTTGATTAATCTTTTAATCGTTGATTGATCTTTTTGCATATTTCGTATGTCATTATTTTCAGGATGTACCAATATTGACATGATTTCATGCATATTATTCACTTCTTCGAATGCTCCATATCTACCACTTGTTAACCACTGTGTGATTTGTATGTAATCTGAGCCTAATAGCGATTGTACGTTGTGCCAGTTATGCACCTACAAGTATGCTAATACATCTGATTTTTGTGACGCTTTTTATTTACTAGGTAGCTTCCTAGGCCTCTACTTCAGTCGCCTCTTACTGAAGCAGAGGCTTCAGTCACCTTGTAGGTCACAGTGTTACTATTCTTTACTCCCTTGAGAGCCCTGACAACACATGGGCATGTTATTCCGTAAACCGTAAGGAAAAATTATCTTCTTCTTCTTTGCGTTCGTTCTTTAGACCTTTTAATCACCATTTATTTTTGATCTTTGCAAGAACACGTTAACGTTCACAGGTTTGGTAGGCCCAAAGCAGACTTCACACACTTAGGACACATGCTCCGATTTCAGCCAAACTTCCTATCGTCACGATAGAATGGCAGGTAACAGTATTTATTCTTTAACACCTAAATTTGGGCCAGTAACCACTGGCAGAATGAATAAAAATTACGATGCATATTTTGTTAGCAATAGACTAAACTTGCCGCAAATTAATTATAAAGTTAAATCAACTCAAAAATAAAATATTAATGAAATCTCACATCCAAAGGCTATCAAGTTACAAAAACATCAACAGAAACATTGTGCACTTCAACATACCAACATGAAACCCTCCACTACCACCATAACCTGGTACTTGATTGAATCTGCAAAATTCATAAATAAATTGGAAAGTATTTATTATTGACTGAGCTCACAAATTATGGAATACAAGCAAATAACGTCAGGACCAAGAATTGGATGACTTAGTCCTACTCCTATGTCATGACTTGTAATATATGAAAGAATATATATTTATTAAGACAAAGTTATTAACTCGTTTTTTTCTACCTCTGTTATATTATAAATATAATAATATTAATAACAATAATGAATAATTCCTATTGCGGTTAGTTAAATTATTATTATTTCAACGAATTTCAAGTACACCCATTATTATAATTATTATTTGATCACTTGGGAATTTGGGCCGGGTTGCATACGATATATATTAATCAAATTAATGTATAAATTATTATTAAAATTACAGTAACAATGACTGACTGTGAATGTCAGATTGAGATAACCTATCTATATAAATTATAAATATTCAGTCACAGTAGAGTAGAATTGTTATAATTTTATAGAATAATTAATCTATTAGAGAGGATGGTGTTAGTATCATATATTCAATGATTCATACCATCTCTGATCTCGCTACTGATCTCAGATCCTATCATTAATCATATCCCTATGAAACTATGAAATAAATAATAATAATATCATATATCTGAAATCATATCCATCATTTCAATTACTTGAATCACAACATTATTTAACAACAATCTGACTAAAAAATGTTTATTCAGTTACTTATATGAATTATGTAATATCTACATATATCCATCATGATTGTACCCATTCACACATTAATCTTCTTTGATTCAGCATCTCTCACATATTACTTATCTAAATTACAACTAATTTATTACGTAAACATCGAAGGTACTACTTTACGTTACCTATTATCGGCCATTTTGTTCACCCTCTGGCTCTTATCGCAAATTACCGGCACTGACGTCAATTAACGCAAAATAACATTTTTCGATATGTTCCCTCACACTTTGCTTATCTGATCATTTACATTTCCGATTCCCATGATTACAAGTACTCATCATTTCAATCTTCCCTTTCTCCATCCCTCCTTTTCATTTCCGTACCAGAGAGTGAGATCTACATGCCAACTAATATAACAATATCATTTGCGCATGTTTGTTTGCAACAACACGAAAATATTAGATCTTATATGGCCTATATGTTTGATTGATAGAACGGACCATAATCATTGGCCTTCAGTGAGTAACCATGCGTGCTCCGATCTCTTTCTTACACATGATCATGAAGATATGGCCTTTTGGCTAAGATCAAAGTGTAGTATTTGTATCACTTGATATCTGTCACGTGGCCCATTATATGGGTTTACAAAGATAACTTCAGCCAAACGTCCGTAGCCGCCTCTTACGACATGCGTGGCAGGTAACAGTGGTTCTATTCTTTACACCCCAAATTTGGGCCCCGGGAACCACTCGGACGTGACTCAGTCCTATATATTAAGATGTCATCTGTAAAAGTTCGACCCAAAATGTTGGTTAATTTTGGCTACATCTGCAGTGTAAATATTGACCTACACTGGTGATAGAGGAGAACCCTCTGGTAATCCCGGACATTGATTGGTTGATTGATAGGATCATCATCATTGCACTTTGGTGAGTAATCATATATGCTCTGATCTCTTTCTTACACAGGACGATCTCAGCGGACAGTGCACGTACTCATAGCACCAATGAGGGTTCCCGTGTAATTTAGAAGATGGCGAAAATAACAACCGTATGAGGAGTCGGAAGAACTTGCTAAAGATCACTAGTTTTTCAGGCGAGCTGTGAAATCCTGGGCCTATACGTGGAGGATCTGACGTCAATTTTCCTAAACGTAGGGCGCCGGTGCTCTCCATCCAAGAAGCAGCTTCCCCAGTCAATGATTAACACCATATTTTAGCAGAAAAGGTATTACGATTGAAATGACCACATTGTTATACGCATATAACAATTCAGTAGTCAATTACTACAACACAAGTTTCTTGCTTGAAATCCCTCATAAATATCATAAGAAACGTGACAGCACTGTCCCGTGTTCCTTTCTTTGGCCTGTAGCTACCCAAAGTGTCAGGAAGGATGTGGTCTGTCTCTAGTGACACATTAGCTTTCTGTCTACTATCTTCTCCAGTAATTTGTCTTATACATTTTGCAAGGTTCCTCGCTGTGGCCATTGAAACAGATTGCTGCAACTTAATCTGGCAAAACGGGTAGGGATCGAAGGAAAGCCACATTGTGATAAGGTAGTAGTGTAAGCGCAATCACGAATGTTATTAGATCTGTTCGCAATACAGACGAGTAGATCACAGAGTGGGTGCATCTACATGTGTCTCGTGACTAACACATAGAGAGACGAATAACAGTCATAAATGCAGTACTAGTGATCAATAAACAAGTTCGGAAACTGTACAATGAATTCGTATGTAAGCGTCAACTCACGTCACCCAGAATAATTGGTCGCACCATATTTGTCCGCTCTTAGCGAGATTCTGTAAAAGAACGATGCAACCTGCCTGTCTGGTGTTGTTGAGGCAAGGAAAGATTGCATTAAACCCTGTACCAGAGGTCAATAGCAGAGAACTGGGTTGGGTAATATTGATCAAGCGAAAATCAAAAGTTGCGTTTTTGCGCCTAATGAAACGGCCATCCCTGTTTACTTGTGTTCAGTCTCAGTCTAATATTTCATGCTTTCTTTGAAGGGAAATACATAATCATCATCATCAAATAGCTTGTCCTGAGCAGAACTTTGCCACTCCAACAGTCCTCCGGAACTTCTCTCTCTCATAGGCCAGATGTCCTGCCCCTGCAGCCGTCATGTTCAGACCATCAGTTACATCCTGAATCCATCTTCTCCGTGGTCTTCCTCTTCTTCTCTTTGCCGGTATGCCTCCTTCCATGATGATCTTCTCCAGCCCTTCATGTCTTTTTATATGTTCAAAATATCTTGAATTTTTCTTTCGTATTTGAAAGCGAAATTCTATTAAATACATAATAGAAACTTCAAATTGCCTTGTAGCGACAAAATGACCAAATTGCCTTGTAGCGACAAAATGACCAAATGTTGCCAATTGCCTTGTAGCGACAAAATGACCAAATTGCCTTGTAGCGACAAAATGACCAAATTGCCTTGTAGCGACAAAATGACCAAATTGCCTTATAGTGACAAAATGACCAAATTGCCTTGTAGCGACAAAATGACCAAATTGCCTTGTAGCGACAAAATGACCAATGCCTTTAGGACAAATGACCAAATTGCCTTGTAGCGACAAAATGACCAAATTGCCTTGAGCGACAAATGACAAATCCTTTAGTGACAAAATGACCAAATTGCCTTATAGTGACAAAATGACGAGCGCTCAGAGCGGTTAAGAATATTTCTAATCCAGAACGATCTATCCAAAGTCAGAAAAGTGACAAAGCATGAGCATGCTCTTCGGCGCAGATCAAATACACGTGGCATTGAGTGGCGCAAAAATGATCAATAAAGACTGTTAGACATCCGATGGGGGGACTGCCTAGAGTAGTTGATAGTAGCTTGGCCTGCTAGCTGTGAGACGCCTCATAGCTCGGGTTCGAACCTACTGTCCGGCATTTGTTCGAGTCCCTGGTCTTACTCAGGACGATAACGTGAGTACCTCTGAAGTCGGAGAAAATCTGCCTGTATGGCGAGGGAATACTAATTACGAGTACATTGAGCACACGGCTGCCAGTGTAAAGTAATTTACAATGTGCACGCTGCTGCCATTGTAAGAAATTGGAAAAACGGATTTTCACGCAAAAATCAGTTTCAGAGATGGAACTTCGTCTGAGTTGAAAGCGGACGAAAGAAAAAAAAAAAAAAAGACATCCGATGCAAACAAAAGACAAACAAACAATTCAAGACAAACAGACAAAACATTCAGACAAACCCAAACATTTCCATTGTTCGAAATTTTCGGATGCGCCCGTTATGCATGATTAGGAGTCTATGATCAGACGTGCAACGTATTTCCGTTCTCGGTGCAAATCACAAAAAGTGATTAAATTGATTGATACGAAAGAACGCAAAGAAGATGAAGAAGTACAGTCTGCCAACACCATGTTTGACTTCAAGTTCCTGTCAGTCGGAACAAGGACATAGAATTCAAATCATCAAGTGAGTCCTCTGTCTGGTCCGTTTCTCTATAGCGTTCAGGATATCAATATTGCTCTACCGCTAGCTTCTGTAGTCGTACCCGCAAGTCTGCCTGATCGTTAATTACACTGTATTCTTTCCACTATCTTCTACATGAAAGTGTACGAAAATGAAAGTGACTCATTGCAGTCACGAACTCAAAATATATTTCTTCTCTTTCTTTTCGTTTGCTGTTGTTCAATGTCTACATTATGGGTCCGGTTCTAGGGATGTATGTTGTATTTGTTAGCTCGCCAAGGCTTCCAAACAGCTTTGCATGTTCTTTCCGTAGTTGATTCATATGATGACAATCTTGCAAGATGTTTTATGCTGTCACGCACATAACCCGATCGAACCTTCCTGAGAATGCTCACTGAGTCGCTATCCAAGTAATTGTTTAACTCACGGTCATAACTTCCATGTTCATGTCTGTGCACTGCTACACCACTGTCTACAAAGAATTACTTATTATTTTTCATGTTTGTAAAGCAGTGGATGACTAAGATGGCTAGGGCGTGTGAGAAGAATGGACAATTGCTGCATACCAAAACAAATATCCTGTGAACTTTCGGTGGGGAAGAGGCACCACGGCAGACTACTGCTCAGATATAAGGATGTCTTCATGGCATTAATGAGGAACCTTTCTATCGGTTCCAGCAAATGGAGAAAACTAGCTGAGAATATTTTGAAAAGAGACAGGGATGATCTAAAAAACAAGAGATACACTCAATAATTCAGAAGTTGTCACAGTAAAACATTTGCCAATTGACTGTCTGTAAAGACAAGCATAAACTCAGAAGTTGTCACAGTAAAACATTTGCCAATTGACTGTCTGTAAAGACAAGCATAAACTCAGAAGTTGTCACAGTAAAACATTTGCAAATTGACCATCTTCTTCTTCAAATGCCACATATCCACCACTTGTTAACCACTCTGTGTGATTTGTATGCGATCTGAGCCTAATTTCAATTGAACGTTGTGCCAGTTATGCGCCTGCCTACAAGTAGCCCAGCACATACGATTTCCGCAATGCTTTTTATTTACTAGGGTAGCTTCACTAGGTCCTACATCAGTCACCTCATGCCTTGTAGGTCGCAGTGGTACTATTCTTTGCTTACCTTGCAGGCCTAAGCAACACACTGGCAGAATAAACAAATTAAACAGTAATAAACTCAAATTGAAGTCATAATTAAATCATATATATTATCTTTATTTCAGAACAAACAGTTCTCTGCCTGAACAGTTGATCCTATCATGTACAGTCTTATAATATTTCAGAACAAACAGTTTTCTGCCTGAACAGTTGATCCCATCTTGTACAGTCTTATAATATTTCAGAACAAACAGTTTTCTGCCTGAACAGTTGATCCCATCTTGTACAGTCTTATAATATTCACAAGAATCTACATCAACATTTATTATGGGGTTAGCCTTTGTTTGATCCCCATGCTGTGCTAGCAAGTTTCTTCAATAGCTTTAATCTTCTTCTTCTTCTTCTTCTTTGCGTTCGTTCTTTCGACCAATTTTAATCACTCTTTGTGATATGTTTGATCTTTGCCAGAACGTGTATACGTTGCACATTGGTTTTGTAGGCCCCTAAACGCATATATTTCTACACGTTTAGGACATGTGCATCCGATTTCAGCCAAGTTTAATCTTCTTAATGTTTTGTTCTTTACATTCTCAACATAACATCATCACTCAAACAACAACTCATTCTCTGTATGTTTTCAAAATTTATTATTGCAACCATAATTCCAAAATTATCTTCTCTATGCACTCATGTCGATTGATGTGTCTGAAATATTTAATTTTCCTTGATGTTATGCTCTTTAATAGCCAACTCTCTTTAATATCAAGTTGTTACAGAACAGAAGCATTTGTTCTTTTCTCTGTCCATGATATTCTAAGTACTCTTTTGTAGCATTTACATTCAAAGGCATTAATGATCTCCGCAGCCGCTTTGTCAATGGGCCATGTCTCACAGCCATTTGTTGACAAGGAAAAAAACGCAGGTTCTTAAACACGTCTTCTATTACAGTCACAAATTCTCTCTCTATTTTGCTCATATACAGAAAAGCTGATTCCTGCTTTCATTAAGTATATTCAAATTGATGACCAAAAGTATACTAGAATTAAAAACTGAAAATTGTTGCATATCCTTTACAGGACTTGGCTATCAACCACAATAAACGAGTTGTTGATTTTCTAGGCACCACTTATACGTTCAGTAGTTTGCCCTTGCTTTCTGAATGGTGAGGCCTTTTCTTCCATATAGTAAAAATCCATGGGAACGAATTTTCTTCCAAACGGGTTGCAGCGAAGTTTGAACCAGGTATGCGTGGGTTGTGATCGAGCTCACTACTGCTTAAGCTACAAATACCCCCATACGTAGAATAGGAATAAATATAGAGTTATGAATAATCAAGAAAACTGTTGAATATGTGACTGTCGATGTTTGAGGGTTGATGGTTCACTTCTCTGTAACAAAGGCTCTTTTGGATCTGTTGTTTTGGGGTCATCGTAGATAGTTGTAATGAGGTGAGGCTGACTTCTGGTTTTCTTGGTCATCCACGAACCATAGACTACTGGCTTAATGTCTGTATAACTGTGGATACAAGAAATAGAAGCATTTATGGATGAGTACTGTTTGTGGAGCGTCTGGTCGAATGGAGTAGAGCGCAGGCTCCAAAGTGGGAGACCCGACTTCAATCCCTGGTAAGGACAAGAAGTTTTTTCTGTAGGAGAAAAAAAATCCTAACCCAAACAGTTTTGCGGCAAATGCACTAGCCATGCAGCTATTGAATTCTACAGGCCCATGTCCCCCGTTCTACACCGCACTTTTTTTTTTTTTTTCTGCATCGTTTCAACTCAGAGCGTGTTTCATCTCTAACTGTTTTCGTGAAAATCTGTTTTTCCAATTTCTTACAATGGCAGCAGCGTGCACATTGTAAATTACTTTACACTGGCAGCCGTGTGCTCAATGTACTCGTAATTAGTATTCCCTCGCCATACAGGCAGATTTTCTCCGACTTCAGAGGTACTCATGTTATCGTCCTGAGTAAGACCAGGGACTCGAACAAATGCCGGACAGTAGGTTCGAACCCGAGCTATGAGGCGTCTCACAGCTAGCAGGCCGAGCTACTATCAACTACTCTAGGCAGTCCCCCTACACCGCACTAAAAGCGGTATTACAGGTAGTAACAACAGTATTTTTTTTACTGACTATCATGTTGAAATTGAGCGTGCTGTACCCATCCCTCTCTCTTTTCTGTGCTTTTTAACCATGGTTCTCAACCATCTCATGTAGTTCATGATTAGTTGGATTTTGAAGCGATGGGGTAACCAGCACCAAGCCGAATCCCATCATAGTCGCCTCTTATGACATGCCCTGTAAGTTGCAGTGTCACTATTTTTTTCTTTCCTTGTGGGCCCTGGCAAGATGCGAGCAGTGCTGTGTCTAAATGTGCACAATATCACTGGTTCAGCAGTGTAAACCACAGGACAATGATTAATGCTAATTGGTTTAAACCCAAAGAGAATCACAAAGTAATTGCTCTAGAATCAACACAAACAAACAATAAACGGTACATTCAGTTGTGATATTTACATTTTTCTATATCATCTAGTGGCGAAACACGTAATAACAAAGTACTGTAGTTTTACAAAATACAAAAACAATACATAGCAACGTTTCAACCAAAAGGCCTTTATCAAGCACACGATATAACAGGAGTGATGAATTTTACAGCACACAAATTATAGACTACGACAGAGATGATTTTACAAAAACAATGGCAATACACAGCAACGTTTCAACCCAACGTTTCGGTCAAAACGTTGCTGTGTATTGTCATTGTTTTTTTAAAAACTACAGTACTTTGTTATTACGTGTTTCGCCATATGTCATAGTTTTACTGCAGCCTCTCCATATCAATTATATCATCAATGTATATACATCAAGTGTACAACACAATCTTTCTGCCCACATTATGCTATCAGTGCCAAACCTGAACTTTGACATCAAATGATAGAAGAAAACTAGTCACGACAGAGATGAAGTCGCTACGTAGAATACTGGGAGTAACAAGAAAAGACCGGTTTAGAAATGAAGACATCAGTAAAAAAAAGTGGGTACAACATCAGTACTGAACTTCATCAAGAAACAACAAATTAAATAGTTCTGCCACATAAACAACAGACAGTGTGCCTCAAAGAGCAATGTTACTCCGATAAAGTGGATACAAAGCAAAAGGCTGGCCATGCAAAAGGTGGACCTCAGAGATAATAGAGACGTCGAAAGACACTGTTTATGAAGCGCACACAAAAGCCTGTTCTATAAATCTTTCTTATCCTGACGCTGTGAGGCAAAACAGAATTAGAGAAAAGAAGCAGAAGAACTTGGGAAGCAATATAGATGAAGAGGGAGAAACAGATACAGATCTCAGAATAAGTGAGACAAGAGGAGCTTTCTTCGCACAAGAAAATCTGTGGAAGTCTACAGAAATCAAATCTAGAACCAAAAATTTGAATATTGTTAATAACTTCATTGTTAATATATCACTGCTGTATGGGTGAAAAGCATGGAGAACGACTGAAACAAAAACTAATATATTTGAAGCTCCTGGCAGAATGGATTAGAGCATGACTCCCATTTTCAATCAACGGTAAGGCCAAGGATTTTTTCTGTCTGGGACATAAAAGAAAAATCATAACCGAACAATTTGCAGCGACTGCACTAGCCATTCTGCCATTAAATTCCTCCGTCTTATGCCCCCTGTAATACACTGACATAAAAGTGGCATTACAAGCAGTAACTACCGATCCTTTTTGTTTCAGAAATATTAACTGGTGTCTGCAGAATAAAGGGACTGTGATGACATAATTGAGTCGCAATTATCATTAGTCTGTGAGATAAGAAGATGAGGGGACGCGTACATATTGTAGTTAAGATTACAGGGGCCCACAAGGAGAGCAAACAATAGTAACACTGCTACTTACAAGGCACATCATTAGAGGCGGCAGAAGTAGTGGCCTAGAGAAGCTACCCTAGTACAAAAAAAGCGTTGCAGAAATCAGATGTGCTGGCCTACTTGTAGGCGCATAACTGGGCAAAACATACTTCTTCTTCTTCTTCTTTGCGTTCGTTCTTTACGACCAATTTTAATCACTCTTTGTGATATGTTTGATCTTTGCCAAGAACGTGTATACGTTGCACATTGGTTTGGTAGGCCCAAACACAGACTTCTACATGTTTAGGACATGTGCATCCGATTTCAGCCAAACCTCCTTAGTCGCCTCTTACGATATGCGTGGCAGGTAACAGTGGTTCTATTCTTTACACCCCAAATTTGGGTCCCGGTAACCACTCGGGTGGCAAAACATACAATCGCATTTAGGCTTGGATAACATACAAATCACAAAGAGTTGTTTAACAAGGGGTCAATATGGAAAGTTAGAAGAATTTACATATATAATATATGCACATACCCTAGTCCTCTTTTATTAAAAGGGCCTTGCCCTTCACCCTTCAATGCATTTACAATGCCAGGCATTGACTTTCCAAGTCCTAGACCTTCTTTCCATCCTTGCTTCTCCATAACTTTGCGACCAACTCCCTTGGAATGACATTCAAATGCTCCAATCCTAGATCCTCTGCTGCTGCACTTATTTGTAGGTTCTCTCAGTCTTTTACCTATTCCAATGGAGAAGCGGTCAGTTTCATCATATCCATCACGGAACCTGATGATTAAACATGGTTTCAAAGTTTGACTTTACTTAAATATTTATTAAGAACAACAGTCAATAATGCGTTAGAACAGTGCTCTCCAACGTGGTTACATATTGGGGCACATGTGACTAACGACTAAGGAAGTGCAGTCATCAAGTGACAATTGCAGTAACAGTACTAATCTTCTTCATTCGCCTGCTATGAATTCAGGTGTAGCCATGGCGCCAAGTGTGGCGCTTCTGACTGATTTTTGTGTGAAAGCCTGCTTACCATTTTATTGGTTTCCTAGCCATTCACGTGTGCCTTCTCTGACTTCAGAGGTACAGTAATAATAATAGTAATAATAACATGAATAAAAATAATAACAGATAAAAACTTAAATCCTGATTACAAGTTTAATTTGTTTAAATATTGTGCTTATGAAAAAACAGAATTGTAATGTTATTCGGACACACATTAAAAAACAATTATGTTAAACGTTGAAGTCGGAGGAATAAAATTGGCACCAGGGAGATATCACAAGAGTGCCATGGTGTCTGCAGGCACTGCTGTCAACAGTGATGCATTAGAATATACTATATCAGCATTTCTCAGACTAGGGTCAGGGTTCATCAAGCACTTGAAGAAATATTATGATCTTTGACATTTGAAACAGAAAATACATTTTTTAAATATGTATAAAAACAGTGATAAACTAATTTCGCTGCAAAATCTAAGGACGCGGACCAGACCGGAGTCTAAATTTTTGACAGGACAAAATGTAAGATCATTTGATGTTTCCTGCAGTGTGAGAACATTGTTTACTATTGTAACAAAAAGATAATTCATTCCTGTCCATGTTCATAGAAACTTTTGGGGCTCTCCGGCAGCAAAATGTATTTAAAAGGGGTCCGAGGTAATGAAGAGTTTGGGAGCCGCTGTACAAGATTATCTACTAAGGCTTGCAGCCATTTCTTGCTAGTTAACAGAGAAAATAATTCCATGTATCTCTTGATTTTGTATTATTATTATCTTTGAGATATACTATCAATCAGAGCAAGCTTGTTTAAATGCAAGAAATGATTTGGATTGGTTGATGACTAATATTTACTGCAACTTTTGTCTTCACATAGTTACCGTGTTGTTGCCCAGCAATGTCTTCTTGTGCACCTGTACCAAGGTCTTATTCTATCATGCATAGAATATGCATGCGCTATCCTAACGATTAGTCCTACGCAAATTGTGAGACTGGAACGAATTCAGAATGAAGCTATGCACATCATTCTGGGATGCACCAAAGATAAACCAGGAGTTGCAATGAGATTCCTTCTTGACCTTCCCACTATTGCTCACAGAATTGAGACTTGGAGGGTGCGAGCTTATCTTAAAATCAACGCAAACAAAGACCATCCCCTCCATGAAGAACTCAGTAAGGAGAAAGGATGTAGACTCAGGAAAGGTAGATTATAGCTGAGTCAGGCGGAAGGTACCCTTGGGAAAATAAGACAAAAATCTCTGCCAGTGTCGGCAGATAAAAAGAAACTAGAGCATGTCCTGAAAGACTTCCTCTGCTGTGTGAGCTGTGAAGCAACATATGGCCACACCCAGTTGACCTGAAAATGAAACTTTAGGGAAACCAATATATCTGAAGATGACTGCCCAGTTTGTGGTCCACAGTGAATTAAGCGCATGACGAGAAACCGTCGAAAAGGAAGTAACCCACATGAAAGAGAGCTACATTTTCTTACAGGTCCAATCTCACTTTCATCATTACATCTTAATTTGAAGAAAATAAATTTATAAACCAACCTTCGTTCTTGTCAATTCTCAAAAATCTTTGATATCTTTGTCCCCTGCCCCTTGTTCTTCATAAGCACTAAAATCCACATCAAGGTCATCTGTTGTTTGTTCATCAAAGTCTAAAAATTAAAAGAACAATTTTAGTCATTAGATCATCCTCATTGTACAAAGAATTTATTATTAATTATTTACACATTTTCTTATCAACCAAGTTAACCTTCCTTGTGATCTGTGTGGTTTGCACCGAGAATGTGAGTATGTTACGCACTTGATATGTCCCTATGGCATGAAGGACAGGCATATTTGAATTTCAGCCAAAGTTTTGTTGTTTGCATTCTTATCAACCAAGTTAATCACTCTTTGTGACCTGTGTGGTTTGTGCTGAGAACAGGAGTACACTGCGCTCCCATTGCACAGCTAAAGGATGTAATACATATGGCATGGTCATTCTTATCCGTCGATTCTCCCCGTCTTCTTCTTCTTTTCTTCCACCATTTACTTCTTTATAGAAGTGTTGGGGGAAATGGCTGAAACATTCCTTTTCTGTTAAGTTTTTTTTTATATTTAACCCTCCAGACAGTTGCAGTCCCATGCGGACAAAATCTGTCTTCCTGGGTTTGTCTGGAGTTGTCCTTTTCTAGGTGATTTCAGCTTCCTGAAATCAGGCTCACCAACTTGGGCTTTTGTTTGTGCAGTGTGTGCTCCCTGGACACTATAGTTTAATAACCATATACTTGGGAAAAGTGACACAGAATTAAAATACAAGACAAGAAAAAGATCTTGAAGAGAGAGAGAGAACGATAGCTATTTGTCCCATAGCTGGGGCACTGGTTGGTTGCAGCCAGAGCATTTACCACTCCCGGTGGGTTCTGCGCTGTTACCTTAGAGGGCCCATTCTGCTTCCCCCTCTTGGTCTGGTCTTTCAACTTCAGTCTGTCTGACTTGGTTGGAACTTCAGTCCAGAGTATTGCACAAAGTATGCACTCCTGCAACAATGCTAGGGGACTCGTGAACAGAAAGGTGCTGTCCGAATATGAACCCATGACCTTCGACTCACAAGAGCGTAACCACTTAGCTACAGAAACCCCAGATCAGATATTCACATCAAGTCAGTATATCCACATCAAAGGTCAGTATATCTCCACATCAAAGGTCAGTATATCTCCACATCAAAGGTCAGTATGTCTCCACATCCAAAGATCAGTATGTCTCCACATCAAAGGTCAGTATGTCTCCACATCAAAGGTCAGTATGTCTCCACATCAAAGGTCAGTATGTCTCCACATCCAAAGATCAGTATATCTCCACATCAAAGGTCAGTATATCTCCACATCAAAGGTCAGTATGTCTCACATCAAGTCAGTATGTCTCACATCAAAGGTCAGTATGTCTCACATCAAAGATCAGTATGTCTCCATCAAATTCCAGTATATCTACATCAAAGATCAGTATATCTCACATCAAAGGTCAGTATGTCTCCACATCAAAGGTCAGTATGTCTCACATTAAGGTCATGTCTACATCCAAGATCAGTATATCTCACATCAAGTCAGTATATCTCAATCAAGGTCAGTATGTCTCCACATCAAGGTCAGTATGTCTCCATCAAGGTCAGTGTCTCCACATCAAAGGTCTATGTTCCACATCAAATTCAGTATATCTCCACATCAAAGATCAGTATATCTCCACATCAAAGGTCAGTATGTCTACATCAAGGTCAGTATGTCTCACATCAAGGTCAGTATATCACATCAAGGTCAGTATATCTCCACATCAAAGGTCAGCCGTAGTGGTCCTTCAACTCTTCCAGTTTCTTGTTATGATAGTCTTCTTATTCCTTGTTCGCTCTACATCAACCACTTGTTAAACCCCGTTCGCTCTACATCAACCACTTGTTAAACCCTGTTCGCTCTACATCAACCACTTATTAAACCCTGTTCGCTCTACATCACCTACTTGTTAAACCCCATTCGCTCTACAATAACCACTTGTTAAACCCCTCTTTGTGGCCTGTATGTGATTTGCACTTCAAAGCATGAGTTTATTGTTCGTTAGAATCCTACAGGTCCATACGCAAGCACATCTAGTTTCTTCATGCTTTTTATTCGGGTTCACCTCCCTAAGTTGCAGACGCAAAAAAAAATTAAGGGCCCATCCCCAAAATACTGCTGCTTTCGCAATAAAATACTTCACAAACAACACTTACCTCCTTCCTTCTCCTGCCAGAACATGGCGTCTGTATAAAAGACAACACCTGGGCCACCTTTCTCCCATGGTTGCTCAATCTCTTCCTCATAAAGACGCTCTTTGTTTCTCTCCTGGCTGCTAGGGTCATCTTCACTGGCTTCATGACGATCCCACTCTTCAGCATCTTCATCATTCTGATATAACAATGTAAAATTATGAAGATGCAACAAAGGCTGGTTAAAAAACTAAGAACTACAGATGCAACAAAGGCATTGTTAAAAACTAACAACTACAGATACAACACAACTGGCACAGCATAGAAAACTGAGTCTTCTCACAACGATTCACAACACATGTTGATAAGACAAGACAACACAGGCGTGTCACAACACAATAAATGGGCAAGTCTCCTTCTTCAAACGCTCCATATCGACACTTGTTAATCACTCTTTGTGATTTATATGTGATCTGAGCCTAAGAGTGATTGTACGTTGTGCCAGTTATGCGCCTACAAGTAGGCCAGCACATGTGATTTCTGCTACGCTTTTTATTTACTAGGATAGCTTCCCTAGGTCCCTACCTTAGTCATCTCTTACGACACGTCTTGTGAGTCACAGTGTTACTATTCTTTGCTCCCCTTGTGGGCTCCCGGCAACACACAGGTGTCAAATGCATTCAACTTGCATACCAGAACACAATACTCAACAAACAGTCCTTTTTAAGACTAGTCCCGGGTCACACCAAGAAATAAGGCATCCAATATCCTCTGTCACATAGAGGTTTAATTTACCGCTTAACAAACAAACAAACATTTATAAGTACAAGATTCAAACTACAACAACCCAGCTATAAATACTTACATGGTAGCGCCTCTCAACTGCAATCAACTTCTCTTCAATATTCTCAGCCTTAAGTCTCTTTATCCGATGTTTCTCTTCCTTTTCTAACAGTCTTCTCTGTTTATTTGTCTGATTCTTAGACTTTTCTCTGATTGGTAAAGATACTGGGACAAGAAATTTGGTCTCTGAGGCAGGGCATTGGCTAAGTTTAATTTCAGAAAGACCTGGTGTTAATTTTGTTTTTGAACAGTCTGAACCATAACTTTCTGTAACTGAAGGCAAACTTATGGGAGGTTTCAAACTGGCATATGTAGAGTCATTTTCTGGTCTATATTCTTCTGTGCCATTCTCATGAGAATTTGAAGTGGGATCAAGATTTGAAGATGAGTTGTCCATGTCAATGACTGATTGATCAATGAATGGTTGGTCAATGACTGATTGGTCAATAAATGGTTTGTCAGAGACTGGTTGGTTAATGAATGGTGGACCACTGTGTATTTCCTGAGAGTGTGTGTAATTACAATTATCACTAATTAGAGATCCCTTCCTTTCAACTGGTTCAGATGAGGGTTTATGCTTATAAAGAGTCTTTGTTGTTGATAGTGAACCTCCAGGATATTTATTCCTGTGTCTGTTTACTTTATCAACTAGTTCAGCATTTTCAAGAGAATCTGATGATACTTTATAATCAAAATTCACATTTGCATATATTCTTCTTGCAGCAGTTTTGGGGAACTTTAGTTGAAGCTTGCTTATTAGATTGTTTGGGAGAAGGCACCGTTGGATAAGGTCCAAAAAGACAACAGTTGAAGTCCCCACATTTCCCTGTAGCAATAATTCTGGGGGCTTGAATTCTGGCATCTGTAGAATGGTTTCCTCTTCAACAGTTTCAGGAACATCTGTAACAAAAAATGTTTATGCAAATAACTACAACGCGTAAATAATGTCTATATGATGCAGTAAAGCTAACCTACATATTTTTATATTTAGTATAATTCTCTCGTATCGTCTGTGTGGTGCAGAGGCCTGCAAAGGAAGCAAAGAATAGTACCACTGCAACTTACAAGGCATGTCGTAAGAGGCGATTGATGTAGGACCTAGGAAAGCTACCCTAGTAAATAAAAAGCATAACAGAAATCGGATGTGCTGGCCTACTTGTAGGCGCATAACTGGCACAACGTACAACCGTTCTTAGGCTCAGATCACATAGAGTGGTTAACAAGTGGTCGATAGTAGCGTCCGAAGAAGAAGATCCTCTAGTATTCTTCTTCTTCTGCGATAAACTTCTGCTATGCAACTACTCCGGTATGTGTCATAAACAGGGCCGTGCGCTTGAGGTCTTCACCGGTCTCCCATAGTTTGTTTTTAAGGGTTGTTTCTGTTGGCCAGATGTCCATTCTCCCACTGCTCAGGCTGGGGCAAGATGTGTTCTGTGGACTGCTTTGGTGCTCCAAAGCTGCTGGCAGCCGAGTCCCTGAGAGCCATTCTGTGGAGGTGTGCTCTGAGATAGCAATGTCCTGTTCTAAGTATGAAGACTGTACTTTTCTGTTTAGTGTATTTATACTATTGTGCTCTGGGTTGAATCCTCCGTTTGCTTTCCTCCATATCATTTTTCTGGATTGTTTTATGAGAGCCTTTGCTTCTGTAAAGCTTTGTGTTGGGTAATGTTGTGTTAGGCTCCCTCTCCCTCCAGCCCTTGCGAGTTTGTCAGCCTTTTCATTTCCTGGGATGCCATAGTGTGCTGGTATCCACTGTTAGACTAGTTCTCATGTCTTTGACCCTCTCGCATTCGTTTACAAGCATAGGGTCTGCAGGCAATTTTTATATACCACTCTATCCTGAGCAACTCGTTCAATTTCTTCTATGAAATTGAAATCTATATGGAATTGCAGATAGCGAAGATGATAACATGCTGCACAAATGACCGCATGTCGTGGAAATTCTGGGCCTAGGGACATAAACTTTAGGTGTGCATGTGGTGCACGCTTGACTTCAGAAAACCTTTACTTGGGGATCTAAATTACAAGTACCTCTGGAGTACAGCTCACCTGAATGATGAGGAACACTATTGATAACGGAAGCAAGCTTTCACACAAAAATTAGTCATCTGTGACCTAGTAGGCGCCATGACTATGCCTGAATTCATAGTGGGCGAACAAAGAAAAACAATCTATATATAGAGCCATAAAATTAATCTTTTTATTCAACAGTAAAAATAATTAACCCTCACATGCAATAGTTTAATTAACATTCATGTGTAATAGTAAAATTAATGTTCACACGTAATAGTAAAATTTACATTCACATAAAATATCAAAATTATATTCACATGTAACATAGAACAACTAACATTCACATGTAAAAGGAAAATTTACATTCATATGTAACAGTAAAATGAATAATTAAATCATAAAACTAACAATTTTGCTTGCTTATGTGATACCATACATATGTGTCTGCCCTAAAATGCCAACTTATTAAATATCAGTAGTATCACAGCAGACTCCCCTTGGTTTTCTTCTCAGATTTGTGGGTTTTCATACATCACCTATGTAACAGTATTCTACATAGAATGCATTAGTTGGGGTACATTTGGAGGATGAATGATGTTAGAACGCCTAAAGAACTTTATAGGGAATTGCAGACAAATTGGGAGATCTTGAGGCTGTCCTTTACTTTGGCACAATGATCAGTGTCTAAATCATCATGTGCTCAAAATAAATATCATATGCATGATACATGGCAGTGGTGAAGCTGATTCCTGGAATTTTCCCAAAGCTGTTGTTACAGGGCGCACAAACAAAATTGATGAATGAGAATGTCTGCTGTGCTTACGAAAAACTGGCTAAATGTTGTCACGGTATCCAGAAGTCATCATAGTCAAACCCATAGTGATAGTCATGGCAATGATAAGCAATGAGCAAAATCAACCTTGTCGGGATGTCATTATTAAGTATTAAGTAAATTTAGTAATATTTATTAGACATTGGGGTAAGAACCAATGGGAACTAATTTTATAATTCGAATACACAGATATACAAAGTGAAAGTTGCTTACCTGCATCCGCTCTACTCGATTTTAGTTTTATCTGTGAAACATGACATTCACCAACGACCAAGTCACCATTCACATCTGTCCAGTGTTGACCGTTATAACGTAAAAACTGAACCAACTTTGTTTTCAGAACTTTGACGACACAGCAACGTTTCAGATCCTTACGTTTATTTCCTTGCGTATCTTCACTTACTTTTTCTGGCCGATGACGAAAGTGGAAACAAATAAATGAGTTACTCTCAACTAAGGGTGAAAAATGAGCCCGCAAATCTGCTGCATGAAAATTTGATGGAATATTTGTCACAGCAACAAAATCATAACCATTGTCCGCCATTACGATCCACTATTTCAACAATTAAATTGTACTGTGTCAAGTTGTCAACACACTTACTACACACAATAGTACGTACTACGCACAAAATAATAATGAGTAGAGAGTTGTGTCCCTTAGTTTATAGTGTTCTTTTGTCGTCACACTGCTATCGGGTTGTTGCCCAGTGTTGTGGTTTTCTGTTTCTGTCTTGCGTGCGTTGTTCTGGTGGCTTGGGTGATTGTTATTTTTGCTCTTTCACAGTATGCTGCTATACCATCTAACCATCTTTTTCGTGGTCTTCCTCTCGCCTTCTTTCCTGAAGTTCTGTTGTAGAAGACCCTGTATACTGTGGAGTTTGGATGCATTCTTATTAACTATTAAGTGGCCAAACCACTTCATTCTTTGTTTCTCTATGTAAATCAAGCAAGGTTCAGTGCCAACTTTCTTGCTTATGCTGATGTTGATGACTGTTTTTTCTGGTGTTGGTAACTTTTCGTAGGCAGCGCATTTCACATGTAGTTATTTTTATGACTGCTCTTTGCTCATTGTCCATGTTTGGTTCTGGTAACGCAAAATAGGTATACAAACGCTGTTGATCATCTGTTGCTTAGCTGCCTGTGAAATTTGTGGGTGCCTTAACAATGGGGCTAGCTGGTAGGTTACATCATTTGCTTTTGAACTCTAGTCTCTATCTAGTCATCCGTCTTCTGTGAATATGCTTCCTAAGTATTTGAATTCTTTCACTTGATTTATTGTGGTACCATTGACATGGGTGTCTAGTTTATTATGTTTCCTTCCCACATTCATTATTTCTGTTTTAGTGTTGTTGATTTTCATGTCATGGTTTATACAATTTTGGTTCAGGGTGTCAATGTGTTGTTGTAGATCTTGTTCACTTTGGTGTATCAGGCACTGATCATCTGCAAAAAGCAGTTCATTTGTTTCATAATTATCTGAATTTGACTCTTGAGTTATTTTATCCATATATGCAATAAAAGTAGTGGTGAGAGGACACAACCTTAAGTCTAACACCTGATGTAATGGAGAACCAGTCGGTCATTCCTTCTGTTGTTCTTACTGTACTCTGGCTATCTTGATATAAGGCCATGATGTTATCTAATAGTTGTCTCTCGACGCCATATTCTTCAAGGATTTTCCATAATTGGAGTTTATAGTGTTAATCGATAATATTATCGATATAAAGGGAAGACTGCAGTAAAACTATGTAGCAATGATAAACACGTAAAAACAAAGTACTGTAGTTTTACAAAACAATACACAGCAACTTTTCGACCATAAGACCTTTATCAAGCATATTTTTTGTACGCTTTGCTTGATAAAGGCCTTTGGTAAACGTTGCTTGTATTGTTTTTGTATAACTACAGTACTTTGTTTTACGCATTATCAGTTATATGAGGACTATTATCTTATCACTCCGGAGTAGGGGTTAATCTATCTTATCACCCCATCATGTCACTCGGACATGTCCGTAGCTAAGTGCTCCGAATATGCCTCATCAAATCCAGCCACGACCAACACGTCAGTTCGATGTTGATTAATCAGCATCTTTGTATACTTGGTTTTTCGGGATGTACCAATATTGATACACATCTCTCTCAATCTGGCCAGGCGTGGATTCATAACCCTGGAACTTCTCTGTTCGGAAAGACTCTCTCACAATGAGTTAAGAATGCCATTTCGGTCAATTGCGGTGCTTTCTGCTATCGTAACGCTCCAGCCAATCTATCAGCTCGTTCATTACCCAAGACTCCGACTTGCTAGGGACGAAAATGAAGGTGATTTCTCTGATCCAGTATCTACACCTAACATATACTCACAATTCCTGTTTTGACTTAACGAAACATATTCTGGAGTCACTGCATATGAAAACACGAGAGTAGTTATCAGATGCCAATCATGTCAGCGCCTCTGTAACCACCAGCGCCTCCGTTGTCAAACTACTGGTGGTTTTCGCATAGGACGCCATGGACTCTTATTATTTTTCTTCCAGAACGTGTCGAAAAAGTCTACACACATTGTTATTGAAAAAATTAAAATGCATATCCTTTACAGGACGTAACCATCAACCACAGTAAACAAGTCTTTGATTTTCTAGGCACCACTTATACGTTCAGTAGATTGCTATTGTTTTCTGAACGGTGAGGTGTATTTTTATCTTTGTAAAATCCTACGAAACGAATTTGCTTCAAAACATGCCCACCGCGGAGTTTGAACCAGCTACGCTTGGGTTGTGATCGAGCTCACTAACCGCTTAAGCTACAGAATCGTTATTAGCTAACTGTAATCTGATCAGATAATATTATACCTCTGCATTGGAAGTTTACAATCTTCTTCTTCTTCTTCAAACGCTCAATATCGACCACTAGTTAACCACTCTGTGTGATCTGTATGTGATCGGAGCCCAAGAGCGATTGTACGTTCTGCCAGTTATGCGCTTACAAGTAGGCCAGCACATCCGATTTCTACGACGCTTTTTATTTACTAGGTAGATTTCCTAGGACCCATCCTAATCGCCTCTTACAATATCCTTTGTAGGTCGCAGTGGTACTATTATTTGCTTCCTTGATGGCCCGCGCCACACGAGCGAGGAAGTTTGCATTGAATCTAACCAGCGGTTTTATGAGTTTGAAATTACACGTTGTAACAGAATAACTATGCCTGATAGACAGAATGAGGAGTGTGTTTAACCAGCATGCCATGAGAACCATCGGTATGCATTTATTCAACATCTCCTTGGGAAGACTGAGCCCCTATGTCTGCTTGAAGTGCCATTGCGTCAGTTCAGTAACCAACAACCAAGACCACTCACAGTCAGCCTTCAGTGTAGATATCGCCCGAGTGGTTACCGGGCCCCAAATTTGGGGTGTAAAGAATAGAACCCTGTTACCTGCCACGCATGTCGTAAGAGGCAACTAATGAGGTTTGGCTGAAATCGGATGCATGTGTCCTAAACGTGTAGAAGTCTATGCGTTTAGGGGCCTATCAAACCAATGTGCAACTTATACACGTTCTTGCAAAGATCAAACATATCACAAAGAGTGATTAATATTGGTCCTAGTATACAGAACGAACGCAAAGAAAAATAAGAAGAAGTGCATAGATGATACTTTATTTAATCTAATTTAAACAGCTATAAAATTGCGTAGATTAACTAGATTTTTATCTGTCATTTCATGTCAACGTCCAGATTTGGAGACAGATAGCATAATGTCGAGAGAAAGATTGGGTTGACAATGCGCTTTTAGAGTTTGCCGTGGCGTTTTTTCATTTTAAAATTGAAGCCATTTGTTATATGTTTTGGTTTGACGCCTAGGGAATCTATCCTAGTAAATAAAACGCGTTGCAGAAATCGGATGCGCTGGCCTACTTGTAGGCACACAACTGGCACATCGTACAATCGCTCTTAGGCTCAGATCACATACAAATCACAAAAGTGGTTAACAAGTGATCGATATGGAGCGTTCAGATAAGAAGATATACTTTGGTTTGCTTTATTGCAGTAATTCTTCCATTTGCTGAAAAAATGCACGCCGAATACTGATCATTGAGAATATTGCTTTTTCTTTTCAACATCAGGCGAATAAGATGTTTTAAGGCGAATAAGATGTTTTCGATACCTGGAGAATTACTACATCAAGTAAAAAGTTTCTTATATCTTGGTCAAATGATAACATATGATGGCAGATGTATAAACGAAATTAAAAAGAGAATAGGAATGGTCACAACCTGGGTATCACCAGATCACAGAACAGAAAATCAAATTGACCACATATGCATAAACAAGAAATTCAGGTCATCTCTACAAGATGTAAGGGTCCTAAGGGGGCAGATGTAGATTCGGATCACCATTTGCTGATAAGTAAAATTAAACTGAAGCTTAAGCGATACATAACATCCCATGAACATAGACACCAATATAATGTAGGATACCTCAGAAGTCAAGAAACAAAGGAACAGTTCACGGTCACAGTCTCTAATAAGTATGAGGTGTTGCGGCAATTAGAAGATGAGGTGAGTGCGGAAGAATGCTGGCAGCAAGCCAAAAATATTTGGAATGAAACATGCACAGAGGTATTAGGAAAGAAGGAGCGGAATCATAAGGCATGGATAACTCCAGAAACTCTCAAGGAAATAGAAGAAAGGAAAAGAGGAAAGCAGATTTAAATAATAGCAAAACTAGAACTGCCAAAGCCATAGCCAGGAAAAGTACACAGAAGCTAGCAAGAAAGTGAAGAAACAAATAAAGTTAGATAAAAGACAATACGTAGAAGATCTAGCAAGAGAAGCAGAGGTAGCTGCAGGAAAAGGAAACCTTAGGATCTTTACAATATCACTAGAAAGCTAGCAGGAAAATACAGACCATCAAATGGGTTGATCAAAAATAGTAGTGGGAAAACTATCACTAATGTTAGAGACCAAATGGAAAGATGGATGGAATACTTCAAGGAACTCCTGAACAGACCAGCGCCTACAAACCCCCCAGATATCCAACCGGCAGAAATTGACTTGGACATCAACTGTGAGAAACCATCCAAGGAGGAGATTAGTAAAGCCATTAAACTTTTAAAAGATGGAAAGCGGCCGGTCCAGATGGTATTCCAGCAGAGGCGGTTAAAGCCAACATAAACACATCCACAGAAATACTGTATAAATTATTTAGCAGAATCTGGGAGACCAAAGAAATACCAGCAAACTGGAGAGAAGGATACCTGGTGAAGCTACCAAAGAAAGGGACCTTCAGAAGTGTTAAAACTATAGGGGAATAATGCTGTTGTCAGTACCTGGGAAAATACTAAGCAGAGTCATCCTGGAGAGACTGAGAGATACCATCGATATAAAGCTAAGAGATGAACAGGCAGGCTTCCGACCAAATAGATCCTGTGCTGACCAGATAGCCACATTACGTATAATAATAGAGCAAAGTATTGAATGGAAATCCCACTTATATCGGATTTGTTGATTATGAGAAGGCTTTGACAGTATTGATAGGGAAACCCTTTGGAAATTAATGAGGCATTATGGAATCCAACAGAAAATTATTAACCTAATAAAAGCAACATATACAGATATGAAATGTAGAGTTCTTCATGAAGGTAAACTAACAGATACTTTCGAAATAGAAACAGGAGTGCGTCAGGGATGTCTTCTATCACCTTTGTTGTTCTTACTGACAATAGACTGGATTATGAAGACCACAGTAACTAACACCAGAAATGGAATCCAATGGACTCTGACAGAGCAACTAGATGATCTGGACTTCGCTGATGATATAGCCCTTCTGTCACATACACAAAATCAGATGCAGGATAAGCTTAACACATTGAATCAAAGGTCCCAGCAACTAGGGCTGAACATTCATAAGGGAAAGACAAAGATATTGTGAATTAACCAAGCAAACGACAACTCGATCTCCCTGTGGGAAATCCCACTTCAAGAGGTAGAATCATACACTTATTTGGGCAGCAACGTAGACAAAGAGGGTGGAACAGATAGAGATGTTAAAATAAGAATACAGAAGGCAAGGGAGCTTTCATTGCACTGGGAAACATTTTGAAGTCCAAAGAAATCAAATCTAGAACAAAATTCGGATATTTAACTCTAATGTTAAAGCAGTTCTACTGTATGGGTCAGAAACATGGAGAACAACTAAAACAATAGCGCATAAATTGCAAACATTCATCAACTGGTGTCTGCGCAGAATAGAGGAATAAGATGGTATGATAGGGTCAAAATGAGGAACTTATGGAGAGAACAAGACAGATTCCAGTGAACGAACAGGTTAAAAAGACGCTGGCGCTGGATAGGACACACTTTGCGAAAACCGGAGGGAATATAACAAGAAGGGTCCTTGCCTGGAACCCGCAGGGACAGCGAAAGAAGGGAGGCCGAGAAATACATGGAGACGAGATTTGGAGGCAGAGATCAACAATATAAAGAAGAGCTGGAGGAGCTGCAGGAGATAGCTAGAGATAGGAAGACTTGGCATGAGTTGGTTGAGGGCCTATGCCCAACCCGGGGTAAAAAGGCAAAGAGAGAGAGAGAGAGGAATGGTCAAGGATAATTTCAATAGTATGAGAAAGTTACTGACATCTAAACAAATCACAAACAGGCTAAAATGAGGATGATCAAATGCTATATATATCCTATATTAATGTATGGCTCGAAACATGGACAATGAACAAGCAGTTAGAAGATGCATTTGAGATGTGGATATATAGAAGAATAGGCAGAGTTTCATGGCCAGAAAAACAGACAAATAAACAAGTTTTAGGAAAACTAGGCATGAAGAAACAATTATTAATAGAAATAAAATTCAGACAAGTAAAGTATTTTGGGCACATAAAAGACATGACACCATGATAAAACATTTACTAGAGGGAAAGTTGAGGGAGGAAGAGCAAGAGGAAGACCGAGAGATAAGTGGGAGGAAACTTTAAGAAATGGACAGGTTACAGTCTGGCAGCGTGCAAGCCATAGGCGAAAGACAGAGGATACTGGAGATTCATTGCAGCGAACCTTCGACGTGGAGACGGCACCTGATGATGATGTTTACCTGAAGTTTTTTTGCTTGTTGGTGGATCACTATCGGAGCACTGGACAAGTCAAGAATATATTTGAAAGTCCCAGGTTTAATCTCCAAAGATATACAAATTGAAGCAGAACAAAAGTTTGTCGCTCTCGATGCCCCCAAAACATTATCGTAAAGAAACATGGGCGCGGGTGTTTACAGTCGATTTTATCACGAACGCCGAAAAATGGAGGCAGCGGATTTTACATTACATATTCTAACGGAGAAACTGAAATGCATTTTCTTACTGCAGGAAAAACATGCACTACTTTTAAAACAGAGACGATAGGTGTTTTTGTAGTCATGTAGAGTCTAAACTTATAAGAGACACCACCACACATAATCGACATTCATCGTAACTCAAGATCCGTACTCCTAGCAATTCCATGTCTCAAACAACACAGACTATTCGAAGATGTAAAACTCAATATTGGAATTCTTTTAAAAATCAGAAATGGTCTTGCGTGGATCTAGCACACTCCAGTACTCATGGAAATGGGATGGCAGATGAGCTGGCAAGAACTGGAGGAACACTGGAATAGCCTCATATATCACATACCTCCCAATGAATAAAAGCAGCATTGGAACAATCCATGAAAACGAAGTGGAGGGGAAAACTACAAGTCATCATATCTTGGCTCAGCAGAAAGGAACATACTCGGACAGAACAGACATTATAGTCTAAAGTCCACATGCACAGAATTGTCTTAAAACTCTCTGTCACTGCATGGAGCACCCACCCACTCAAACCACAGAACACTTCATGCAAGACTGTCCCATTCTTATCTGTCAAAGATTGAAAACATGACAAAATCAGACCCCATCAACATTCGTTCTGAGCGGGGCATTCATCATAATCTAAGAACCGCTGTTATAAGGGGAAGATACTTTGAAAGGTATCGAACGCGACATAATGTATCTCTGGCGGGAAGAGTTGATTGCATTGCAAATATGGCGCAGGCCAAGCTGAAGGATTACTTTACATCGAAAAAGAGAAATGATTCTGCTCAGGCTGCGAAAAGACGTAAAATTGAAATTCCATTTAGTGATACTGAATATACAAGGGCTAGCAGAACTAGATCCAAGTCTGAAGATGGCAAAAAGTCACCAGCAACAAACCCACTCGTCCCATCTGACTCGGATTCTGAGTTAGAACGAGATGGCGTTCCTACACTATGTGAGCTATCTTTTTCTCTGTCAAAGGTCACACATGTTGTTGCCGAGCAGCCGAAAAAGGCTGTATCTGTAACATTTGGCAGGAGTAAGAATATAAAGCAGTTTTCTGGAAGTAGATTCAAAAGAAACACGTCAACATCAGTTAAACCCGAAACTGGACAAACAAAACTTACAGATCATTTACTGATAAAAACTTCGACCGCACAAGTTAACAATGACGTTGATTCAGAACAACAAAACGCATTCAACAGTGATGGTGTCAGTAAGCCTAAAGATGAAATAAAAATAGAACAGAAGACAATAATCGTGGAAGAGGTCACTTCATTTGGGGATAATCAGGGTTATGTTGAGGATCATAGCACTCCACGCAAAAGAATCATCAACACTGTAGAAATAGCACCAGAAGGCGAAGGATCTCACTTTCGCAGGCGAAAAGTTCCCATTCGGAAGCAAAGTCCAAGCAAACTAGAAGGTCTTGTTGCAGCTTCAGAATCCGCTAAGAAGAAATTAGTGCTTGTTCCATCTCATGAACCAGGACCATCGAAGAAGGTATGATACATTTGTAAAATTAAGTGTCGTAAATAGTAGTTTAATAGACTTGTATATGATTTACTCATACTGGCATGCACATTTTTTGCTTGCTGGCAGATAAATCTGTTGTTTAAGTGTTGCCAGACAAAGATAATGATAATTTCCTTTCCTGAAACCCATAAAGCAGTCTGACCGATACGCTTTGGGGCTTCTTATAGGGTGTCTGTGACTTACACGCCTTGTGATGTCTTGTAGTGTATCTTTAAGCGACATACCGTAGAACTTTTTGTAAGGTGTCTGTGACAGACATGTCTTTAGGATGTCTGACTTACACGCCTTGTGGTGTCTTGTTAGGTGTCTGACAGACATGCCTTGTGTCATCCTGTAAGTGTTTGTGACTGACATTCTCTGTGGCTTCTTGAATGGCAACAACGGAGTCACTCACCGTTGCTTTGTCCATGGCAATAAACTGAAGATAACTTCTACATGTTACCTAATTTAATAAGTTAGTTAGCTCTAGCTACATGCATCACTCTCATTAATCTTCCTTTTTTGGCATACTTGATAGCTTGATAGGGAACTACAGTACAAATATAAATGGTACATGACTCAACAAGTTAAGAGATAGATTCATAGAACCTGCACTTACAGCAAAGTTAGAAAAAAACTAAACATCAGCAGTGGTTTTGCCCTGAATAAAGTCATGTTGAATTTGGGAACTTTTGTAAGAATGCTCAAAGTTAGATCAAGTACCAGAGCATATCCTGCAAGACTGTCCTCTCCTGGGGAGCTGAGAAGCAACATGTGGCCACACCCAGTCGACCTGAAAACTAAGCTTTGGGAAACCTGACAGACCTAAAACTGACTGCCCAGTTTGTGGTCCACAGTAAATTAAGCACATGACCAGAGAAGGAGAAGAAGGTCAAGTGAAGACATTTTTTAATTGTATCAATTATATGTACTACACAGTATTGTTTTTAAAATATTTTTGTTTGCACATTTGCTGAAATATGTTTAAAGTTCATATTTACTTCTGAAGTCGGAGAAGGCATGCCTGTATGGCAGAGATACTGATAAAAAGGAATGCAGACTTTCCCCTGACTGCGCCTGAATTCATAGCAGGCGAATGCAAGAAGATGGTTCATATTTAAGTCATGTATCTTCTTCCTTGCAATTTGTTTCATATGCTTAATCTAAACTATGAGATGGGCTGCCTCTATGAAGCTGTATGTCATTTGGAGTTTCTAGAGTTTCCTATAGCTTGTTCTGAAAGCTTCGTTCGTGAGACATTCGTTCGTTTCATTTGTTGGTGTAAGTATGATGGACAAGACTGTAGGGTGTGCTCTGGAGCAGTCTTATATGCACACTATGCAGTCTGAACAGGCTTCATTCTGTGCATGTGGCAGTTGAGCTGACAGTGCCCTTTTATGAGACGGAAGATATGTTATGTAGTATATAAAAACAAATCAAAATAATTAGTTGATAATATGGGAACAACTTTCTGCATAAATCAATATAGTTAATGATATATCTCTCTCACTCCGCGATCACGCCCAGATCGATGTACCAGATTTCCTCATAAATTCTCATTCATGGGGAAATCTGGTTCATGCAGCCTTACATGGGTGTGTTTCGTCACATTTTTAGCGCCATTTGGAGCTCTGGTGCTTATCCTTCGGCGATGTGTCTGGTTTTAGCCAGCGTTTACTGGGTTCGCTCTCCATCAGCCTTTGGCTGGGTTCGCTCTCACCAGCCAACCTGCAAGGCAGCAGGTAGTTAATTATATGAAAACTCATTTGATCCTGAAGACAATATAATTGATATTTACAACTTCTATTTCAGCCTGAAGACAATATTGGCGATGAAACAGACAATGAAGTGAATGCTGTTATGACTGGCAAATCACAATTGTTAGCGTTAGTAGCAGAGATAATTGTACCATTTGATGATGCTGTTTCTCCATTGCCTGCCACACCGGAACGACAGGAAGAGATATCATCTTCACCAGAACCAGTGATGCCTGTTACTCCTAGACTGCAAAATTTATCACAGAAACTAAAAGCCCTTACAAAAATGGTAATACATAACTGAATTTTTCCTTTATTAAATTTGTTATTGTTTGTTAGGTGGCAGATTAAGCCTATATGTGGCAGAGGCACATTTTCGACTTAAGACGGCCTTTTATCTTGATGTGACCTGGAACTAGTCCTAGAGCGGACTATGTGTTAAATATTGTGTTCTGATGTGGAGTTCTGATGACTTTTGGTATTGTTCTGGATGTAGCTCTGAGAAGGGCTTTTTGTGTTGATCTGGCATTTAGTCTTGAGAAGGGCTTTTTGTGTTGATCTGGCTTTTAGTCCTGAGAAGGGCTTTTTGTGTTGATCTGGCTTTTAGTCCTGAGAAGGGCTTTTTATGTTGATCTGGCTTTTAGTCCTGAGAAGGACTTTTTGTGTTGATATGGCTTTTTGTCTTGAGAAGGGCTTTGTGTTGATCTGCTTTAGTCCTGAGAAGGGCTTTTGTGTTGATCTGCTTTAGTCCTGAGAAGGGTTTTCTGTGGTTGATCTGGCTTTTAGTCCTGAGAAGGGCTTTTTGTTGTTGATCTGGCTTTTAGTCCTGAGAAGGGCTTTCTGTGGTTGATCTGGCTTTTAGTCCTGAGAAGGGCTTTTTGTGTTGATCTGGCTTTTATTCATGAGAAGGATTTTTGTTGTTGATCTGGCTTTTAGTCCTGAGAAGGGCTTTTTATTGTTGATCTGGCTTTTAGTCCTGAGAAGGGCTTTTTGTATTGATCTGGCTTTTATTCATGAGAAGGATTTTTGTTGTTGATCTGTGTAGAGTTCTTGTAGAAGTCACTGTTGCTGCATAGATGGAGTCCTGTGTTCTCTGATTGGATTGTGGGCCAGCTAGTCTCTTGGATAGGACTTAGTTTGATTGTAGTTCTATTATGGGTGTGCTCCAGTGCTGAAAAGTGCCAATTGCCCTGATAAAGGTAGAGCTACCATGAACTGTGACTGAGATATACCCTTTATTTAATTTTCAATCCTATCCTGTAGATGTAAATGGATAATGGAGCAATTAGAAAGAGAAGGATAGGATGTCACAGGATAGTAATAAATTGTGAATGTTTTTGAAGACCCAGAGGTGCTAAAGGTTCATAACTAATTCAGAGTTAATAATTACCATCCATCGCTAGCGATGATGACAACAATCTCAGATGTTTATTGCTGCACCTCTCTGGTGTATGCGGAGGTGACTTATTCAAAGTAGTTTGTAAGTGGTTACACTAGAGTGGACATAAAGTGGTAATATTAGAGTGGACATAAAGTGGTAAAAATAGAGCAGACACAAAGTAATTTATAAGTGGTTATCTGTGTTTTGCTGGGGCCCACAAGAGGAGCAAAGAATAGTAACACTGTGACATACAAGGCATATCGTAAGAGGAGACTGAGGTAGGGGTCTAGGAAGCTACCTAGTAAATCACTCTTATGTTCAGATCACATACGGATCACAAAGATGGATTTCACATGGAGCATTTGAAGAAGAAGATTGATCATATTCATTGGCTCAGATGCTTCCCATGGGGGTTCTTAAAACTCCTTATTTTCTGCTAACATTTATCTCTATTTGTTATTCTTAAAAAATAACATTACTTGACTTTGTAAGCAGACATATTATTTGTTTCTCAGAATGGTCAGGCCTTGAAAAATCGATTAAAACAAAGTGGTAAAATATATGACATTAAAGCCAAGTTGGGGGAACTGGACAAGGCTATACAGCAGGTCAAGAGTCAGCCAGCTGTTGTTGAAACTTCAGTTACAGATGATGTTGAGACAGACAAAGTGTAAGTATTTTGTTGGTGACATTTTTTCTTTCTCTATCTCAATCTTGAGTTGGTCTGCTAGTTTAGTTGTCCTTCCCTTGTTAAATAATCATGTTTTCAGGGAGTATTTTGTCAGCAAATGGAAGAATAAATAACGAAATCCAACACAGATGCAATAAAACAAATAGGACAAATTGCACCAATTTTTGAAATGCAAACATGTCACTATGAACACTAAAAGAGCATTTTACAACACAAATTTTCTCCCAACATTATGCTATCTGTTCCAAACCTGGATGTTCACCTCGAATGATAGAAGAAAACTAGTCACGACAGAGATGAAGTGTCTACGCAGAATGCTGGGGTAACAAGAAGAGACCGATTTATAAAAAGAATTTAGGGAAAAAAGTGGGTACAACATCAGTTCTCAACTTCATCAAGAAACAACAAATTAAATGGTTTGGTCACATAAGCAGATTACCAACAAACAATGCGTTTCAGAGAGCAATGTTACGCAGATACAGTGTATACTCAGAGATAACAGGAGACGAAAACACTGTTTATGAAGCGCACACAAAAGCCAGTTCTAGAAATCTCTTCTTATACTGACGCTGTGAGGCAAAACAGGATTGGAGAAAAGGAGAAGAAAGATGGTTAAATCATCATGATCATCATCATGTTATCTAACTTAGTCAATTCTCTTCTACCATGGAATGTACAGGTTTGCTGAAATTTGAATCTTTGCTAATGTCCATTGAGTCATTCGTATATGTTGATTCCTCTCCGCCAATAATGGTTGACACATTCCGTTTCTGAGGGCATTTTTAAAAAAAATTTCTTCTCTAGACAGTTGCAGTCCCCTGCTGACGAGATCTCTCTTCCCGATTTTGTCTGGAGTCATTCTACTCTAGGTGACTTCAAGCTTCTGTTGCTGGGCTCACCAACCCAGGCTTTTATGCAGGGTGTGCTCCCTGGACACTTGTTTAATCCCATATGCTTAAGGGAAAGTGTCATAGAAGACAAAACAAGAAAAAAGAATGTCCTCCTCAAGGAGAGAGAGAGACTGACTGCTGTTTGTCCCATAGCTGGGGGATGGGTTGGTTGCAACTAGAGCATTTAGCACTCACCGGTTCATTCTGCGCTTTCACCTTATGGGTCCCCATCCTTATCACCGCCCTTTGGTCTGACCCTTCACCTTCAGTCTGTTCGGCTTAGTTAGACCTGCTAGGAGTTAGACTCCCACCGACATAGCATGAAAGATCATAAAGACACCCAAACCCTACAACCAGAGTAAGGTAGAAATATGGCCACACCCAGTCAACCTAAAAACTAAGCTTTGGGAAACCTGACAGACCTGAAACTGACTGCCCAGTTTATGGTCCACAGTAAACTAAGTGCATGACCAGAGATCGCTGAAGAAGGAAACCTGACAGATCTGAAGCTGACTGCACAGCTTATGGTCCACAGTAAACTAAACGCATGACCAGAGATCGCTGAAGAAGAATCTTTGCTAGCATTAAATGACCTCAATATGACATAAGATTTGTAATTCATTTCCATTATTTTTATCTCCAGTTTACCAGCTTATCAAAGATTTGAGAATCTGGCAGAGGAGGGGCCCCCAACATTGTCCTACCTTTCAGCTCACAAATGTTAGAAGGCGCCTTTCAAGCCATGGACCTGGTGGTTAGCATGATGCACAACCGATCTGAGATGTGCACATTCAGCAAACTGAAAGCTGCAGTTCAAAACATGACCAAGAAGTAAGAGATCAAGTTTTTCTAACTTAAATCTGGGTAATTGTGGAAACAAGAGGTTGTTATAAGTCTTAAATATAAATATTTATGGCCAAATCCTTTCTGGAGTTTTTCATTTTTCAATCTGGGGCTATTGTATTGTTTCTCTTTTGTTTACATCAGACATCCAGCGTGTTGCCAATAACGATGTTGATAACACACTGCATTAGTGACCACATACCATTTAAATTCCGAGGTTCAAGGCCAGTTTGGGTCAAAAGTTGTTGGTGTGCATGAGGTGCGCGGTTGAACTTCAGGCTCCCTGATACATCTTTACCTAGGGATCTAAATTACAAGTACCTCTAAACTCATAGTAAGGCTAATAGTAATAGTAAGGCTAATAGTAATAGTAAGGCTAATAGTAATAGTAACTATGTAATAGTAGGCTAATAGTAATAGTAAGGCTAATAGTAATAGTAAGGCTAATAGTAATAGTAAGGCTTATAGTAATAGTAAGCTAATGTAATAGTAAGGAAAAAAGGCTAAGTAATAGTAAGCTATGTAATATAGGTTAGACTATAGTAAAAACTACAGCTGAGCATAAGAATGGGGAAATATAACCTTAATTTAATTCAACCACAACCCGTTTTTTAATTCAGTAGTTAATCAGTTAATTCTACTTGTTTTGTGTTTTCAGAAACTTTGAAGAGGTAACAGTTGGACAGATCAAAACAATTGTTCCAGAGTCATACATCTTTAGACATGAGAATAATATGGCAACATTTGGGAAGAAACTATCTGGTTACCAGCTGACAGTGGAAGCTAACCTTACAGAAGGTATAACACAGTCAGTTCTCTGTCTTCATATATCTTTATTTCATGTATTTTGTTGCAAAATCAGCACACCAAGCACTCCAGTCCAGACAATTTCTAGGTCTACAGACCATACTGTCTAAACTGTGCAAACAGCGCAAGGTCGTCTTGCAGTGGATGCCGTCTCACTGTGGAATACCAGGAAATCAAACAGCAGACCAACTGGCCAAGGAAAGTGCTGCAGGTAAGCAACTGGATGTGCCACTTACCTACCACCAAATAAAAGGATGATTAAATCATTCAGAAAGCCACCAATACCAACACAAGATGATTTCTATAGTATGAGCAGATTAGAACAAGTTGTCATTCTGTGCCTTAGAGCAGCACAATCGACTCCAGAGTCACATGTATACAAAATTCAACATTGGCAATTCAGCCATGTGTACATGCACATCAGACTGAAGAGCACATACTTCAAGACTGATAGCATGCATGCTTAGGCTAAAAAATCACAAAGAGTAGTCATGCTAGGGTGAAGAAAGTAGTAGGAACCACAGTCTCTGGAGAGTTAGGGTTGATAAAGCAGGTCCTTCTTATCTGGATAGAAATGCCTCCTTGAATATAGTCTCTATTGTACTCATCATCAAGTAGCTTGTCCCTTCAGGAACTTGGCTCTCATGACAGCAGTCCTGAAAAACTGTTCTGTGCAAGTTGACCGGCGTCAGCAGCAGTCATTCTCAGATCGTCAATGACATCTTGGACCCATCCTCTTCTAGGTCTTCCTCTCATTCTTCTTCCAGGCACCATTCCCTCCAAAATTATCTTCTCTAGGCACTCATGTAGTTTGATGTGTCTGAAATACTTAATTTTCCTTGATGTTATGCTCTTTAATAACCTACTCTCCTTAATATCAAGCTATTGCAGAACAAAAGCATTTGTTCTTTTCTCTATCCATGATATCTCTATTGTATTAGAGTTATACAGATATTTGATGGCAAATATGTAGATAAAAGCATGTAACAATTTAGATATATTGTAACTATAGACTCTTTGTCACGCATGTGCTGGTAAGATACATGTCAAAGGTCATTTGTATTTTTATTAATGCTGTCATTTCCTTTATCACACAAATCTCCCACAGATCACAAAAGTAATGAAAGACTTCTAACCAGTGAAGGAAAGTTGACATTTACTGCATCAGCGTTGTTGAAACGGAAACATAGATTTAGAAACAACCTCCTGAATTATTTGAAACATCTTCACAAGGTACTGTTCTGATTATTTGAAACATCTTCACAAGGTACTGTTCTGATTATTTGAAACATCTTCACAAGGTACTGCTATGATTATTTGTAACATTTTCACAAGGTACTGTTCTGATTATTTGAAACATCTTCACAAGATACTGTTACGCTTATTTGAAACATCTTCACAAGGTACTGCTATGATTATGTGTAACATTTTCATAAGTTGTCTATTATTGTGCAGGAGAGCCTGGTTGAATGGATTAGAGTGCTGGCTCCCATTTGGGAGACCCAGGTTCAATACTCAGTAAGGTCAATGAGTTTTTCCTGTCGGGGCATAAAGAAAAAATCATAACCTAAACTAGCCATGTGGCAATTAAATTCTTCAGGCTCGTGTCCCCCCTGTCCTACACCGTCCTAAAAAGCGGTATTACACAGGTAGTAATGACAGTTTAAAAAAAAAACATCCTACTTGTAAGTGCATAACTGGCACAATGTACAATCGCTCTTGGACTGAAATCGCAATGAGTGGTTTAACATGTGGTCGATGTGAAGCATTCGAAGAAGACAGAAGTTGTCACAGTAAACTTGACAATTCAGCCATGTGGACAGGCACATCAGACTGCAAAGCACATACTTCAAGATTGCCATGAATATGATATACTGTATACTGAGGCAAACTCACTGGCGTAACGAAACAACACTCGACAGAAAACTACAAGGACCTCTGTGTGAGCTACAAAAGACAGTGAAGTTGATACAAAAGACAACGTTGAATATATAGACAATATTTCAAGCGAGCGAAGGTAGGAAGAAAGGTCACAGTAAACGCTTGCCAATTGACCGTTTGTAAGACGAAAAATGACATATAATAGATTTATGCATCAAAACAATTTATATGTTTATAATGTTGAAGTTTCAATATAATAATATCTCTCTTTATCCATACTGACTTCAGAATTTTCTAGCTTCTCTCAAGCACCCACTCTTCGTACCTGACGATAAACTGACACGATGGCATCCACAATTCCAACTAGACAAAGTGCCAGAAGTGATATCAGCACCTCTGCCACAGCCACCTGCAGTCAATGTTTACCACACTGCTAAGGATGTACTGGAGAAGCAGAAAGGAAGATTAAATCCACGGGTAAATAAATCCATCAATCGTCCTTGTTTCTCTTTTATCTCATCGCACAATATTTCTTTTCTCTCACTTTTTCTTCATGCCAGAATAATTTGTCTGATAATTTTGGTAAATATTGTAACATGCTCTTGTTCTCCCATAAGTCCCAAGTCCAATATCAGAGATGTTGAACTGTTACACGCCCATGTGTTGAACTGTTACACGCCCATGTGTTGAACTGTTACACGCCCATGTGTTGTCGGGGCTCACAAGGGGAGCAAAGAATAATAACACTGCGACCTATGAAGCATGTCGTAAGAAGCGACTGGGCTGAGGTAGGGGCCTAGGAAGCTACCTAGTAAATAAAAGTTAGTAGAAATTGGATTTGCTGGCCTACTTGTAGGCGCATAACTGGCACAATGTACAATCGCTCTTAGACTCAGATCCGCCTGAGTGGTTACAGGGCCCAAATTTGGGGTGTAAAGAATAGAACCACTGTTACCTGCCACGCATGTCGTAAGAGGCGACTAAGGAGGTTTGGCTGAAATCGGATGCACGTGTCCTAACGTGTAGAAGTCTATGTGTTTAGGGGCCTACCAAACCAATGTGCAACGTATACACGTTCTTGGCAAAGATCAAACATATCACAAAGAGTGATTAAAATTGGTTGTAAAAACGACGAAAGAAGAAGAAGACTCAGATCACATACAAATAATACAGAGTGATCTTCTTCTGCGTTTTCACTAGATTGGGATTTCGTGTTCTCTAATAAAGGCAGCTGTCTGCCTCAGATTATCAGCCACGTCATACAGTTTGTCTTGGACGCTAGTGTAAGTGGGCCACCTCTTTCTTCTCAAGTCTGCATACTTGGGGCTGTTCTGTAGGATATAATTCCTATGATTTCTGCTTCCTCGTTTGTGCCGACCTATTCCCGCAGTAAGTTTTGGCCACCCTCGTGATGGTAGGTCTGACATTCTTAGTGCGTGGTTAAATCTCTGAGGCAGAATGGCGACCGTAGAATCCGTTCTCCCATTCCTCATTGTGAGGGGTCATTGCACCATGTTATGCGCCTTACGGCCTGGTGCATCCGTTTTCTGCAAGCATTTATTTCGGGTTGGCATTCCCTAGCGGACACATGCATCCGATTTCAGCCAAACCTCTTTAGTGACCTCCTACGATATGCGTGGCAGGTAACAGTGGTTCTATTCTTTACATCCCAAATTTGCCCCCAGTTTACAGAACTGCCCCCAGTATGCAGACTTGAAGAAAGAGGTGGCACACTTACACTAGCGTCCAAGACAAACTGTATGGCTGGCTGATAATCTGAGGCAGACGGCTGCCTTTATTAGAGAATCCAAAATCCCAATCTAGTGAGAATGCAGAAGTAGAAGATAAGAATCAGACAATCAAAGTTTTTCGGGCATATAATGCGAAGAGGTGGTTTAGAACATTCGATGGCAACAGGTAAAATTCAGGGAAGGAGAGATCTGGATGAAGATGTTGGATGGTCTGACATCATGGTTTGACAACAGATCGATGTCAGAACTGATTAACTCCACCAAGAAGAGAGAGTTGGGGAGAGACATGATCGCCTAAGCCTGCAGGAATTGTACTTGATTGATTGATTGATAAGTTGCATGTTTCTTAGGTGCTTGGTTTAAAATAGTTTTCAAATCTTGCTGTACAGTAGTCCCTTACTTCTTGCGACTAAGTTAAGGACAACATAAATGTTATCTTCTATTCTTATCTATTCTTATATTCTGTTCTTCTATAAATGATCTTCTATTTTATCTTGTTTTTGGTGTAGGTGGAAGAAGCCTTGTCCAGAGTTGCCGCTGAAAATGAGAATGTAAACAGTGGTAGTCAAAATAAATCCCAGGACAGTTTTATATCATCATCCTCTTCAATGTCTGCCCCAACAATATCAGAACAGAATACATCATCATTGAAAGGAATTCCACCTGCTCTTCTTGCTAAGGTCAGTTACATGTTTGTCTTTTTTTCTTCTTGCATTAGCTCGCTATAAATTCAGGTGTAGTCAGGCGCCTAGTATTGGGTTCTGATTTTTGCTTTCCTTTTATCAGTGTTCCCGTCCTACAGGCGTTCCTTCTCTGACGTCAGAGGAATAATGTCAATATTGATGGAGACTGCAGTAAAACTATATTATAGAATGGCGAAACACGTAATAACAAAGTACTGTAGTTTTACAAAAACAATGACAATACACAGCAACGTTTCGACCAAAAAGGCCTTTATCAAGCAAAGCGATACAGCAAAAGTGACGATCATGGACTCAATGCTCTCTTTTCCTATGCGTCTTAGTACTTTCTCTTCTCATGCTCTATATTTTATGTGTATATGTTAAATGTATATGAGTCATATATTTACTTGAATTTTTATTGTTTCTCTTCTTTTTCCACTTCTAGTTTTTCTGTATTTATTTCGTTATTCGTTTTAGTCACATATTTTCATTCATTTTTAATCGTTGTAGTATCTTTGTTAAAGTCTATATGTAGTGTTCTGTGACATTCGTTACTTTTGTTGTATCGTTTACTTGATAATGACCTTTTTTGGTTGAAACATTGGTGTGTATTGTTATTGTTTTTGTATTTTGTAAAACTACAGTATTTTATTACGTGTGATGTCAGAGGAACACATTTGTCTTTCTCTTGAATGTGTGAGTCTGTTGTGATATGATTTTATTTGTTTAAGCCGCCTATTCAGAAAAGCGTCACATGAAGTTTAAATTCTCATTGTTGTAGCACTCAGGTTGTTGTGAGCACGGTAGACAAGGTGTGTTCCGTGCCAGACTCCATATACAGCAGAGATGAGGTTTTCTTAGAAAGTGTTAAAATGAGTACACTGCTAGTGACGCGTAGTACACACAAGCGAACTCCACCTCCCATTGGAGTATTCCGGGAAACTTTGACCATGAGGTCAGTGGTTAATGGATCTTTGTCTTGCTTCGGGGACAGACTGAACTAGGTCATTATTTTGGGATTGGTTCTATTTAGGAGGCTAACCGAATAAAAAACATGCGTAAAGAGGATGTGCTGGCGTGTCTATAGGCACCTTGCTGGCACAACAAACTCACGTTCTAAGGCACAAATTATATATTGACCAGAAAGAGTGATTGGTGTCTTCAAGGGTCTAAATGCGAAGGATTGACTTCTTGTCTAATATGAGATAATCACCAAAGCCATGTTAAAATGAAACCTATAGCAACCATAAATAATTTCTCATTTTTGAAATGAAACCTATAGCAACCACCAATAGTTTCTCATTTTTGAAATGACACCTATAGCAATCCTAACTTCTCTCTTGAGTTAGTAATATGCATCTATATGGATACTATTTCCCCATTTGTTCTCATGTAAGTAAAGCAAGTGAAGGAACCTATTTTTGTACCTTGAGGTATATTGGGTAATACAGTTAGGCCCATATTTTTCATTGACCGTAGGCACACAATGGGTAATGGGGTCAGCATCACTGTCACCACCGATTTTACTTCCCAGTGCTTTTCCTGGTACCCAATTGAGGCTGGGTCAACCTGTGGGCCGCTATGGTTGGAAAAATATTCCACACCCATTGTGGAATTGGAACTCGGCCATTTGCCTAGAAGCAAGTTCACTAATAACTACACTACTGCTGCTCTCTTTGTTCTCATGTATATTTCTGATAAACCTCTTTATATCCTACATCTGAAACTAATATACAACCACATTGAGATTAACAATAATTTACTTTTTAACAGTTTCTTAACCAGACTTTTCCCACAATTCCATATTTGTGAAAATATTAAGGATTTTTCTTTGTCACGACAGATTCGTGCCAAAGAAGCTCAAAAAATGGAAGAAGCGCTAACACGAAGTCCAGCAGAAGACAATAAAACCAAAATTATGAGCCATCTCCCAGAAATTATACGCATTCTTCGAACGTATCCTTTAAATATTGTTACCACTAAATATTGTTTATTGATATTGACAATTTATTTCAATTAGGGGTCATATGCACTATAAGATAAGGTGACAAGACAGCACCAGGTTAGTGAGCTAATGCTGACTAAGACACTACTCAACCTCCATGTGGTGGCCTTGGAAACAGGCTACTGCACTGTATTCTGAGAAAAGCGAGTAGAGGTTGAAGGAGAACTACCATAAGATTGGGTAGTAGTGTAAGTGCAGCTGTGAGTGGCATGAGATTTGTTCGAACAAGAAATGGGCATATCTCAAGAGTGGCTGTGCCAATACAAGTCTCCTGACAGGCGTGCTAGAGATCGATAAATGGCTACGGGTGATTCATTGAGTATGATCCGAAAGGTGGAGACTGGTTCAGTGGCATCCACTCATATCTGCTTAGTTCTCTCTCTAAGTTCCTCGTTCATAATCTTATCATACTATCTCATTCCCTCTTCTATGTAAACATTCGCTCTCAGAGAAAACATACGCTCTGAAGATTTCAACGACGAAGATAAAGGATATTCTCTATCTCGTTGCAGTAAGTTGTGCATACCGATAGGTGGGCAAGACGGAAACCGCAGAGAAAGCCCAGCAGATACATCAATCAACACTGAACGGGAGTTGTTAGCCTAAACACACTGAGATACATGCTTGGAGGAGATCGGAGCAATTATGGACATGTGCGATGAAGATGATCCGTAAATGAACAATATGTAAACATTTATTTATGAAGGTCTGCAGTTTTCTAGTGGTTTCTTTTGTTATCTTCCATGTTTCCGAGCCATAGAACAGCGCTGACTTCACATTTGATTGAAAGATTCTCTGCTTTGTGTTTCCTTCGACTTTAGACCAATATTTTTTATATCATGAACATGTGTTGTTAAACATTCTCTCTAACCACCATTATCAGATATTTTGTAACAGAGAAGAAACCAGCTATTCCACTTGATGCTGTTTACAAGAAGCTTGAGGACAGTTACCGAGCAGGAATTTCACAAAGTAAGTTGTACATGAATAGAAGTCAGAACAGAGATGAAGTGTTTACATAGAATGCTGGGAGTATCAAGAAGAGACCGGTTTAGAAATGATCAACCATGTGGTGTCGGGGCCTGCAGTAGAAGCAAAGAATAGTACCACTGCTACCTACAAAGCATGTCGTAAGAGGCGACTGATGTAGAACCTAGGAAAACTACCCTAGTAAATAAAAAAGCAATACAGAAATCGGACGTGCTGTGGCCTACTTGTAGGCACATAACTGGCACAACGTACAATCGCTCTTAGGTTCAGATCGCATACCGCCCGATTGGTTACCGGGCCCAAATTTGGGGTGTAAAGAATAGAACCACTGTTACCTGCCATGCATGTCGTAAGAGGCATCTAAGGGGGTTTGGCTGAAATCGGATGCACATGTCCTAAACGTTCAAGTCTATACATCTAGGTGCCTACAAAACCAATGTGCAACGTATACACGTTCTTGGCAAAGATCAAACATATCAAAAGAGGGAATTAAAATTGGTCGAAGAATGAACGAAAGAAGAAGAAGAAAGATCGCATACAAATCAACAGTGGTTTTATGGAGCGCTCAAAGAAGAAATAAAGACATCAGGAAAAAGTGGGTACAACATCAGTACTGAACTTCATTAACCCTTGGACCCACACCATTTTACCCAAATCACTTCCAAATCCCAGCAAGGGAAATAACCCACTGACATTCCACAGCATGTTTTTTTAAAAATTAATTTTAAAAAACTATTGACCATAGGACACTGAAATTTGTGTCAGTGAACAAGAAAATGGACATAGTTTAAAAGGAAACTAAATTAAAATGAATACATAAAAAAAAGAATGATTGAAAAATGCAGTAGAAGTTGGTGGAAAAAAAAAAATTTGAAAAAAAAAAATTTGACTCGACAGTTCAAGACAGTGTACTCACCAAATGTCATATATCCAGGCTGGAATGGTACTTGGAGTAACATTCGCCTTTGCAGAGATGTATCTGGCAAAGGTTACACCCGTACACGCTTTCCTGGGGCGTTCTTGCTGCCATCAGATGCTTTTCTGTCGGCACCAGAAGTTTAGAAGGTAACCTGTAATCGAGTCCGCTGCACACCAGACCTTGATTCCCCCAAGGGTTGGGCTTACCCTTGATATACTGTTTGAAGTTAAGACGACCAGTGTAGGGAATCATAGCTTCATCAACACTAATATCTCTGCCAGGACGATAACATGAAGCTATGTTCCTTTTCACCATGTCGAGGAAAGGTCTTACTTTGTACAGCGGGTCGTAGTTCCTATGGCCTTTAGGGAACTGATTCCTCGAATCATTCAGGTGAAAGTACTGAGAAATCTGTTTCTCGACATACATTTCGAAACCCCTACTTGATTCAATCGATCATCTGTGCTCCAGTACATTTTGTACTGTGGCAAAACAATGCCCATCAAGATATTGATGTGCATATACAGACGAATCTCAGAAGGCGTTACAGGTACCCAGTACTTATCAGCATTGCCGGTGATTTCCTGACGTTGAACGGCATACAAGTTGGTCTGATCAACAGCTAACTGATAGAAGTCCTCATTAACTATCAGGCTAAAATAATCAAATGGATCAGCATTCACATCTAAGACGTGCACAGGCCCACAGTCTTCGACAAATGGCTCGACTTCAACTGGGAAGGTGGCATCACACCAACGATCACAGTTAAAAACCGGCAAATTAACGGTCACTTCATCAGAACTTGAAGCCTCGTGGTCTGAATCAGAGAAAGGGACATCTATGTCACTTTCCACATCAATAACACGAGTATCCTTTTCTAATTCGATGAAATGTCCGTGAAAAGATATATCAGAGCTGTCACTATCATCGCCATAATTCGCAGCCATTTTCAGAAAATTTTGAAATTTTACCGACAATTAAAAATTGAAGATAAAATACACAACCTTTCAGTAGCGGGTCCAGAGACTAAAAGAAAGTAGTTCTGTTAGTAAATGCCCGGATGCGAAAGTCCGTTATAAAATTGGTTGATTAGTTGTAAGCAGTAAGCGAGTTACAAACTGACAGTTAAAAAAGTCGTGTATTTTCGTGTTTGGGAGGGAGTACTATATAAACAAAATCCCGGAGATTTTCGTTTCTGGGATCGAGATGGTTAAGAAACAACAAAATGGTTGGTCCACATAAGATTACCAACAGACAGTGCACTCCAAAGAGAAATGCTAGTCTAGAACAGTGGATCCAAAGCAAACGGCCGTCCACGCAATAGGTGAACTTCAGAAATAACAGAACCTGCTGCCTTGCAGGTCGGCTGGGGAAGTCAAAGGCTGACGGAGAGCGAACCCAGTAAACGCTGGTTGAAATCGGACACATTGCCAAAGGACAAGCACCAGAGCTCTAAATGGTACTGAAGATGTGACGTAAAAACATTCTTGGCAAAGGCTGTTTATTTATCACAAGAATGATAAAAATGTCCAAAAAAGAACGATTGATCGATCGAGAGAGAAATAACAGGCAGTGAAAAGCGATGTTTATGAAGCGCACACAAAAAACCTGTTGTAGAAATCTCTTCGTATCCTGAGACTGTGAGGCAAAACTTGAGAGAAAAGAAATAAACTTCCTAGAACGTACACAATATACATGGGGGAAAAAAGGTGTATGAAGACAGAGAATTAACTGTGTTATACCTTCTGTAAGGTTAGCTTCCACTGTCAGCTGGTAACCAGATAGTTTCTTCCCAAATGTTGCCATATTATTCTCATGTTTAAAAATAATGATGATAATTTTCTCCCTTTGTTACGATAACCGTATGTTAGTGAAAGTAGGAACACAGATTAAAACAGACAACACACATATTCCAACAGATTAACACAGACTCGACCAAGCAACACAGATTAATACAGACTCAAACAGACAACACACATATTCAAACAGACAACACAGATTAACACAGGCTCGAACAGGCAACACAGATTAATACAGACAACACAGATATTCAAATAGACAACACAGATATTCAAACAGACAACACACATATTCAAACAGACAACACAGATTAATACAGACTCAAACAGACAACTTGGCTGAAATCGGATGCACATGTCCTAAACTTGTAGAAATCTATGCATTTAAGGGCCTACCAAACCAATGTGCAACGTATACACGTTCTGGCAAAGATCAAACATATCACAAAGAGTGATTAAAATTGGTTGTAAAGAACAACGCAAAGAAGAAGAAGAAGAAACAAACAACACAGATATTCAAACAGATAACACCACAGATTAACACAGACTCTGACAACAGATATTAAAATGGGCAACACAGATATTCAAACACACAACAATACCCGTTCTTGGTATTAAAGATGTTTATATATCACATTTTGCCCGAGTGGTTACCGGGGCCCAAATTTGGGATGTAAAGAATAGAACCACTGTTACCTGCCACGCATGTCGTAAGAGGCGATTAAGGAGGTTTGGCTGAAATCGGATGCATGTGTCCACTAGGGAATGCTAACCCAAACAAATGCTTGCAGAAAACGGATGCACCAGGCTGTAAGGCGATAACCTGGTGCAACGACTCTCACAATGAGGAATGGGATAACGGATTCTACGGTGCCAATCTGCCTCGGAGATTTAGCCAAGCAGTAAGAATGTCAGACCTAACATCACGAGGGTGGCCAAAACTTACTGCAGGAAGAGGTCGACACAAACGGGAGGCTGAAATCATAGGAATTATATCCTATAGAACAGCCCCCAGTATGTAGACTTGAGAAGAAAGAGGTGGCCCACTTACACTAGCGTCCAAGACAAACTGTATGGCGTGGTTGATAATCTGAGGCAGACAGCTGCCTTTATTAGAGAATCCAAAATCCCAATCTAGTGAAAATACAGAAGAAGAAGAAATATATCACATTTGAATGATAAAACGCCTTAAGAACGATCGGAAGAAACACAGACATTCGAACAGACAGCACAGATATTCAAACGGACAACACATATATTCAAACGGACAACACAGATATTCAAACAGACAACACAGACTCGAGCACACACAAACAGAATAAATAACATAATTATTTATTGATAGAGATGGAGCAGAGGGAAACATACTTACCTCATTGTTTGCTTTCTCAGAGATATCGAGCAGCATATTGAGATGTTGAAAGAGTTGGCCCCAGAACTAGTTTCAGTGGTTGAAGTCAAGCGTGGAAAGTTTCTCAAGTTAGACAAAAACGTGGACGTACAGGAGGTCTCCAACCGGATTTTGAATCTCGTCAAATCTAGAAAATAATGCAACGGAACATCGTCATGTCCATGACGTCACTGTCAAGTCTAGACAATGACACTTAACTTTTTCACTCTGTAATTTTTGTTTAACCTCTTGTCGCAGTTATTTTGCAATATATACTAAGCTAGTATACTGGCTCAACATCATCTTAAAAACTACATGGAGCCAGTACATCGGCTTAGCAGGAAGAAATGATTAAACATCACCATAAGTCCAGAATGTGGTTTATCTCTTTCACGATCATCATTTAGACTGATGTACCAGATTTCTCCATAAATCTTATTCATGTAGAAATCTGATTCAGGCAGCCTTTAGCAGTGGTGTGTTTTTCGTCACATCTTCAGCGCCATATAGAGTTCTGGTGCTTGTCCTTCGGCGATGTGTCCAGTTTCAGCCAGCGTTTACTGGGCTCCATTAGCCTTTGGCTGTCCCCAGCCGACCTGCAAGGCAGCAGGTTAGAATGTAATTTGATAGAACATCATTTTATTCTTAATCTAATTTTTAAATCTACTTATTGCAACAGTATTACATTTTGATTGCTTTATTTTTATCATATTTTTTGCATGCTGAGAAAAATGTACAAGATAATTTTTAATGAAGAGATAGATACATTATTACAGAAAGAGTTTATTCTGTTATTTTTTTGAAAATTGGACTTTCTAAGCAGCTCATAATAAGGCATACTTCAGATTTTTTAAATGAGATATTTTTAGAGAGGTTGAGGTACCTTCTGTTTAACAAGTACTTCTTTTTCTTTGCGTTTGTTCTTTACGACCAATTTTAATCACTCTTTGTGATATGTTTGATCTTTTCCAAGAACTTGTATCTGCACATTGGTTTGTAGGCCCTAAACGATGAACACACATTGGGACATATGCATCCGACTTCAGCCAAACTTCCTATGCTTACGAATGTGTGCAGGTAACAGTGGTTCTATTCTTTACACCCCAAATTTAGGCCCCGGTAACCACGGGCGTAACAAGTACAAAATAGGACCTTCTGGCATATGCACATGTGGCACAAGTAAGGTGACAGAGACACACATCCTGCTAGTGTCCAACATACAATGAACAGAGAACACACACATGGCCAACCCCCATGTCAGTCCAAGACAAACTATACGGAGATGTACGTGGGCTTCGGCTGACCACTAACTAATTTAGAAGTATATTTCTTTGAATGCTACATATCGACCACTTGTTAACCACTCTGTCATTTGTATGTGATCTGAGCCTAAAAGCGATTGTACGTTGTGCCAGTTATGCACCTACAAGTAGGCCAGCACATCCGATTTCTGCAATGCTTTTTATTTACTAGGCTAGCTTCACTTGGTCTTTACCTCAGTCGCCTCTCACGACATGCTTTGTAGGTTGCAGTGGTAATATTCTTTGCTTCCTTGCATGCCCCGCACCACATGGGTGCCTAGCAGAGTGCAAATACTCATATTCTCGTTGTAAACCACACAGATCACAAAGAGTAGTTAACTTCATTGATAACAACGAATACAATCAAAACATTTTCACAATCTTCTAAATTACATACAGGGACCCTTGCTGGTGCTACAAAGTTCCTGTGGTGCCGCTGAGATCTTCCTGTGTAAGAAAGAGACCGGGGCACACATGGTTACTCACCAAAGTGCAATGATGATGATGGTCCTACCAATCAAGTAAAGTTCTCTATTTTTTTTCCCCCCTGATCCAGAAGCACTTGAGTCTTCGGTTCGGTGCCACGAACACCATAAATCTGGGGAACCTGTGGCTTTTCTGCCAGCCCTAGAATTGAACCCGCACTCACATAGGGCTAGTCACCTGTAGTCCAATGTGTTATGAACACGCTGGGCAGGCGGGCAAAGTTCTCTATAAATGATCTTTATACTTAACAGGATGGAAGAGGAGATATAAGAGAATATTTTTAACAACCTCTTGCACATTGATGTATTTTTGTAAACAAATTGCTCATGTTTTGTACATTCAAATAAATTAAATGTTCATGTAAACTTAGTAAATGCATGTTTATTGTAATAAATCTGAAAACCTAATGGGCCTTAAGTGGATGTCTTGGACATGTGTCTATAGGGACTCATCTTCTTCAAACGCTTGTTATTGAACACTTGTTAAACCATTCTGAGGCTAAGAGCGGTTGTACGTTGTACTAGTTATGTGCCTATAAGTAGGCCAGCACATCCAATTTCTGCGATACTTTTATTTACTATGGTAGTTTCCTAGGATTTTACCTCAGCCACCTCTTATGACATGCCTTGTAGGTCGCAGTGTCACTATTCTTTGCTCCTTGCTGCCCCAGCAAAATATGAACGACAGGGACTCATACTTCTTCTCTTCCATCTTTTACCTCATTGTAAAGTGTTGGGGTAAGTATATAAGAATCTTTGTGCTATATCCAATTTTTAAAAAACGAAAAATATTCTCTGACAGTGATTTGTTCTGAATTGTGAGTGTAAGCTTGGGTATTCTACAGCACAGTCCATGTTTGTCTAGCACTACTCTACTTCATTTCATTGCAGTCTGTACACATTCCTCTCTATTCACACTTTGAACCAGACATATTTTTACTCTGTATTTCATTTTTGTTTGTTTTTTAAACCTGCTATGAATTCTGGCGTATTGATAGCACCTCTTACTGATTTTTGCATAAAGGCATGTTTTCCTTATCACTATTGACCCTTGCCGTTCAGGCAAGTCTTACCCCGACTTCATAGGTACTTGTAATTTAGATACCCAAGCCACTTTTGAAGTCGGAGAAGGCATGCCTGTATGGCGAGTTACACTGATTAAAAGGAAAGCAGATCTTCACACAAAAGTCAGAAGCGCACTGAGTTCATAGCTGGCAAACGAAGAAGTAGATCCCCAGGTAAAGGATCAGTGTTTCCTGTAGACCAACATGAGCATACCGAAAGTTTTGTCCCAAGTTGGCCTCAAACTCTGGAATTTCCTAAAGTCCCTGGACACTAGTGCATCATGTTATCAGCTCTGCTATTGACGACCCTCCAACGAGTTTGTGATAAATGCTTCTTGAGATCATACACATCTGTTTTTGCACACTATTTTATGGACCAGGTTTATCTTCCATCTTTGATCCCTACCCTCTTAATCAGACTGCAAGGACTATCCCTTGGAGGGGAGATTAGGCATTGTTAAGCTCTGTCTAGTTCGCTGACATTCTTCTTCTGCGATCAACTGCTATGTGACTACTCCAGTATGTGTCATAAATGGGACGGTGCGCTTGAGGTCTTCACCTGTTCCCCATAGTTTGTTTTGTAGGGTTGTTTCTGTTGGCCAGATTTATATTCTCACGCTGCTCAAGCTGGGGCAGTCTTGCAAGATATGCTTTAAGTACTGCTTTGGTGCTTTACATGTGCAGGCAGCTGAGACCACAGTGTCCCACAATAATTCTGAAGACTGTGGTCTTCATCATCTCATTCATTGCATCTTCTGTTCATCGAGCACACAGCTTCTGCTAAAACTTCTAACATTAATCATTGCTAGTGGTGGACATCTGTGGCTTAGCGATAGTGAGCTCCATCACAACCCAAGAGTACCTGCTTCAAACTCTGCGATGGGCAGTTTTGAAGCAAATTTGTTCCCATGGATTTTTACAAATGATAAAAATAGACCTTGCAGCTCAGAAAGCAATGGCAAACTACTAAACGTACAGTGGTGTCTAGAAATGTTTTTTTTACTCGTTTACTATGGTTGATATTGACATCCTGTAAAGGACATGCCCAACGATTTTCATTTCAGTATGGACACATGTTGTTAAAATCATCATTATTTGTAATCATATTTGATATTATCTTTATCTATTTCTAAGCTTGTCATTATCAAAATAAAGATATATTTTTGTTGAATTTTATTTGACACTTTGGAAATCACTAATTTTTCATTGCTCTCATCATCAATCTTGTTTGTGGTAGCTCTGTGGCATAGGGGTAAGTGGCTTGCGTTTCGCTATAAAGGTTTCAATTTGGAACATCTTCATTGCGCTACGGATATGTCCATAGGTGCTCAAATCTCCTTCGTAATATCTCCAACAACGTCCAGCGACTGACCGCACCAGTTCAATGTTGATTGATGAGCCTACAGATATACCTGTTGTGCTGTTCTTTACTGGTCACTCCAATCTTTAATCCAAGTTCTTGCGATCCAGCAGTTAACATGGATTGGTTTAAATGAAAATCCTCTATGAGGGTGTTCAGAATGTCAGCTCTTATGATTGGCTGACCCCATGATATGGGGGTCTTATTGCCATGCTACAAAGGTACTCAGTTCATTTCTTCTCTTCCCCTCCCCAAATCCCTGTGGAGTGATCATAATATTTTTCCAGAGATCCGCAATCTCAATGTGGGTGAGATCAAGTTACAATTATTATCAGAGACGGAAGATAAAACATAGATCTCATGTTCAAATGAAGCATATAAAAGAAGCATTTACCTCTGAAGTCGAAGCAGGCTCACCTGTATGTGAGGACACTGATAAAAAGGAAAGCAGGCTTTCACGCAAAAATCAGTCAAGCGCCACGTAAGGCGCCTTGACTATGTCTCACCCGTGTGGTGCCGGGGCCCGCAAGGAAAGCAAAGAATAGTACCACTGCAACCTACACTTTGTAGGCACATAACTGGTCCAATGGACAATCGCTCTCAGGCTCAGATCACATACAAATCGCACAGAGTGGTTGACAAGTGGTTGATATGGAGTGTTGAAAGAAGAATGTATCAATTCTAACATATGCCACAGAGTGTTGGAAAATGACTGAAGGTATAGAAAATTGAACATGGAGAACAACTAAAACAATAAATTGCAAACATTCATCAACTGGTGTCTGCGCAGAATAGAGGGAATAAGATGGTATGATAGGGTCACAAATGAGAAACTTATGGAGAGACAGGACAGATTCCAGTGAACGAACAGGTTAAAAAATGCGCTGGATAGGACACACTTTGCGAAAACCCGAGGGGAATATAACAAGAAGGGTCCTTGCCTGGAACCCGCAGGGACAACGAAAGAAAGGGAGGCCGAGAAATACATGGAGACGAGATTTGAAGGCAGAGATCAACAATATAAAGAAGAGCTGGAGGGAGCTGCAGGAGATAGCTAGAGATAGGAAAACTTGGCATGAGATGATTGAGGGCCTATGCCCCAATTCGGGTAAAAGGCAAAGAGAGAGAGAGATAGAAAATTGAAAATTAAATGTACATCTCTTAATGCAGACATCAAACATTCTACAACAGCAAATATGTTTGGGAATCCGCACAGCAGCTTGCGTCTTTGAGATTATTAAATAACTTGTTCTTGTTTAGTCAAACTCTGATCCAATAGTGATGCTGATGTCTTCTCCAACAACAAGAGTGGAATGGAACCACTTGTTACTGTCAAGCACAACTGTATAGAAGAAAAAAATATAATGTGTCTGAGTATTCAATCGTATCATTGTTGTGTCTCATCTAATGTTGTAGTGTGAGCTTGTCTAATGTTGTAGTGTGAGCTTGTCTAATGTTGTAGTGTGAGCTTGTCTAATGTTGTAGTGTGAGCTTGTCTAATGTTGTAGTTTGAGCTTGTCTAATGTTGTAGTGTGAGCTTGTCTAATGTTGTAGTTTGAGCTTGTCTAATGTTGTAGTGTGAGCTTGTCTAATGTTGTAGTGTGAGCTTGTCTAATGTTGTAGTGTGAGCTTGTCTAATGTAGTGTGAGCTTGTCTAATGTTGTAGTGTGAGCTTGTCTAATGTTGTAGTGTGAGCTTGTCTAATGTTGTAGTGTGAGCTTGTCTAATGTTGTAGTGTGAGCTTGTCTAATGTTGTAGTGTGAGCTTGTCTAATGTTGTAGTGTGAGCTTGTCTAATGTTGTAGTGTGAGCTTGTCTAATGTTGTAGTGTGAGCTTGTCTAATGTTGTAGTGTGAGCTTGTCTAATGTTGTAGTGTGAGCTTGTCTAATGTTGTAGTGTGAGCTTGTCTAATGTTATAGTTTGAGCTTGTCTAATGTTGTAGTGTGAGCTTGTCTAATGTTATAGTTTGAGCTTGTCTAATGTTATAGTTTGAGCTTGTCTAATGTTATAGTTTGAGCTTGTCTAATGTTGTAGTGTGAGCTTGTCTAATGTTGTAGTGTGAGCTTGTCTAATGTTGTAGTGTGAGCTTGTCTAATGTTGTAGTGTGAGCTTGTCTAATGTTGTAGTGTGAGCTTGTCTAATGTTGTAGTGTGAGCTTGTCTAATGTTATAGTTTGAGCTTGTCTAATGTTGTAGTGTGAGCTTGTCTAATGTTGTAGTGTGAGCTTGTCTAATGTAGTGTGAGCTTGTCTAATGTTGTAGTGTGAGCTTGTCTAATGTTATAGTTTGAGCTTGTCTAATGTTGTAGTTTGAGCTTGTCTAATGTTGTAGTGTGAGCTTGTCTAATGTTGTAGTGTGAGCTTGTCTAATGTTGTAGTGTGAGCTTGTCTAATGTTATAGTTTGAGCTTGTCTAATGTTGTAGTGTGAGCTTGTCTAATGTTGTAGTGTGAGCTTGTCTAATGTTATAGTTTGAGCTTGTCTAATGTTGTAGTGTGAGCTTGTCTAATGTTGTAGTGTGAGCTTGTCTAATGTTATAGTTTGAGCTTGTCTAATGTTATAGTTTGAGCTTGTCTAATGTTGTAGTGTGAGCTTGTCTAATGTTGTAGTTTGAGCTTGTCTAATGTTGTAGTTTGAGCTTGTCTAATGTTGTAGTGTGAGCTTGTCTAATGTTGTAGTGTGAGCTTGTCTAATGTTGTAGTGTGAGCTTGTCTAATGTTGTAGGTGAGCTTGTCTAATGTTGTAGTTTGAGCTTGTCTAATGTTGTAGTGTGAGCTTGTCTAATGTTATAGTTTGAGCTTGTCTAATGTTGTAGTGTGAGCTTGTCTAATGTTGTAGTGTGAGCTTGTCTAATGTTGTAGTGTGAGCTTGTCTAATGTTGTAGTTTGAGCTTGTCTAATGTTGTAGTGTGAGCTTGTCTAATGTTGTAGTGTGAGCTTGTCTAATGTTGTAGTGTGAGCTTGTCTAATGTTGTAGTGTGAGCTTGTCTAATGTTGTAGTGTGAGCTTGTCTAATGTTGTAGTGTGAGCTTGTCTAATGTTGTAGTGTGAGCTTGTCTAATGTTGTAGTGTGAGCTTGTCTAATGTTGTAGTGTGAGCTTGTCTAATGTTGTAGTTTGAGCTTGTCTAATGTTGTAGTGTGAGCTTGTCTAATGTTGTAGTTTGAGCTTGTCTAATGTTGTAGTGTGAGCTTGTCTAATGTTGTAGTTTGAGCTTGTCTAATGTTGTAGTGTTCTTCTTCGAACGCTCCATATCGACCACTTATTAACACTCGGTGTGATCTATATGTGATCTGAGACTAAGAACGATTGTACGTTGTGCTATCTATGCGCCTACAAGTAGACCAGCACATCCGATGTCTGTGACGCTTTTTATTTACTAGGGTAGCTTCCTTAAGTCCCTACCTCAGTTAAACCATTCTTTGTGATTGAGACTAAGAGCGATTGCACGCTCTGTCGGTTTAAACCAGGTTTACGTGGAGTTTAAACCAGGTACATTTAGGTTGTGATTGAGTTCACTACCACAGACGACCACGTTGATAAGAAGAACGAACGCAAAGAACTACTTCACTACCACAGACGACCACGTTGATAAGAAGAACGAACGCAAAGAACTACTTCTGCGAGCAAGATAAGAAGAACGAACGCAAAGAACTACTTCTGCGAGCAAGATAAGAAGAACGAACGCAAAGAACTACTTCTGCGAGCAAGATAAGAAGAACGAACGCAAAGAACTACTTCTGCGAGCAAGATAAGAAGAACGAACGCAAAGAACTACTTCTGCGAGCAAGATAAGAAAGAAAGAAATATTCAAGACAATACAGAAATAGCTAATGACCTTGTTAGGGCTGGTCGTCCAATAAAAGAAACGATTTCATTTCATTCTCACGCTCAACAAAGTGTAAAATTCGATGTTCCCAAGTTGGATCCATCGATCCAAACTCGTCTGCTTCGAAGTAGTTGGAAAAATAGGAAAAGAGTCAGTAAACGAAACAAATGTATTTGCAAATAATTAATTATGCCTTTATCAGATTGAATTTGTTATTGGTTACTAAACTGACGTCATTGCACACCGGCAGACCCATAGGTGCTCAGTCTCCCCCAACAGATATCAAAGAGTGTGCATACTGATGGTTCCCATGGCTCGCTGATTAAACACGCTCCTAACTCTACCCCTAAGGCATCCAGTTCTACTTGTACAACGGGTAGCTCCAAACTGCCTAAATCGCTGGATCGATTCAACATCTATTTTAGTGTCCTCATCCAACAGACAGTCGCGAAGAGACCGAAGAACATCCCCCTTATCCATCTTCAACTCCAAAACAATCGATGATGTTGATGCTAGCCTGTCCGCTCTCTCATTACCGTAACCACCGGCATGCACAGGACAGTATATCCACGTAAGCCTCTGGAGGTTAGAAACTTGTATAGACGACATCCACTCATACCGAAACCTGCCCTTCTGGATCTTGTGAAGCATCGACTGATTAAATAAAAACACGCACAATATAAAATTATAGAACAATGAAAAATATATATTCAATTTGTTGTTTATAGTCAAGTTGTTTGTGGTGAGAACCGCTGGAAGCCAGTGTGGAATTGGCTACTATTACTACTATTAAAACAGAGGTCATGTTCCAGCCCCCTTTCCTCCCCTACCCCCATAGAGAGCAGTACTACGATCCAGTCGTCAACATTAAACACTAGCATCTCCTGCCAGCGGACAACTTTGCCTATCTTGGCAGCATCGGCAAACATAGATTCTGAGGTCAACAATAGGATATCTAAAGCCAGTGCTGCGTTCGGAAGGCTACGTATCACTGTGTGGGAGCGGAAGGGGATAAGCATAGCCACAACGCTGAAAGTTTACCAGGCCATAGTGCTAACCACGCTGCTGTACGCAAGCGAGACATGGACAGTGTATAGCAGACACTCAAGAAAATTAAACCACTTCCGCACAAGCTGTCTACTAAAAATAAACTGGCAGGACAAAATTCCAGATAGCAAAGTCTTCACAAGAGCAAAGATCCCAAGCGTCAGCACACTGTTGCAGAACGCCCAAGTGAGATGGGCCGGTCGAGCTGCTCGGATGCATGATAAAGGCATCTAAAAACAGTTGATATATGGCGAACTTGAAGGGGGCAAATGTTCTGCTGGTGGACAGAAAAAAAAGAAATGCTTCGATAAAGACACCACGTGCTGGGAATCCCTTGCGCAAAATCGCCCACGTGGCGCTATAATAGCACAAGAGGAACCCGCATAGTTGAGAATCATCGTGCCGTTGAGGTACAGGGAAAACGAGCTGCGCGAAAAGACAGAACCCACAACACGCACATGTCTAACCTTGATCATGTATGCCCCACCTGTGGTAGTGGATTGTGTTCCAGGATTGGACTCTACAGTCACCACCACACATATCAGAGAGGTGCAGCAGCACATGTCTGAGACTGTTGTCATCATCGCTTGCGATGGACGGCTATTATTATTACTACTACACCCCCCCCCCTCCAATAAACCCCACGTAGAAGAAAAATGGAAACTGTAAAATAATTAGAAGACATGGATAGACATGAAATAAGCGGTATAAAATAAAAAAAGAATTGTGTATGCTTGTTGGATGCACGTGCTTCAGAAAAATCAGATCTAATTATTATTTATCATATCGATCTTACTGATCTCGCCTGGGTGGACAGTGACCTTGAGACGAGAGATACAGTCCAGCAGACATTCTGGTGGTGATTCAAGCGTCCATGTTTTGTGGCCGGTAATCTGAGCTTGCCAGGATGGCAGTCGTACATTGTCGACCTACACAAAGAAGAATCGAGAATATGAATTGTTAGACAAGTGTGGAAGGTGTGGGGAAGAGTAGTCGCTAGGCTAGGGGAGGAGGTGTTATCTATCTATTCTCTAATCACGTTTTTGTCTTTCAGCGTCAGGTCGAAAAGGAGAAAATTGGAGCGAGTCTCTCTATACACCTTATCTTTCTTTATCTTCTCCAGTCCTGATTTGCCTCACAGCTTCAGGGTAAGACATTTTGGAACGTACTTTGTGTGCGCTTCATAAATAGTCTTTCGTCGCCTCTGTTATCTCTGAGTCCACCTTTTGCGTGGCCGGCCTTTTGCTTTGCATCAACTGTATCGGGAGATGTTATACAGTGGGCATAGTGTGGTCGATTCTTTAACTTGGGTAAAAGAAGTATGGTCAAATAGAAAGGTATTGTGCAGTAGAAAAATGTCCACAAGTAACATCACAAACAAACAAATATTCGTAGTGTCATCACGTGATTAATTGATAGGACAATCTTCATTGCACTTCCGTGAGTAACCATCTGTGCTTCGATCTCTTTCTTACACAGGAAGATCTCAGCTGCAGTTCACAAACTCCGTAGCACCAACGAGGATCCCGATGTAATTTTGAAGACGGTGAAGATATTTTTGTAGGACTTTCTATTTTTACTCTTTTTCTAATGAATTTTGTTTGGGCAGTGGCTTTCCAGCCTGCTCTTCTCGATTTTGAACTGCCAAGGGTTCTTTTACGTGCTCAAATTGAACACGAGACCTACGTTTTATCGTTCTTCTCCGATAGGACTAGGAAATCGAACTCACCTACACTGAGAAAAATATCCAGATGGCTCCAAGAGGGATCGAACCTGTTACCTTTGGCAGTAGATACAAGCACCTAATCTCTACGCCACAGAGATACATTTCTGTGATATGGGCGAGTCTCAGACACTGGAATTATTGCCATAATTATGAGTTAAATCTGGACATGCCAGACAGTGTCGTCTTCGTGGTAGAGAGAGAGAGAGAGAGAGATATACTTATTAACTTCTCATGGGTGCTGTGAGCAGGTGGACTTTGGGGTAGCAGCTGCTGCAGCCAATGTGCCATGATATCGATCGCATAACATAACAATGGTAGTAAACCCCACTAAACTGTGGAATTTGATCCCATAACCACGAGGCATACGAAGCAAAGAGGACTAACCACTACACTATTACGGCTTCACACGTAAACAGTTAATTTTTCTAATTGTGAGATGTAAAAGGGAAAACCATGAGTGAAACCCAAGTAGATACATCAATCAACACGGAACGGGGGTTGTTAGTCTAAACACACTGAAATACATGCTGGGTGAGAGGGGGGAAGGGGAGGGGGATTGGAGTATTTATGAACATGTCCGATGTGTCATGAAGATGAACAATGTGCCATGAAGATGACCCTCAAATGAACAATGTGCCATGAAGATGATCCTCAAATGAACAATGTGCCATGAAGATGATCCTCAAATGAACAATGTGACATGAAGATGATCCTCAAATGAACAATGTGCCATGAAGATGATCCTCAAATAAACAATGTCCTGAAGATGATCCTCAAATGAACAATGTGCCATGAAGATGATCCTCAAATAAACAATGAACAAACAAAAATTTGAAGTGGTTATACGTACGTGCATGTGTGCCCCATAACCTGGGCTACCCATAAAAATCCAATCTGTCTGACTGGACTCCGAGTTTGACGGTAGAAAATATGGCCTCCTATAGTGCTGACGTAGGATGTTCCCTGCTGACAGATCGCAATTACTCCTGTACCAAGAGATATGCGGAGTGTTATCACGTGTTAGTAACTTTCACATCAATCAATGGATCAAATGGATCATCAATATGAAATACAGAAACATCAATCAAGTACCATGCATGCCGGCGTAGGCGATCATGTCTCTCCACAACTCTCTCTCTTGGTGCATGCAATCGGCTCTGACGTCGATCTTGTGTTGAACAATGATATCAGGTCATCCAACATCTTCTCCCTGTGTCTTCCACGATCTCTCCCCTGAATGTTACATGTTGTCACCAAATGTTCTAAATGTTCTCTTCGTATTATATGCCTGAAGAGCCTTGATTGCCTGATTCTTATTCTTTTGATAAGGTTTCTTCGTGTGCCTGATTAAAAACTTCCTCATTTGTTTTCTTCGCTGTCCATGGAATTTTCAACATTCTTCTGTAACACCACAAACAGAAACACAAAAACACACATTGTTTTAAAAGTACGAGGGAGAAAATCCGTAAATTACGAATTTTCAATTCCAATGTTGTATCAGTCCTAACATATGACAGCGAGAGTTGATAAATGACAAAATATATATAGCCATTTAAAGCTGATACTGAAACTACAATGCAAAAACGTCCAACGGTAGAAAAAAAAATTATGGAGTGAATGTGTTGATGTTATTCAGTTTCAGTTTGGAATATCTCCATTGCACTCCGGACATGTCCATAGGTGCTTCGATCTCCTTTGCAATATTTCCAACAGCGTCCGGCGGAGAAGTGTATAGCGTCATTCTGGCTGTGAGAATCTCCGCCTGCACGCACGATTTCTGTTGCGAGGCATAGAGTTCATTTCCATATTAGAGACTTGCTGTACCACAGCCATTCAGATCATCGGCACGTGGACCCACCCTTAGGCTTGCATTGATTCGCTTGCAACATCGCTCTAGACAGAACGATCGTGTGTTGCCGAGGTGGCAACGGGAGCAAAGAATAGTAACACTGCGACCTACAGGGCATAATGTAAGAGACGACTGAGGTAGGGGCCTAGGGAAGCTACCCTAGTAAATAAAAGCGTAAAATAAAAACAATCGCTCTTAGGCTCAGATCACATACACATCACAAAGAGTGATTTAACAAGGGGTTGATATGGAGAGTTCGAAGAATAAGCTCTAGACAGAACAACAGTGTGAAAATGCGCCGTTAACCGTATAGCAAACAAAAGTACGCCATTTTGTTATATTTATACTACAAACAAGGTAAACACAAATCTGTGTATAATAAGAATTCTGGTGTTATGGAACATTTGTGATTAAAAGATGATAACTTTCATGGTATCGAAAGAGTTAAGAAATGCTATTAAATTATTTTCAGCAGCGGCTCGTGATCATTTTTGTTGGCGGGGCCAGACACAATTTTCGGGAAAATCAGGATTTTGGGTTACATTATATTTTAGTATTAACAATTATTTGTCTATTCCGGGAAGATATTCAACTTTCGAAGCTAATACATATCACGTTAAAAATAATAATTATGAACAAATAGTTTATGAAATAACAAATACACATTATTTTTGGGGAGGTCTGGCCTTACTTGCCAGCCGCCACTGATTATTTTACAGACTCGTAAAGTTTGTACTATTTTTACCTACCATCCAATATACCAAGGTTTGGAGCCATCCTTTAATTTAGCTCTGCTTTCATCCATTTGGAAGACTTGGGAGATGTTACGAAAATCAGTCTTATAAGGGAAGAACTGACACTTTGAATCTAGAACCGGGCTTCCTGGTTGGTAGATACCTATATCAGAGAGAATATGAAGATATCACATCATTTGTTCGTTATATATAGCATCGATAAAAATATCTTCAACATCTTCAAATTACATTGGGGACCCTCGTCGGTGCTAGCAGAGTTGGTGCACTGCCGTTGAGATCTTCCTGTGTAAGAAAGAGATCGGAGCACACATAGTTAATCACCGAAGGGCAATGATGATGGTCCAATCAATCAATCACTTTCATCTTTTCCATATGGTATGAAAAAGGGGTGAGCGTCTGTAGCTCAAGCGGTAGTGAGCTCGATCACGAACCCAAGCGTACCGGTTCAAACCCACGGTGGGCAAGTTTGGAAGCAAGCTCGTTTCCATGGGATTTTTACAAAAGGTAAAAATTGACCTCACCGTTCAGAAAGCAATGGCAAACTACTGAACGTATAAGTGGTACCTAGAAAATCAACGACTCGTTTACTATGGTTGATGGCTACGTCCTTTAGGATATGCCACGATTTAAAAAAATGAAAAATGGTTCCTTTTCTACTTTCGTTACTATCTATGAAGAGATTGCATATATAATGAATCTTGGTTGAAATACGTTACCTTTGAAGAATTCAAAACTGAAGACATTGACCGCTGACCAGTTTGCAGCGCCATCAGAGATGACCACAGGCTGACCAGAGTATGCATACTTTTCTTCGAATTCAAGGGACGTAATCTTGGAAACTCTTGCTACATCACTAAGGTTTCTGCAGAAGCCACAATCCGTAGGAGGGCGCGCAAGGTTGACCACAAAATCTGAAGCTTTTATGAGACATGGGTTTGTATCGGCGTACGCAAGATATTCGCCTTGAATTCGCCAGACTATATAGGCGAAGTTGTTCCTGCTTACAGGCCAGTCAGTGTGCCAGATGACCACAGCTGCGACAAGTACCACACTGCATGCGAAGGATGATTTAAATAATTGATGCAGATACCGCCATATTCTGTTACGTCTGACGTTCTTCACATACTGCAGACGACTTAACTGATTCTGTCTGATACCCATTCCGAGTGCCTTCTTGTGAAGCTTCTCGAACATAGCCTGTGAATATAGGCCAGGATAGAGTATATTAATAATAACAATTTCTCTCATACCGTTATACGTTACATAGGGCCTGCAAGTAATTTATCCATACCGTTCTATCCTGGGAACTCGCTCAATCTCCTCCATGGAACTGAGATCGATATTTCCTGCCTCTCTCTGCAAAGTTCGTTTCAAGGTCTCCTTAGGTCGTCCTCTCTTTCTTGAACCTTTGCATCCACTTCAACGCCTTCTTTGATATTTTTGCTCATTTCTTCTCACGGTGTGTCCAACATATCTCTATCTTCTCCTTCTTATAACAGTTGTTACTACCGGTTGATCAGACATTTCTCTGATTTCATCACTTCTCATGAATTCGTTCCGTTTTATGTTCATTATTTTACAGATAGCATCAAAGTATATTACATAGCATCAAAGTATATTATATAGCATCAAAGTATATTATATAGCATCAAAGTATATTATATAGCATCAAAGTATATTAATAGCATCAAGTATATTACATAGCATCAGAGTATATTATATAGCATCAAAGTATATTACATAGCATCAAAGTATATTACATAGCATCAAAGTATATTATATAGCATCAAAGTATATTATATAGCATCAAAGTATATTACATAGCATCAGAGTATATTATATATCATCAAAGTATATTATATAGCATCAAAGTATATTACATAGCATCAAAGTATATTACATAGCATCAGAGTATATTACATAGCATCAAAGTATATTACATAGCATCAAAGTATATTATATAGCATCAAAGTATATTACATAGCATCAGAGTATATTACATAGCATCAGAGTATATTACATAGCATCAAAGTATATTACATAGCATCAAAGTATATTACATAGCATCAGAGTATATTACATAGCATCAGAGTATATTACATAGCATCAAAGTATATTATATAGCATCAGAGTATATTATATAGCATCAAAGTATATTACATAGCATCAGAGTATATTACATAGCATCAGAGTATATTATATAGCATCAAAGTATATTACATAGCATCAAAGTATATTACATAGCATCAAAGTATATTACATAGCATCAGAGTATATTACATAGCATCAAAGTATATTATATAGCATCAAAGTATATTACATAGCATCAGAGTATATTATATAGCATCAAAGTATATTACATAGCATCAGAGTATATTACATAGCATCAGAGTATATTATATAGCATCAAAGTATATTACATAGCATCAGAGTATATTATATAGCATCAAAGTATATTACATAGCATCAGAGTATATTATATAGCATCAAAGTATATTACATAGCATCAGAGTATATTACATAGCATCAAAGTATATTACATAGCATCAGAGTATATTATATAGCATCAAAGTATATTACATAGCATCAGAGTATATTACATAGCATCAGAGTATATTATATAGCATCAAAGTATATTACATAGCATCAAAGTATATTACATAGCATCAAAGTATATTACATAGCATCAGAGTATATTACATAGCATCAGAGTATATTATATAGCATCAAAGTATATTACATAGCATCAGAGTATATTATATAGCATCAAAGTATATTACATAGCATCAGAGTATATTACATAGCATCAAAGTATATTATATAGCATCAAAGTATATTACATAGCATCAGAGTATATTATATAGCATCAAAGTATATTACATAGCATCAAAGTATATTACATAGCATCAAAGTATATTACATAGCATCAGAGTATATTACATAGCATCAAAGTATATTACATAGCATCAAAGTATATTACATAGCATCAGAGTATATTACATAGCATCAGAGTATATTCCATAGCATAAGAGAATATTACATAGCATCAAAGTATATTACATAGCATCAGAGTATATTACATAGCATCAAAGTATATTACATAGCATCAGAGTATATTATATAGCATCAAAGTATATTACATAGCATCAAAGTATATTACATAGCATCAAAGTATATTACATAGCATCAGAGTATATTCCATAGCATAAGAGAATATTACATAGCATCAAAGTATATTACATAGCATCAAAGTATATTACATAGCATCAAAGTATATTACATAGCATCAAAGTATATTATATAGCATCAAAGTATATTACATAGCATCAGAGTATATTATATAGCATCAAAGTATATTACATAGCATCAAAGTATATTACATAGCATCAGAGTATATTCCATAGCATAAGAGAATATTACATAGCATCAAAGTATATTACATAGCATCAGAGTATATTACATAGCATCAGAGTATATTACATAGCATCAGAGTATATTATATAGCATCAGAGTATATTATATAGCATCAGAGTATATTACATAGCATCAGAGTATATTATATAGCATCAGAGTATATTACATAGCATCAGAGTATATTATATAGCATCAGAGTATATTACATAGCATCAGAGTATATTATATAGCATCAAAGTATATTACATAGCATCAGAGTATATTACATAGCATCAAAGTATATTACATAGCATCAAAGTATATTACATAGCATCAAAGTATATTACATAGCATCAGAGTATATTACATAGCATCAGAGTATATTACATAGCATCAAAGTATATTACATAGCATCAGAGTATATTATATAGCATCAAAGTATATTATATAGCATCAAAGTATATTATATAGCATCAAAGTATATTACATAGCATCAAAGTATATTATATAGCATCAAAGTATATTACATAGCATCAAAGTATATTACATAGCATCAGAGTATATTCCATAGCATAAGAGAATATTACATAGCATCAGAGTATATTACATAGCATCAAAGTATATTACATAGCATCAAAGTATATTATATAGCATCAGAGTATATTACATAGCATCAGAGTATATTACATAGCATCAAAGTATATTACATAGCATCAGAGTATATTACATAGCATCAAAGTATATTACATAGCATCAAAGTATATTACATAGCATCAGAGTATATTATATAGCATCAAAGTATATTATATAGCATCAAAGTATATTATATAGCATCAAAGTATATTACATAGCATCAAAGTATATTATATAGCATCAAAGTATATTACATAGCATCAAAGTATATTACATAGCATCAGAGTATATTACATAGCATCAGAGTATATTACATAGCATCAGAGTATATTACATAGCATCAAAGTATATTACATAGCATCAGAGTATATTACATATATGCTATAAAGCAAGGTGAGCGTCTGTAGTGTTAGCTTAAGTGTTAGTGAACTCGATCACAACGCAAGCGAGTCTGGTTCAAACTCCGCGGCCGGCAAATTCGAAAGCAAATTCGTTCCTTTGGATTTTTACGAACGATAAAAATAGACCTCATCGTTCAGAAAACAATGACAAACTATTGAACGTATGAGTGGTGCCTAGAAAATCGACGACACGCTTACTGTTGTTGATGGCTACGTCCTGTAAATGATATGACACAATTTTCATTTCATGATAGTATTAGAATATATCCAAGATAGAGTATACTACATAGGAGAATATAGAAGGGAAAATTTGTAGACTGCAGATGACCTATAGAACACATAAGCCAACATCACCTCTCAGTGCTAGAATATATCTGGAAACTTTGTCCACAAGGTCAAAGGGGTTATGGCTCGCCTAGGGTGATGGGCTCCCAATGGCCAGTTTTTTTAGGTCCTACGTAGGGAGGCGAATATGAATTTTTTTTAAAATCCTGCAGAAACCGAATGTGTTGGAATATGGGTCTGTGGGCGCCTAACTGGCACAATAAACTCACGCTCTAAGGTGCAAATCACACAAATGAATCAGGTGACATGCCTGCCGGTGTAGGCGATTATGTATCTTCACAACTCTCTCCCCTTAGTGCAATGGCATAACACGTAAAAACAAAGTACAGTAGTTTGACAAAATACAAAAACAATAACAATACACAGCAAACGTTTCGACCAAAAGTCCTTTATCAAACAAACGATACAACAGAAGTGACGAATTTCACAGCACACTACATATAGATTACGACAGAAACATTCCAACGGTCCTAAAATGAAAATCTGTGACTAAAAACGAATAAAGAAATAAATTAAAAACTAGAAGTAGGAAAGAAGAGAAACAATAAAAAGTCAATATATATCTCTCTCTCTCTCTCTCTTTGCCTTTTTACCCCGGTTGGGGCATAGGCCCTCAACCAACTCATGCCAAGTCCTCCTATCTCTAGCTATCTCCTGCAGCTCCCCCCAGCTCTTCTTTATATTGTTGATCTCCGCCTCCAAATCTCGTCTCCATGTATTTCTCGGCCTCCCCTTCTTTCGCTGTCCCTGCGGGTTCAGGCAAGGACCCTTCTTGTTATATTCCCTCCGGTTTTCGCAAAGTGTGTCCTATCCAGCGCCAGCGTCTTTTAACCTGTTCGTTCACTGGAATCTGTCTTGTTCTCTCCATAAGTTCCTCATTTGTGACCCTATCATACCATCTTATTCCCTCTATTCTGCGCAGACACCAGTTGATGAATGTTTGCAATTTATGCGCTATTGTTTTAGTTGTTCTCCATGTTTCTGACCCATACAGTAGAACTGCTTTAACATTAGAGTTAAATATCCCAATTTTGTTCTAGATTTGATTTCTTTGGACTTCCAAATGTTTCCCAGTGCAATGAAAGCTCCTCTTGCCTTCTGTATTCTTATTTTAACATCTCTATCTGTTCCACCCTCTTTGTCTACGTTGCTGCCCAAATATGTGTATGATTCTACCTCTTGAAGTGGGATTCCCCCAGGGAGATCGAGTTGTCGTTTGCTTGGTTAATTCTCAATATCTTTGTCTTTCCTTATGAATGTTCAGCCCTAGTTGCTTGGACCTTTGATTCAATGTGTTTAACTTATCCTGCATCTGATTTTGTGTATGTGACAGAAGGGCTATATCATCAGCGAAGTCAAGATCATCTAGTTGCTCTGTCAGAGTCCATTGGGTTCCATTTCTGGTGTTAGTTACTGTGGTCTTCATAATCCAGTCTATTGTCAGTAAGAACAACAAAGGTGATAGAAGACATCCTTGACGCACTCCTGTTTCTATTCCGAAAGTATCTGTTAGTTTACCTTCATGAAGAACTCTACATTTCATATCTGTATATGTTGCTTTTATTAGGTTAATAATTTTCTGTGGATTCCATAATGCCTCATTAATTTCCAAAGGGTTTCCCCTATCAATACTGTCAAAAGCCTTCTCATAATCAACAAATCCGATATAAAGTGGGGATTTCCATTCAATACTTTGCTCTTTATTATACGTAATGTGGCTATCTGGTCGCACAGGATCTATTTGGTCGGAAGCCTGCCTGTTCATCTCTTAGCTTTATATCGATGGTATCTCTCAGTCTCTTCAGGATGACTCTGCTTAGTATTTTCCCAGGTACTGACAACAGCATTATTCCCTATAGTTTTCACACTTCTGAAGGTCCCTTTCTTTGGTAGCTTCACCATGTATCCTTCTCTCCAGTTTGCTGGTATTTCTTCAGTCTCCCAGATTCTGCTAAATAATTTATACAGTATTTCTGTGGATGTGTTTATGTTGGCTTTAACAGCCTCTGCTGGAATACCATCTGGACCGGCCGCTTTTCCATCTTTTAAAGTTTAATGGCTTTACTAATCTCCTCCTTGGATGGTTTCTCACATTTGATGTCCAAGTCAATTTCTGCCGGTTGGATATCTGGGGGTTTGTAGGTGCTGGTCTGTTCAGGAGTTCCTTGAAGTATTCCATCCATCTTTCCATTTGGTCTCTAACATTAGTGATAGTTTCCCACTACTATTTTTGATCAACCCATTTGATGGTCTGTATTTTCCTGCTAGCTTTCTAGTGATATTGTAAAGATCCTTAAGGTTTCCTTTTCCTGCAGCTACCTCTGCTTCTCTTGCTAGATCTTCTACGTATTGTCTTTTATCTAACTTTATTTGTTTCTTCACTTTCTTGCTAGCTTCTGTGTACTTTTCCTGGGCTATGGCTTTGGCAGTTCTAGTTTTTCTATTATTTAAATCTGCTTTCCTCTTTTTCCTTTTTTCTATTTCCTTGAGAGTTTCTGGAGTTATCCATGCCTTATGATTCCGCTCCTTCTTTCCTAATACCTCTGTGCATGTTTCATTCCAAATATTTTTGGCTTGCTGCCAGCATTCTTCTGCACTCACCTCATCTTCTAATTGCCGCAAAACCTCATACTTATTAGAGACTGTGACCGTGAACTGTTCCTTTGTTTCTTGACTTCTGAGGTATCCTACATTATATTGGTGTCTATGTTCATGGGATGTTATGTATCGCTTAAGCTTCAGTTTAATTTTACTTATCAGCAAATGGTGATCCGAATCTACATCTGCCCCCTTAGGACCCTTACATCTTGTAGAGATGACCTGAATTTCTTGTTTATGCATATGTGGTCAATTTGATTTTCTGTTCTGTGATCTGGTGATACCCAGGTTGCTTTATGTATTCTTTTATGTGGAAAGACACTTCCATCTATGACGTATTGATTTGCTGCACAGAAATTAGTGAATAGTTCTCCATTTTCGTTCATTATTCCTAGTCCGTGTTTCCCCATGATCTCCTCGTAGCCTATGTTGTCAGAACCTATTTTGGCATTGAGGTCACCCATCAGAATTTTGATGTTCCCATTTCTCTGATTACCTATAGTATTTTGAAGTTTTATGTAAAATTCCTCCTTTACTTTTTCCTCTTTATCATTGGTAGGTGCATAACACTGGGTCACATTCAAGAATACTTTCTTTTGGTGGTTCTGAATGTTGCTGTGATTATCCTAGGACTCACTGCTTCCCATTTTATTAGTGCAGTCTCCACTTCTTTAGATAGCATTAAAGCCACTCCTTCACTATGGGGGCATTTTCTTCCATATGGCCTGAGAACAGCATTGTTTCTCCTGTGTTTAGACGTTGTTTGCCTGCACCATTCCACCTAGTTTCACATAATCCCAAGATGCCAATCCGTGAAATTTCATCTCATTTACAACCTGTGCTGTCTTTCCCATTTGATACATACTTCTAACATTCCAGGTGCCAATTCTGGAGCTTTTCCTAGGTGAAAGGAAGATAATCTGCGGTGTAGACTCCTTGCGGCTTTCTCTGCATCGCTTCATACCTCTTCTAGAAGAGCTTCGTTTCCTCTTGGTTGGCACAGTTTTATTTTATTTTTATGTGACTTGTTCATGGTTGGTTGGATTTTGTGGCTAAAATTTTCTACTGGATAGGGTAGCCAGCCCTACGCCAAACCCCACCTTAGTCGCCTCTTGCGACATGCCTTGTAGGTCGCAGTGCTGCTACTCTTTGCTCCCTTGCGGGCCCCGGCAGCACACGGGCGAATATATATATAACTTTGCCTGCCTGCCCAGCCTGTTCGTAGCGCGTTGGACGACGGGTGACAAGTCCCCTGTGAATGCGGTTAAATTCCGCGGGCTGGCAGAAAAACCACAGGTTCTCCAGATTTACGATGTGTGTGGCACTGAGCCGAAGGGTTACGATGTCAATGGCACCGAGCCGAAGAGCTGAAAGCTCAAGTGCTTCTAGATTGAAAAATATATATATAACCTTGGTGCAACGAATCAGTTCTAAAGTCGATCTTTTGTCGAACCACGATGTCAGACCATCCAACATCTTCTCCTCTTCATACTTTTCGTGCTGATCATTCTGTCGACTAGCCTTCTGTATGTGTGTTGGTTGTTCATTCAACTTTCATATTCTGTATGTTGACTGCTCCCTTTCTGAATTCAAATATTTAGGCAACATTTCCACAGAGGATGGAAAACTCCATAGAGAAATAGAGGCAAGATGCCAAAAAGCAAATGCAGTGACCTACCAGCTGGCACCATTACTATAACACCCAAATATCAAGATGAAAGTGAAAAAACATGACAACAAGTATCTTTCTACCAACACTTTGTTTCTTTCTTTCTTTCTCGAATCCTGTATGCCTCACAGCGTCAGGTCAGGAAGAGATTTCTAAAACGGGCCCTAGTATGCGCTTCGTAGATAGTCTCTTTCGTCGCCTCTGTTATCTCTGAGGTCCATCTTTGCGTGGCCGGCCTTTTGCTTTGTACCCGTGTCACTTTGTTACCAGTGTCAAACTTGGTCTCTGACAGCAACGCACCACATAAAGCTCACCACGAGTGAAATGAAATTCTTGAGAAAGGTGGTGGGGATCACCAGGAAAGATAGACTACGAAATGAGGACATCAGAAGCAGAGTGGGCATAACTTCATGCAACGAATACATCGAAAGACAACAAATGCAGTGGTTTGGACATTTAATGAGAATGGAATACAGCCAACCACTAATAACATCATACAATCAGGTACTAGAGCCAAGGGAAGATCAAGAAAAAGATGGATACACAATATCGAGACCACACTAAATAAACACGGATATAACACAAGGGCGCCCTGGAGCGCCAAGTAAAGCTCCTACCCCTACACTTAACGGCAAGAGGGGACAACCAATTCCATTATCCACCTGGGGAAAAACAATAGACTGTTCCCTCGACTATCTTATTATGTTTGTATGTTGATTACATTGGTCTGGGCGGTGATCACGAGAGAGACAGAAAGAGTATGTTCTTCTTCTTCTTTGCGTTCGTTCTTTACGACCAATTTTAATCACTCTTTGTGATATGTTTGATCTTTGCCAAGAATGTGTATACGTTGCATATTGGTTTGGTAGGCCCCTAAACACATAGACTTCTACACGCTTAGGACACATGCATCCGATTTCAGCCAAACCTCCTTAGTCGCCTCTTACGACATGTGTGGCAGGTAACAGTGGTTCTATTCTTTGCACCCCAAATTTGGGCCCCGGTAACCACTCGGGCGAGAGAGTATGTTGATTGTTCTGTCATTATGTTGAACACTCTTGTCACTAGATGTGACCAGAAACAACAAACCAACCTTAGCATCCTCAATATCATCAACATCTTTATCGCTGTGGTTCATGATACCATTATCGTTGTTCTTGTCTGTGCACTCCATCTGTTCAATAAAAGTAACCATCAACTTCTTTCTATCCTAGTCGACTCATATGCTTATCTATCTGTCTGTCTGTCTGTCCGTCTTTGTATCGGTCTATCCATTCATCCATACATACATATATATCCATCCACCCATCCATATATCCACCCATACGTATCTATCAGTCCATCCATCCATCCACTAATCTATTCATCTACCTATTTACCTACCCACACACCCACCCAAAACGTTCCTAAAAATATAACAATTTTTAATATGTAGTTTTTCATGACCTGGTTTGTGTAAAATAGTCTCCTTTAATGTGCGTCAGTGGCGGCTCGTGCTCATTTTTGTTGGTGGGGCCAGACACAAATTTTCGTAAAAATCATGGTTTTATGTTATGTTATATTTTAATTTATAAAATAATAAATACACGTAACACATTATTTTTGGTTGGGCCCGGCCCCACTGGCCCTTAATGACGAGCCGCCACTGATATGCATTATTGCCAAGTCTCAGATTCCACAGTAGCTGATTTTTTTGTGAGGGTTCTCTTCTAGGAATAGTCATGTGTACCTATCTCAACTGTGAGAAGTGAAATTCTTCTCTTGTATCCTTTGCTTGATAAAGGCATTTTGGTCGAAATGTTGCAGTGTATTATTGTTTTTGTATTTTGTAAAACTACAGTACTTTTAAAAAAAAAATATATTTCACCTATTTCAACTAAACTACTCCAAAATTTGACTTCTTCGTGCGCTCCACAACGACCACGTGTTAACCGCTCTGTGTGATTTGTATGTGATCTGAGCCTAAAATCGATTGTACGTTATGTCAGTTAATCGCCTACAAGTAGGTCAGCACATCCGATTTCTGCGACGCTTTTTATTTACTAGGGTAGCTTCCTAGGTCCTACATCAGTCGCCTCTTACGACATGCCTTGTAGGTCGCAGTGGTGCTATTCTTTGCTTTCCTTGCAGGCCCCGACACCACACAGGCGCAAAATTGGACTGTAGTTATTACAGGGTGTTCAACTTAAAAGCAGCATGTGAATGGAGCTAATCTGGCATATATGTATGGAAATGGAAGGTTCAGTTATGACGTAGAATAGGTCAAGGTTGTGTGATGGTGTGTAATTGTAGTGCGGAAGGGTCGATGAACAAATGTGACGTAGGACAAGCTAGTCAGAACCGGTTTAAATAGTAAATAGACGAGATGCAATGCGTACCTGACAAATTTCTATTTATCACTGGGGCTGCTTTTAAGTTGAACACCCTGTAGTTACTGAGCTGACGTCCTAACACTCCGGGCATAATACTAGATGTTATGTCTCCTTCAGCAGATGATAAAATATGGTCATACTGATGGTTCCAGTGACTAGCTGTACATTCTGTCTCTTAGACACCCAGTCCTGCATGTACAGAGCGTAATTCTAAAAGTCTTAAATCGTTGGATCAATCAAGTGCCATGTTTGCCGTCGTAGGCGATCATGTCTCTCCGCAACTCTCTCTTCTTAGTCCAGTTAATCATTTCTGTTGTCGATCTTTTGTTCAACCGCGATGTGAGACCATCCAACATCATCTCCTATCTTCCATGATCTCTCCTTTCCCGAATTTGATCTGTTGTCACCAAATGCTCTAAACCTTCTCTTCGCATTATATACCCGAATGAACCTTGATTGTCTGATTATTACTTTCTTGATACGGTTTCTTTGTTAATCAGTGTATAGTATTATCGATTTAGGGTAATATCAATATCATGAGAAGAGAAAGTACCAGGAAGCATAGGAATGTAGTACGTTGAATCCATGAGGTCGTAAGGTACCATATAACGAAATAAAACGATTCTCTAGAACATGAGTTCCAAAAGTGGGTGGTACCGCCCCCCAATGGGCGCTGAAGCCTTCCAGGGGCGATAGGAGTTCAGAAGCATGTGGGATGAGTTTTTTTTCGTGATTTTGCGATTGAATAATCATTAAAAATTTGAATTCTGCATTTTAATTCATCTTATACCCATCTCACACGATCCATTTATTCATCAATTTTCTATTTCATGCATATAATCATTAGAAAATTGACCATGTATGACAGAAATATATATACATTTTCTATGTCAAAGTGAAAATAGAGCATGTATATATGTGGGTGGGGGGCGTTGACAAACTGTTATAATGTGGAGGAGGGGCGTTACAAAGTTTATGTCGTGCAAAGTGGGCGGTGGACAGAAAAAGTTTGGGAATCTATGCTCTAGAGCAAATCGACTTCGATCATCAGATGAACATGATCGAATGGCTGTGACCTGGACATCGCGAGCTCCCAAATGGTCAGTGCATAGATTCAATATTAATTAAAATATTTTCACGACAGCTAACAATTTACCGCCGTAGATCCGTTATTGTATTCAGAGGCGTGTCACATTATAACGTTATCCGTGCCTGAAATAGCACAAGCATTACTAACAACTCACCGTAGATACGTTATTCTATCCAGAGGCGTCACCAATTCTAACTTCATTTGTTCCTGATAGTACATACATTACTAACAATGTACCGTCAGCATCTTCAAATAGCTTGTCCTGAACAGAAACCTGTCACACTAATAGTCCTTAGAAATTACTTCTTTCATACACCAGAAGTTCCTCCTCCGCAGACAGCATGCTCAAATCATCAGTTACATCATGAATCCAATTTCTCCACGGTCTTCCTCTTATCCCCTTTGCCGGGATGTCTCCTTCCATAATAGTCTCCAGTCAATCGTGTCTTTTTAAATGTCCAAAATACTTCAATTTACTCATTCTTATTTGTAGCATTAACCAGTTTTCGTTGATCTTGAACTTCTGGATAGATCTATTTGTTTTCTTCTCTGCCACAGTAGATACGTTATAATAACCAGAGGCGTGACTAATTCTAACTCTGTCATGACTTGACAGCACACGAATTCTAAAACCTCATAGCATATATCTTATTCTATTCAGTGGCGTCACCAAATCTAACTTTATCCGTGCCTGATAGTCCACACATTACTAACAACTTACCTTAAATACTTTGTATTACACAGAGGCGTCACCAATTCTAACTATAATAATCCATGAAAGCACTCGCATTAAAAATTATTAACACTGCAATACTTAAGGCGTGTAGAAGTCACATCCTTCACCTGAACTTACTAGAAGACCGGAGACTCGTTTCTGATCTGCTCGTATGAACATCCCAACTAGTTGTGAAAAAGGGACTGCTTAGAGAGAAAGGCGAAGAAGATCGCGCGCGCTACTTGCTAGATATTAATTAAAAAGAGAAAAATGCGAGAACTATACAAGGATTATTCAGATGAGAAAATGAACAAAATCTAATATGGGACATAAATTATCGAAGAGTGGAATAAGGGACATAACTGTTGAGTAACTTTTTCGGATGGAGTGAGATGGGCGGGCAGGTAATGTCGTTTAGATTTCCCCGAGCAGGGCAAAATAATACGATTTTCCAGTTTGTCAAACACGCACAGTCAACATGATTAGTGTCAGAGGCCCTGTCCAATCTTCTACTGTCGTTCATTTATTGGGGTCTGTCGCTCCCAGGCAGTGATCGTGGACTGGACACGCAAGGGAAGTAATTGATGGATTAGCTCAAGAATAAATGGAAGCAGAAATTTAGAAATGTACGAGAAAATAAAGATTGATAGAAATTTTGTTTATTAGATAATTTACTAGTAATTAGAGTATCAAGTAAATATCTTCTTTCTTTCTTTCCTTTTTTACTTCTTTTGTCGTTACACAGTTACCGGTTTGTTGTCAAGTGTCGTCATTTTCTGTCTTTTGCCGTTGCGGTTCTAGTGACCAATACTTATGTATGGCAGCGAATCATGGACAATAAACAAAAAATCAATAAGATCATTGGAAGCCACAGAGATGTGGTTTTACAGAAGAATGCTGAAAATTCCATGGAATGCAAAGAAAACAAATGCAGAGGTTTTAAATCAGGCCTGCACATGAAGAAATCTTATCAAAAGAATAGAATCAGACAATCAAGGTTCTTCTGGTATATAATGCGAAGAGAAGGTTTAGAACATTTGGTGACTACAGGTAAAATTTAAGGAAGGAGAGATTGTGGAAGACAGAGGAAGAAGATGTTTGATGGTCTGACATCTTGGTTCGACGTCAGAACTGATTACAAGCACCAAGCAGAAAGAGAGTTATGGAGAGACATGATCACCTACGCCGGCAGGCATGGCACTTAATTGATTGACTCTAGTGGCTTGGGTGATATATATTTGTGCTTTTTTAAACAGGATTTCGACCCGCCTGCCCAGCATGTTCGTAGCGCGTTGGACTACGGGTGACTAGCCCCCTGTGAGTGGGGGTTCAATTCTGCGGGCTGGCAGGAAAGCCATTGGTTCCCCAGATTTACGGTGTTCGTGGCACGAACCAAAATTCGATGCCCATGACACCGAGCTGAAGAGCTGAATGCTTAAGTGCTTCTGGATGGGAAAAAAATACACAAAAAACAGGATTTCGCTATGCCATTTATCCATCTTACTCTTGGTCTTCTTCTTCTGGACTTCTTTCCTGATGTTCTGTTGTAGAAGACTCTGTTTACAGAGTAGTTGGGTCAAGAACTAAACTGTTGCTACTGCCTGTATTACTGTTTTTTAGGCGGTGTATGATAGAGGGACATGTACCTGTGAAATTCTTCTTCGATCGCTCCATATTAACCACTGTGTGTTTTGTATGTGATCTGAGCCTAAGAGTGATTGTACATTGTACCAGATATGCGCCTACAAGCACATACGATTTCTGCGATGTTTTTTTATTTACTAGGGTAGCTTCCTAGGGCCTACATCAGTTGCCTCTTACGACATGCCTTGAAGATTGCAGTAGTACTATTCTGTGCTTCCCTTGTGGGCCCGGGACCACACGGGCGCTTGTGCAATTCAATGGCATGGCTAGTTAAGTCACCGCGAAACTGTTCAGGTTATAATTTTTCTTTATGCTCCCAACAGAAAACAAGCATGGGAGTCGTGCTCTAATCCATTCGGACAGATGATACCCAGTAGTTAGGTTGCAGTCATATTAAATAACATTCTTTGTCACACTATAATTCATGCAAGGTTCTATCCAAACTTTCTCTCTTATGCTGTTGTTTGTGACTCATCAGCCTGGCATTCACAAATGACACATCTTCATGACATTCACAAATGACACACCTGCCAGACATTCACAAATGACACACCTGCCAGACATTCACAAATGACACATCTGTCTGACATTCACAAATGACACACCTGCCTGACATTCACAAAATGACACATCTTCATGACATTCACAAATGACACATCTGCCTGACATTCACAAATGACACACCTGCCAGACATTCACAAATGACACATCTGTCTGACATTCACAAATGACACATCTGCATGACATTCACAAAATGACACATCTTCATGACATTCCAAAATGACACATCTGCCTGACATTCACAAATGACACACCTGCGTGGCATTCATAAATGACACATCTGCATGACACTCACAAATGACACATCTGCATGACATTCACAAATGACACGTATGTCTGACATTCACAAATGACACATCTGCCTGGCATTCGCAAATGACACATCTTCATGACATTCACAAATGGCACATCTGTCTGGCATTCACAAATGACACATCTTCATGACATTCACAAATGACAACCATATAACAGATGAAAATGAAAATCGTGGCATATCCTTTACAGGACGTAACCATCAGCTACAGTAAGCGAGGCGTTGATTTTCTAGACACCACTTATACGTTCAGTAGTTTGCCATTGCTGCTTTATGAGCGGTCAGGTATATTTTACCTTTTGTAAAAATTCCACGGCACGAATTTGCTTCTAAACTTGCCCGCTGTGGGGTTTGAACCAGGAACGCTAGGGTTTGTGATCGAGCTCACGAGCCCGCTTGAGCTACCGCGTTCACTGTGTATATATATATATATATATATATATATATATATATATATATATATATATATATATATATATATATATATATATATATATATAACAGATCGATACAAATTTTGGCAAGACTTCTTTATTTTCAAGTTTATTGTGTCAAATAGCAATATAAGATGAGCCAACAATATGCGCACAGTACACGGGTGTCATATAGAAACCAGAACATCCATAAATTATGTGGTCCATGCAACCACTCGATGTATACTCACATATAACTCTAAGGAAGTTGGCACAGCGCATGCAGTGAACTAGATTTAAGTAAAAAATTTACAATATTCAATTCCTGGTACAATTGATTCTCTAACATACCCAACTGAACATGGTTACTAAAACTTTCTGAATTACGGAAAAATTAGGAGCCATCGCTGGACTAAAAAGGGTCTAAAGTGAAAGGGTTTACTTCAATGCACCAGGTTTGACCTCATATGCCTTTTGCAACATGAGGCAAAAGCTTAACCACTTAGGCCCACAATCTTCGCTGGATTTGAGGGGTAAGTGCTATGCTGCTGGCAACACTTTCCATTGGATCAAATGGATTGAACACCTATAGGGGCGCAATGAGTACATGTTGCAATGTCTGTGACCATTTTCTAGCATTTTTTATTGTACAATAATACTCTGAATATTATTTGCCCATTTTCCAGCATTCGCAACCCTTCCCACAAAATTAAATCAGAAACGCCACACAATGTACCCTGACTACTTCTGAATTCATAGCGGACAAACACAAGAATATCACTACCATAATAACTCTGGCATACATTATGAATCTCCACCAAACTCAAAAGTCTGCTACCAATTTCCACCTAGGTAGACTAGAGAATCGACTATATCAGGATCTGACCATTACACATTTGCAATTAAATCTTTCAGACTAACACTGTGACTATGCGGAGAATCATCTTGGAAACACACATAAAATGATAGAATTGGAAAACACATTTGAAAACAACCCAGTAATAAATGCATAATAATATTGTATTATATATGAATTGAGTAATCTATAACTAGGTTAGGCTATGTCACAGTACAGCAAGAATGCTTCATGGATGATATCCACATTATCCATACGCACATATTTTATATGAAAGATATTATTCATTACATGATTAAATCTCAAATAAAAATGTAATCAATTTGATGTAGCATATCGCAAGTGTGTATGAGATAGGAGTGCGATGTCATCTGCAATACACATAGAGATATCCAGGAAAAGACCAGCCGCCTTAACCAATATAGTGAGATGGTTGGGCTGAAAATAAATCAGAAGAAAACTGAAGTAATGACTCTGAACATAGCAACCCCAGCACCAGTCAAACTAGAAGGTAAAACCCTCCGAGATACAACCGCTTTCACATACCTTGGAAGTGTTATTAGCAATGAAGGAGCCGCTGGATCTGACATTAAAAACAGACTGAGTAAAGCACGCAGTGCATTCGTGACCCTTCAGACCGCCTGGAAATCTGCCCAATACAGCATCAGAACCAAGACTAGTATCTATAACAGCTGTGTGCTGTCAACTTTGCTGTACGGATCGGAATGCTGGAGAATGACAGAACAGGATATGTCCAGACTCTCCGCCTTTCATACAACTTGTCTGCGAAAAATCTTACGTGTGTACTGGCTGACTACTATCTCGAATCAAGAATTGCTTGCACGATGCCAACAAGAGAATATGGGCACTATCATCCGAGAGCAGCTGGAGATGGATTGGACATGTGATGCGCATGGAGACTGGCTCCGACACGAAAACTGCACTGAGATGGACTCCAGAGGGTAGGCGAGAGCGTGGAAGACCCAAGGCGACATGGAGGAGAAGCGATAGAGCAAGAGCTGAAGGAAATGAATCATAGCTGGAACACAATACAGAGGAAGGCCATGAACAGGAAGAATGGTGTACGTTTGTTGCTGCCCTAAACGCCAGGGCGTAACAGGCTAAAGAGAGAGAGATATCGCAAGTGTGTTGCTGAGGCTAGCACAGAATAGTAACACTGCGACCTACAAGCACTGTCGTAAGAGGTGATTGTTGCAGACTCCCGCCGTGTGTTGCTGAGGCTAGCAAGGGGAGCGAAGGATAGTAGCACTGCGACCTACAAGCACTGTCGTAAGAGGTGATTGTGGTAGACTCCCGCCGTGTGTTGCTGAGGCTAGCAAGGGGAGCGAAGGATAGTAGCACTGCGACCTACAAGCACTGTCGTAAGAGGTGATTGTGGTAGACTCCCGCCGTGTGTTGCTGAGGCTAGCAAGGGAGGCGAAGGATAGTAGCACTCGACCTACAAGCAATGTCGTAAGAGGTGATTGTGGTAGACTCCCGCCGTGTGTTGCTGAGGCTAGCAAGGGGAGCGAAGGATAGTAACACTGCGACCTACAAGCACTGTCGTAAGAGGTGATTGTGGTAGACTCCCGCCGTGTGTTGCTGAGGCTAGCAAGGGGAGCGAAGGATAGTAGCACTGCGACCTACAAGCAATGTCGTAAGAGGTGATTGTGGTAGACTCCCGCCGTGTGTTGCTGAGGCTAGCAAGGGGAGCGAAGGATAGTAACACTGCGACCTACAAGCACTGTCGTAAGAGGTGATTGTTGCAGACTCCCGCCGTGTGTTGCTGAGGCTAGCAAGGGGAGCGAAGGATAGTAGCACTGCGACCTACAAGCACTGTCGTAAGAGGTGATTGTGGCAGACTCCGCCGTGTGTTGCTGAGGCTAGCAAGGGAGCGAAGGATAGTAGCACTGCGACCTACAAGCACTGTCGTAAGAGGTGATTGTGGTAGACTCCCGCCGTGTGTTGCTGAGGCTAGCAAGGGGAGCGAAGGATAGTAACACTGCGACCTACAAGCACTGTCGTAAGAGGTGATTGTGGTAGACTCCCGCCGTGTGTTGCTGGGGCTAGCAAGGGGAGCGAAGGATAGTAGCACTGCGACCTACAAGCACTGTCGTAAGAGGTGACTTTAGGGGCCTAGGAAGTTACCTAGTAAATAAAAGTCTAGCAGAAATCGGCTGACCTGCTTTTAGGCGCATAACTGGCACAGCGTACAATCGCTCTTAGGCTCAAATCATATACAAATCACAAAGAGTAGTTTAATAAGTGGTCGCGATGGAGCGGTCAAAGAAGAAAATGTGACATTATCAGTAACTATCAATGACAAGATGTGACATATGACATGTAAGTGTAACATTATCAGTAACTATATATCAATGACTTGATGTGACATATGACATTATCAGTAACTATATATCAATAACTTGATGTGACATATGACATTATCAGTAACTATATATCAGACATGATGTGACATATGACATTATCAGTAACTATATATCAATGACTTGATGTGACATTATCAGTAACTATATATCAATGACCTGATGTGACATATGACATGTGAGTGTGACATCAGTAACTATATATCAATGACCTGATGTGACATATGACATGTGAGTGTGGACACCAGTAACTATATATCAGACATGATGTGACATATGGCATGTGAGTATGACATCAGTAACTATATATCAGACATGATGTGACATATGGCATGTGAGTATGACATCAGTAACTATACATCAATGACTTGATGTAACATATAACTGTTCACCAAACAGCTACTAACTTTGAATCAAACAACCAGGGAGTAAACAGTGCATATATATATATATCATGACAAGTAATACATCCCCCCTCCCCAAATGTCAATATCACAGGATAGAATACTGAAACCTCACCTCAGATTCATGTTTATATATATATATATATATATATATATATATATATAATAAAATAGCTTTGTACATGTCTTATCTTTGGGGTTCGCCCGCCTGCCCAGTGTGTTCGTAGCGCGTTGAACTACGGGTGACAAGTGGGTGCGGGTTCAATTCCGCGGGCTGGTAGAAAAGCCACAGGTTCACCAGATTCACGGTGTTCGTGGCACCGAACCGAATGGTCGAGTGCTTCTGGATCGATTAAAAAAAATCAAAAATCTTTGAAGTTCAAGAATAATTATGAATAAAACTAAGATAATGATATAAAATGTCAAGGCTGTCCTTCTATATGAAGCAGAGACATGGAGAACAACAAAGGGGGACATCAAAAAGTTGCAGACATTCATTAATAGACACCTGCGCAGGATAATCCATCTGCGATGGTATGACAGGACCACAAACAGGGAACTCTGGGATAGTACAGGACAACGATAGGTGGAACAAGAGACAAGGAGCAGAAGGTGAAGATGGATAGGACACACACTGAGGAAAGCCCCTAACAGCATCACAAGACAGGCTCTCCGATGGGACTCTCAGGGAAATAGAGGTAAGGGAAAACCCAGGAACACCTGGAGATGGGAGTTGGAGACGGAATGCAACAAAATGGGAAGAGAGTGGAAAGATCTGGAAAAGATGGCCTTGGATAGGTAAGCTTTGGTTGCGGACTTATGTCTCCCTAGAGGGGAAGGGTGAAGAAAAAGAACACATTTTCAAAAAAAGATCAATATCACAGAACCAAATACTGAAACCTCACCCCAATATTCATGTTTATATATAATAAATAACTTTGTACATGTCTTTTCTTTGTACTCAAATTACAAATAATAAAAGTTACATACAAAGTAACCAAAAAAATTAGCACCTCATACAGTCAGAGGTCATGTTTCTGCAAACATTTTTTAAAAAGTTGAGGAATTTGAAGAAAAAAAAAAGAAGGATATGATAAAAAGGGCCTAAAGCCGAAGGATTGACTTCATTGCACTGGGTTTTACCCCATATAGCTCAGTCTCTTCTCCACAGAAGTGGCATGTCTTCTGCTGAGAGTATTGCACAAAGCACGGACTCCGTAACTCCTGCAACAATCCTAGGGGGTCTATAGTAAAAAAAAAAGCACTTGTGAACAGAACAGCGCGGTCTGGATTCAAACCCACAACCTTCATAACGCAAGACAAAGGTTTAACCACTTAGTAAAGAGAGCCCCAGGATATGATCAAATGTTGAACAAGTAAGATGTGGAAAATGAAGTGTGAACTTGTGAACTGTGTTGAGTTAGTTAGTTTGTTCCTTTCGTGCCAAAGGCGCACATAGGGCAGAGGTTTTAGATCTCCATGTGATGCGGTTCTTTGCTAGCAGTTGGAGATCTTGTATGGTTTTACATCTCAATAATTTACTTTCTTGTTGGATGCTTCTTCGAAGAGTGGTCTTTGGTCTTCCACGTTTTCTTTTCCCAACTGGTGACCACATAAGGACTTGTCGATTTAGTCTCTTTTCGTCTGATCTAGAACATGACCTAAATATTTCCACCTTCGTTTCCTTATAATATTTGATATGTGTTGAGTATTTGACTAATATTAACACAGAACTTGTGAGTTTTCAGTTTCAGTTTGGAATATATATCTTCATGGCATTCTGGACATGTCCATAGATGCTCCGATCTTCTTTGCAATATCTCCAACAGCGTTGAGCGACTGACCGTACCATTTCAATTTTAATTGATGAGCCTACTCATATACCTGTTGTGCTGTTCTTTTATTACTACACCAATCTTCAATCCCAGCTCCTGTAATCTAGTAGTTGACGTGGATTGGTTTAAATGAAAATCTTTTTGCGACCAAACTCTATGAGGGCGTTCAGAATGTCAGTTCTATCCATTGGCTGACCACCTGATATGGTGGCAGAGCCAGCCAGCCTGTCTGCTCTCTCATTGCCAACTGACACCCCTGTGCCAAGGCCCCTGATACGGTGGCAGAGCCAGCCAACCTGTATGCTCTCTCATTACCACTGACACCCTCTCCTCTCTTCTTCTTTGCGTTTGTTCTTTACGACCAATTTTAATCACTCTTTGTGATATGTTTGATCTTTGCCAAGAACGTGTATACATTGCACATTGGTTTGGTAGGCCAGGCTCCTAAACGCATAGAGTTTTACACATTTAGGATACATGCATCCGATTTCAGCCAAACCTCCTTAGTCTCCTCTTACGACATGCATGACAGGTAACAGTGGTTCTATTCTTTACACCACAAATTTGGGCCCCTCGGACGATCAAGACACCCTGATATGGTGGCAGAGAGAACCAGCCAGCCTGTATGCTCTCTCATTACCAACGACATCCACGTGCCAATCAAACTAGTGAGTAATCAGTTAAGATACTGAACTTTCAAACTTGAGTTTGAGCAATAATTGATTGTGTCTTAACTCTATCACCTTTCTGTGCTGGTAAACTTGTTGAATTTATGGAAATTTTAAAGAATTCACAACTGCTGCAGGTCCTACGGAGAACATACTCAAGGGTCTCATTCTCAATAAGAACTGCTCAATCTGAATGTGATCACTAGTTCTTGTATTTTAGCCTATTTTAGCACAGATATTTCAAGGATGACAAAATGGACAAATAATTTACAAAGGCAAGAAAATGCTTAAAGTATATCAAAAGAAAATGCTGTCGATAAAGTAATTTCATGTCTGGCAGTGAAGTCACTTCCCATGCACAGTGGACATGACATGACAGTCTATCCACCATGTCTGACAGACAGTGACAATGTCACTCACTGACACGACATGTCAGTTCTTATACACAGTGGACATGACAGTCTATACACCATGCCTGACAGTGACAATGTCACTCACTGACACAGTGGACATGACATGTCAGTTCACATACACAGTGGACACGACATGTCCATCCACATAAAACAAGAAATTATAATACTGAAATCGAACAATACTCTACACTCTACAATATAAACATCTCAAGACTGCCATCTTCAACTCTGAAGTTCACACTTCACAATCATCAACTCAGGCACACATACAAATACATCTACACACATACATGCACACAGATATCTCAGTGACATGTGCAATTTAATTCACAACATTGTCAAGAGACCAACAGTTTTAAAAAAACAACTAGAAACTCAATCCGTGTTTTCTTCTTGGAAATCAAATTAATTTAACTGGATTTAAACAAAACAATGCATATTACTCTTTATCGCATATATGGATAAAATAACTCAAGAGTCGAATTCAGATAATGATGAAATAAATGAACTGCTTTTGCAGATGATCAGTGCCTGATACATCAAAATGAACAAGATCTACAACATCATATTGACACTTTGAACAATAATTGTGTGAAACATGACATGAAAATCAACAACACTAAAACAGAAATAATAAATATGGGAAGAAAACATAATAATCTAGACATCCATGTCAATGTCACTAAAATAAACCAAGTGAAAGAATTCAAATACTTAGGAAGCATATTCACAGAAGACGGAAAACTAGATAGAGAGATAGAGGCTAGAGTACAAAAAGCAAATGCTGTAACCTACCAGCTAGCCCCATTGTTAAGGCACCCAAAAATTTCACAGGCAGCTAAGAAACAAATGATCAACAGCATTTTATACCTACTTTGTGTTACCAGAGCCAAACATGGACATTGAGCAAAGCGCAGTCACAAAAAATAACTACATGTGAAATGCGTTGCCTGAGAAAAGTTACCAACAACACAAGAAAAGACAGAATCACCAACATCAGCATAAGAAAGAAAGTTGGCACAAAACCGTGCTTGAATTATATAGATAAACAAAGAATGAAGTGGTTTGGCCACTTAATAAGAATGCATCCAAACTCCACAGTATACAGAGTCTTCTACAACAGAACATCGGGAAAGAAGGCAAGAGGAAGACCACGGAAAAGATGGTTGGATGGCGTAGCAGAATCCTGTGAAAGAGCAAAGATAACAATCACACAAGCCACCAGAACAGCGCAAGACAAAAACAGAAAACCACGACACTGGGCAACAACCCGGTAGCAGTGTGACGACAAAGAAGAAGAAGAATGCATATTACTTACTTACTTAATCCCGTCATGCCTAGTGACACATGGGGCTTCAGAAAGGACTTTCCATGCTATCCTGTCCCGTGCAACCTTCAGCGCAGAGCCCCACGTCAGAATGCGGTGTCCAGTTCCTCTTCCATCATGCGCGTCCATGTTGTCTGTGGTCCGCCTTTCTTTCTCTTTCCTTCTGGTGTCCAAGTGAGGGCTACCCTTGCAGACATTTCTTGTCTCATTCTCATAACATGTCCGAGCCATTTCCATCTTCTCTTTTGAGTATGTCATTCATTGCCTCTTGTCTTGTATCTTAGAGTAGTTGGTTATTGGATATTTTTACTGGCCAAAAGACTCCCAAGATTCTGCGAAGACAAGAGTGGTGGAAAACTGACAGCCTGCTAGTATCTCCTTTGGTCATCCTCCAACACTCCGATCCGTAGAGCAAAACAATGCTTTTATAGAGTTTAAGTTTTGTGGTCCTATTGTAGATTTTGGACTTCCATACTGGTTTCATTCTGGCAAAGCGGTTCTGGCCTTACTTAGACGTGATTTTATATCTTCCTCTGTGCCACCATTTAGTGTCAGTACGCTACCAAGACAATGCATATAGATTGGTATTATACAAGAAAGTGATAAAACATTTGTGCATTGTGTTGTTAGTTGGAGAGCACGCTGTGATTTCATGAGATTATATATAACACTTATAGTTATCTATACAACCCCAGCTTTGCTAATGGCTTGTTGTGTTCTAAAGCAGTGCTGTCTTAACATTTGTATATATTGGGCCGCATCTACTTTCATGTCTCCAATCCTGATTTGCCTCACAGCGTCAGGATAAGAAGAGATTTCTAGAATGAGCCTTAGTGTGCGCTTCATAGTGTCTTTCATCGCCTCTGTTATCTCTGAGGTCCACATCATGCATGGTTGACCTTTTGCTTTGTATCGACAACTTTGCTCTTTGAGGTGCACTGTCTGTTGGTAGTCTGCTTATGTGGCCGAACCGTTTAATATGTAGGGGGGCACATCTGACTGATGGTAATGGAGGCGCGGCTGCTGCCATGTAACATATGCAATATTACTATTACTACCAATAACAATAGTAATACAGTTAAGATGACGATAAGAAAAATTATGTGAAATTACAGCATATAGTCCGTCATATATGAGAGACTTTATATGAAGTCCATATGTCAGAAACATTATGCACACATCATAGGATTAACAATGCCCACTTGTTGGAGACCTTCACTAATGAGATGTCCAACATTGGCTGTTCACTTCTGAGAGATCAAACATTGCCCACTTGTTGGAGACCTTAACTAATGAGATGTCCAACATTGTCTGTTCACTTCTGAGAGACCTTACAGTAAGTGTACATTAAAAAAAAAAAAAAGGAACCCTTTCATACCTCGTGGTATATAGGTCAATACAGTGTTAGGCCTGTATTTTCATTGACCGTCGGCACACGATGGGTGATGTGGTCAGCATCACGCCGGCGCCTTTACTTTCCCAGAGCATGTCTGGTACCCAGTTGAGGCTGGAGTCGACCTGAGAGCCGTCGCGGTCGGGAAAAATTCCACGCGCATTGCGAGAGCTGAACCCAGACCACCAGCCTTGCGAGCGAGTTCACTAACAACTACGCTACAGCGGCTCTCAGTAAGTGTACATATCAGAGGTTTAACATTGTTAACTTGTGGGAGACTTTCACTAATGAGATGTCCAATATTGTCTGTTCACTTCTGAGTGATCAAACATTGTCCCGTGTGAGAGATTTTACAGTAAGTGTACACATCAGAGGCTTAACATTGCCCACTTGTAGGGAAAAACCTTCCCTAATGAGATGCCCAAAATTGTCTGTTCGCTTTCATGAGACCAAACATTGACCACATGGTGAGAGATCTTGCAACAGACCGAGACTAAAGTAGCAGGCAGTGATATTCACATCCCACTGTGGGTGGGAACAGTTTATGGAAAGATTTAATCACTTTCACAGAAACCGACATAAACATTCTAATGTCTAAATGTGACTGTATCAGATCAGAGAAATTATCACTACATCAAAGTGTGATCCTTCTTCTGTTCTCTTATACTGTTCTTGTATCAATGTTATCATCTGCAGACAAAAATAAAACAACTTAAGACAAGATAAGTATTAACAAACTATATTGTACTTATAAAATGTATCCTCAATTTATAGTTCTCTTAATTGCTCATCTGCAGTTTTATTCCTACCATCTTAATATTATTATTGTGCATTGTAAAACTACAGTACTTTGTTTTTACGTGTTTCGTCATCACATCTCTCAGCAAAGTTTTCAGGGTTACCTAGGAGTCCTCTTTTATACCCACAAATGTGAGTACTGCCTTTTTTTGTTTTTATAGAAAGTCAATTGGCAAGTGTTTTACTGTGACAACTCTTGAGTTTGCACTTGTCTCTCTTGCTAAACGTGGAGGTGGAGGCTCTCTTGAATGACATCATCAATGATACAGATGTGGTTATTTACACCGATGGTTCAGTCATTCGCCAACAACACTGTGCGTGGACTTTTTCAGCACGCTCAGGAGGAAAAATAATAAGAGAGGCCAGTGGGGCCTACGCAACAACCAGAAGTAGCTTGACAATGGAGGTTCGGGCGGTTACGGAGGCGGTGAACTGGTTGGCATCTCACAATTACTCTGTGTTTTCATACTCAGTGACTCCATGAGCATGATTCGTAAGTCGAATCAGGTATGGTGAGATGCAACTGGGTGGAGGTACTGGTACAGACAATGATCAGAGAAATCACCTTCATTTTTGTCCCTGGGCACACAGGAGTTAGGGGTAATGAGCGAGCTGATAGATTGGCTGGCTTGGCTACAATATCAGAGGAGCTGCCATGGATCGAAGTGACATTCTTCACGCATTGAGAGAGTCTTTCTGAACAGAGGAATTTCAGGGCTGTGAATCCCACTTGCTGACCCGATTGAAAGAGATGGGTGTCAATATTGGTGCAGCCGAAAAGAACGACATACTAAATATGCAAAGAGATTGATTAATCAACATCGAACTGGCGTATTGGGTCGCTGGACGCTGCTGGATTTGCTGAGGCGGAGATCGGAGCACCTATGGACATGTCCAGTGTGCTATGATGATAGTCCTCATATAACCGATAACTTGTCTCTCTTGTCTTTACAGACGGTCAATTGGCAAGTGTTTTACTGTGACAACTTTTGAGTTTGTGCTTGTCTCTCTCGTCTTTCAGCTCATCCCTAAGTTTCTTTTCAAACGATTCTGCACCTTTGCGTAATGTTGTTCTCCACATAACTCAGTCATCAGCTAGTTTTTCACATTTTGCTGCGACCGATAGAAAAGTTCTTCATTGAGGACTTGCAGACATCTTTATATCCGAGCAGTGGTCTACCTTGATGATTCTTCCCTTTTGAAAGTTCACAAAACAACACCTGTTGGAGTATGCAGCTATTTCCATTTTTCTCACATGTCCTAGTCATCTTAGTCTTTATACTGCTGAGCATTCCCATGATGGAAATCAAGTTTGCAGATTGCAGTACGTCAGATTTGGTTACCTTGTCATACCACCTGATGTTCATAATCTTGCGAAGACATCAAAGGTGAAAGATGAGAAGTTTCCTCTTGCATCTTGAGTTGTCCATGTTTCTGAGCCATATAGTAAAGTTACCCAGACTGACTGTGAGTTAATCATAAACTTATCTCTTCTTCTTAGCGTTTGTCCTTTGCGCCAATTTTATCATTCTTATTGTGATATATAACTGATCTTTGACAAGAACGACTGTATGTTAAGCCCCGGTTCTTATGCCCTTACTTGTGTATGGTACCATACATGTGCAGGGCAACGCTTCCAAATTTTGTCCCACAGGAAATGTTTTGAGTCTGTCTCGCTGACAGTCAGTCCCCCACACTTTCCATTCCTTCGTGTATTCATTGATCTTTAACGATCATTTTTCGCCGTACCTTTGGGCTTTATAATCTCCGCCTAAGAGTATGTCTACACTGTGCGCCCTTTCTGACTATGTGAGGTAGTTCCATACACTTAACTAACAATAGCTGATCTCTAACAATAGCTGATCACAAGACAAGAAAAACTCACCAGACTTTGGTCTGTGTCTCTAGTATATGCTGCAGAAGCTGTTGTACTAGAGACAAACGAGAGAAAAATAGAGGATAAAATAGAGAACAAAAGAGTTTTAACTATAAACTAACAAAATTATATAATCTAGTAACTGTTGTTTATCGGAGAAGATCATTAATGCCTTTGAATGCAAATGCTACAGAAGAGTACTAAGAATATTATGGACAGAGAAAAGAACAAATGCTTCTGTTCTGTAACAGCTTGATATTAAAGCGAGTTTGCTATTAAAGAGGGTAACATCAAGGAAAATTAAATATTTCTGATACATCAAACCACATGAGTGCGAATGACTGCTACTGACACAGGTCAACTTGCACAGAACAGAGAGTTTTTCAGGAATGCTGTCAAGGGATCCAAGTTCTGGAAGGGACAAGCTACTTTATGAGGAAGGATGATTAACTGTTGTACTCGAGAAATGTAAAAAAAAAACATAAACAAACATTCCAACACAGACCAAATACTAGTCCAAATACTTATTAGATTCTCAGAATGCTTCACATCAACCACTTGTTAATCACTCTTTGTGATTTGTATGTGATCTGAGCCTAAAAGCGATTGTTTGTTGTGCCAGTTATGCGTCTAAAAGTAGGCCAACACATTTGATTTCTATGATGATTTTTATTTACTAGGGTAGTTTCTCCAGGCCCCTACCTCAGTTGCCTCTTATGACATGCTTTGTAGGTCACAGTGTTACTATTCTTTGCTCCTCTTGTGAGCCCCGTCAACATGCAGGTGTTATTAGAGACTAAATGTTACTTGAATTTAACAAATAATATTTTTTCCTTTGAAATTTACGAGATTCTATAACATTTCGATATGTTACTATTGATCACATCAAGCAAATCAAATAATAGGACAAATGGTGTCAATTTTAAAATGCAAACATGTCACCATAAACACAAAAAGAGCAATGTTCAACACAATATCTCTCCCCACATTGTGCTATCAGTGGACGCTGACATCAAATCATAGAAGAAAATTAGTCACAACAGAGATGAAATGTCTAAACAGAATGCTGGGGGTAACAAGAGGAACCCGGTGTAGAAATGAAGACATCAGGAAAAAAGTGGGCACAACATCAGTACTGAACTTCATCAAGAAAAAACAAATTAAATGGTTTGACCACATAAGCAGATTACCAACAGGCAGTGTGCCACAAAGAGCAATGTTACTCTGATACAGTGGATACAAAGCAAAAGGCAGGCCACACAAAAAACACTGTTTATGAAGCGCACACAAAAGCCTGTTCTATAAATCTCTTCCTACCCTGAAGCTGTGAGGTAAATCAGGACTGAGAAGAGAAAGAAAGACAAGACACATAGAGAGGCTCGCTCCAGGTGTCTCCTTTTTCAACCTGATGCTGAAAGGTATAACAGGATTAGAGAATAGATATATAGAATAATGGTTTTTTTGGATTTTTACAAATGCTCATGCTAGACTTACTTTTGTCACTTCCAGCTTCCGACTGAAGCGTTGCAGGATCAACAACAAATAGGAATGGTTTGGAAGGCAGTGAGGATGTCTTGTTGACTGAGGATGAGTGTCCATCTGACTGCATCACATGACTAGCACTGTTACTTGTGAGAAATAGTTCCTGATCTTTGACACTGACGGTGTATGACACAGGAGATGTAGTGCTGGTATCCGAGTTGCTGTGAACTGTATAATAATCCACAGGGTTAAGTTATATAAATACATATATAAGGTGTTTATCAAGTAGCTGCGCAGTGAATTTTGAAAATATTTGAGTAATTATATCATGAATGCTGGAAATTTACTTCATGATATACACCTGTGTGTTGCCGCGGCTCTCAAGGGGAGCAAAGAATAGTAAAACTGCGACCTACAAGGCATGTCGTAAAAGGCAACTGAGGTAGGGACCTAGGGAAGCTAACCTAGTAAATAAAAAGCGTTGCAGAAATCAGATGTGCTGGTCCACTTGTAGGCACATAACTGGTACAATGTACAATCGTTCTTAGGTTCAGATCACATACAAATCATAAAGAGTGGTTAACAAGTGGTTGATGTGGAGCGTCCAAAGAAGAAGTACATCATGATATTCTGAGTTCCACAATCCTGTGTGTAGAAGTACACAACAAGCCGTTGTTATATTCACAATTTCATTGCTGAAAGGAAATGGTGTTACCTATTGAAAACAGGGTATTTGTGGTGAAACATGTCTTTCATAATGGTGGCAAATATTCATAGTCAAAACATGTCTTGAGACCCATGATGGACATTTTCAACACATGCTGTAGACACCACTTCGTCGTGTCACAGTCACTTTACCAAATACAAGCCAGCCAAGAGCAGTAGTATGTAGATGAATAATAAGAATCTACGCTACAATTTTTAGGTGTCTTTAAAGCCTAAATTGAAAACCACATTTCTCGTGACGTAGTCTCACCCGGGAGTAAATTTCACGACACAGAGACTTTAAAAACCCCCTGTACAGGTTTAGAAAAACCTGTCTTTACTGTCCGTGTAATATCACTTTTAGGGCAGTGTAGGACAGGGAGGGACATGAGCATGAGGAATTTAATGGTCACATGTCTAGTGCAGTCATAGCGAAACTGTTCAGGTTAGGATTTTTTACTTATGCCCCTGACAGAAAAAATTCCTTGGCCTTACCAAGGATCAAAGCCCACTTTCTAATCCATTCAGCCAGACGCTGCGCAATACATGGTAAGGAATCTGCTTTCATAGCATATGGTATATTGGAGAACAGGATTTTTAGGCAAATAATATCTTTGACCAATGGCTCTTCTTCAGGTATGTCTAGACCTTCCCCTACTCCTCTTTCCCTGTGGGTTCCAAAATAGGTGCCTGTCTTGCAATGCTTGCAGTCAGTCTTCTCAAAGTGTGTCCTATCCAATGCCAGCGTCTCTTCCGTAAATATTTCTCCACTAGTATTTGCTCAGTTCTTTCTCTGAGTTTCTCGTTTGTAATCTTATCATATCATCTCAGTCCCTCTATTGTACATAAACATCCATTTATGAAGGTCTGCAGGTTTCTGGTGGTTTCTTTTGTTGTCCTCCATGTTTCTGAGCCATGTAGCAGCAGTGACATCACATTTGATTAAAAGATTTTCAGCTTTTTGTTTGTTTTGCTCGTCTTTGACTTCCATATCTTACTCAATGCAATAAAATTTCCCCTTGCTTTTTTGAAATCTAATCTTGACATTTTTGTTTGTTCCCCCTTCTGTGTCTAAGTTGCTACCAAGGTATGTGTATGATTCTACATCTTGTAGAGCTAACTAACCTAGAACACACAAATGGGGAGGACTTACCAATGCAGTTAATTACAGCCCCATCACCAGTGGAAGATGGTGCAATATTCGACAGAGAAGACTTCCTTACTGACTCTGCGACAGGGCTATCTGGTTCCTCTTTCTTTAAGAAACATGCTAGTGCCTGATCTGATTTCTCTGCTACCAAAGTGTTCCCGTTGGAGAGAGCTGATAAAACTGCTGTTGACAGAGATGATGCTGTTGTGAGGGGGGTTATTGTAGCCACAGGTGCCTGCATTGTAGAATGGTCTACAATATGGGCAGGTAGGATTTGTTGAGACGATTCTGTTGTAGTGGAGGATGGTTGATCTGTTGTCATCTGTTCCATATGAAGTGTAGACTGAGGTGGATGGAACATGATGGTAGTGGTGGGAACAGAGTGCCCATTTGTCAGATGGAACACTTGGTTCAAGCGAAGAGCTTCTGTGAACAAAAGAAACAATCCAAACTATGAAGCTACCTATATCCCAGTCATGTCATAGCTGACACTAAGGCATCTACATGTGATCCCCAATGCTGCCGGTCTGCTACCTTCTACCTATGACCTCATCATGTCAAAGCTGACACGTAAGGCATCCCCCAATTCTGACGGTCTGCTACCTTCTACCTACATCCTTGTCAGCTCCCGAAATCTAGTAGTTGACGTGGATTGGTTTAGATGAAAATCTTCTCTGCTGCCACATTCTATGAAGGCGTTCAAGATGTCAGCTCTGTCCATTGGCTGGCCCTCTGATATAGCGGCAGAGCCAGCCATATCCTCGCTCGCTCGCTCATTGCCAACGATGTCTGTGCTCATTGCCAACGACACCAATGTGCGCTGGAATGAAGACAAGTGTAATTCTGCAAATTGTTGACGCCTGCAGTGATTCAGTCCATTGCATGGGCACCAAACCAGCCTCCACCTTTCGCTTGAATGAACACCTTGCTATATATATTTGATGGTTACACTTCAATTATTTCTTCAACATCATCTCTTCTCTGCCTTTTAGCTAAGATCAAGCCCACTTGATTGTGACCAAAGGGTGGGAATCTTTAAAAAACATCAAATGGCACAATCAAACCCACTTAAACAAACTCTGAGCAGCTCTCATTCAAAAGAATGAGGATGCCTGGAGTTTATATGTTCAACAGTACTGGGCCTATACTTGTGTGTATTACAAAAATATCTATAAAAACAAATGCACAAACACAAGCAGAAAGAAAAGAAAACACTCACCAGGGAGACAAATGGCATGGACCGTACTGATAAAGAGTTGTCTGTATCCATGGGTACATCTTGCTTCAAGGGCTGAGCTATTGGATTAAATTTGTGCAGATTTAGTTGTAAAGATTATCCCAGCTCAAGGAATTTTACAAGTGGATACAAAGTTATACAGTACAAAATAATACATCATTATGTTTCATTATTTTTCCAAAATCAACACAGGGCTACCACTGTAGTTGCTCTAAACACACAAATTCCATGGGGTTGCTATTGCAGATGGTCTCATTGTAAGATATACAAGGGGGCAACCATTGTTGTTGTTGATATCAAAGCAACAAATTCATGCGACTACCCCTGTTGTTAAGTCAAATACAAGGAAAATAATAACTGTTCGAACCAAGACGAAAGGTTTGTGGGGTTGTCACTACAGATGGTCTCAATGGACATGTAAATGATACAAGAAATGAGGGTGAATCTGCAAGCCTAACCATACCACAAGAATATCAAATCAAACAGGGTGCAGCCAGAGCAGTATGCTGTAAGCCAATGAAGAATAGTAAACCAACACAGAACTGGTGTCATTAGTAGCCACATGCTGAGAGACATCCTGAGGAAGAGATTGGAGGACTTATGGACTAATTGATTTGACGTGCACTGATGATGATGATCTGTCAACTAAACTTCGCAAAACTGCTTATATATGAAGCAAATAGCAACTAATTAGCTTACACATGAAGTTAGTACCAACTAGCTAGCTTACATATGAAGTTGGTAGCAACTAACTAGCTTACATATGAAGTTCGTACCAACTAACTAGCTTACACATGAAGTTGGTGCCAACTAACTAGCTTACATATGAAGTTCGTACCAACTAACTAGCTTACATATGAAGTTTGTACCAACTAACTAGCTTACACATGAAGTTGGTGCCAACTAACTAGCTTACACATGAAGTTAGTACCAACTAACTAGCTTACATATGAAGTTAGTACCAACTAACTAGCTTACACAAGAAGTTGGTAAAAACATTTGAAAATAGATGTCTGTGAAAAATAATGATCATAACATGAGACGAATTCAAGAGAAGTGATGAAATCAGAGAAATGTCTGGTCAACCACTGGTAACGTTATAAGAAGGAGAAGATGGAGATATGTTGGGCATACCTTGAGAAAAATAATCAAAGAATACCAAAGCAGGCATTAAAGTTAGAGGCAAAGGGTTCAAGAAAGAGAGTACGCCCTGGCGAAACCCTGAGACTAATTCTGCTGAGAAGTGGGAAATATCGGACTCAATTCCAAGGAAGAGATTGAGTTACCTCGCCAGTGTGTTGCTGGGGCCTACAACCTACTGCGACCTACAAGGCATGTCATAGAAAACGACTGAGGTAGAGGCCTAGAAAAGCTACCCTAGTAAATAAAAAGCTTAGCAGAAGTCGAATGTGCTGGCCTACTCGTATGCGCATATCTGGCACAATGTACAATCGCTCTTATGCTCAGATCACATACAGGTCACAAAGAGTGGTTTAACAATTGGTCAATATGGAGCGTTAGAAGAAGAAGAGATGCCCAGGACAGAATGGTATGGAGAAATTACTTGCAGGCCCTATGTAACATATAACAGTATGAGAGGAATATATATATATATATAGTAGCAACTAGTTTATACAGGGTGTTTGTAAAGTCTCACAACATTTCATATGTAGAACAAATGTGAAAAACAAAGTACATGACGTCATAACAAAATGTGTTCCATAGTCAATTGTGACGCAATATGCAGTGAATGACTGTTGCCTGTAGAGTAATTTTCACTCAAACCATAATGGTGTTTTCAACTGAAGAAAGAATATTTGACAATATCAAGAAACGTGTACAGACATATCGTAAAGTCCGTGGTGGATATTTCCAACATCTGCTATAATGAATATTTCATTGGTTCTTTCCAGTTTACCAAAAACAACAGTAAACCATAGCAGTAACTATTGTGACTAATTTCACTACTTTGTTTTAGCTCATTTTTGCTATGTCATGTACTTCATTTTTCAAGCTGACCTACATATAAAGTGTTGCGAGACTTTACAAACACTATGTATATGAAGTTATATGACAACTAACTAACTAACTAACTAACTAACTAACTAACTAACTAACTAACTAACTAACTAACTAAATAACTAACCAACCAACCAATATACATACATAAAGTGACTACTAACCTGGAGCATATGTAAAATGATGTGGGTCACTCCGCTTGCCCGCACAGCTGACCACAATCTGAACAAGCTGAGGCTGGTCCACAGTTTGGTCATTATATGGAGGGATCTTGCAAATTAAGTGAGTCTGTTGGGTAATTGAGACATGAGCAATCATTTTTTGGTTTCATTCTTCAAAAGTGGCGATAACAATTTTTTTTACTCAGTTCATTTTACAAAGTACAACCAAAGACAGAGAAAATATATCCAACTATAGACAGAGAAAATAGATCTAACAACAGAGAAAATAGATCCAACCAACAGACAGAGAAAATAGATCTAACAACAGAGAAAATAGATCCAACCAACAGACAGAGAAAACAGATCCAACAACAGATCCAACAGACATCTCATTATAAGGTCTTTGCCAAAGCAATATATAAATAAAATAAAATGTCCCCCAGCATTTTCAGACTTAAGAATATAAAGTGCTTGTCACTTCACATTTATGTGCCGTATTGTGCAGGAGGTAGGAGGGTCAGTTCCTTTCCTTAAGAATGGAATGTCATGTGTGGGATTGAACCCTTAACCCTCCTGTATCCGAGTCGTCTTCTTTCTTCTTCTTCTTGAGATCGCCCACAATGAATTCAGATGTAGTCAGGGCGCCTCGTATGTTTCTGATTTTTGTGTGAAGGCTTGTTAACCACTCTGTGAGATTTGTATGTGATCTGAGCCTAAGAACGATTGTGCATTGTGCCAGTTATGCGCCTACAAGTAGGCCACACATCCGATTTCTGCTATGCTTTTTATTTACTAGGTTAGCTTCCCTAGTTCCTACATCAGTCGCCTCTTACGACATGCCTTGTAGGTCGAAGTGGTACTATTCTTTGCATCCCTTACGGGCCCCGCACCACATGGGCGAGCTTTTGAAACAAAAGATAACATGGCATAACCACAAACAACTTACCGGTTGGAAAAATTCGTGCTCAATCTCTGCTTCAACTTGCCAGACTAACTCTTCATCATTAGAATCCAGCTTCTGAAACAATACACTGGTTCCCTTGTTTTTGAAGTTCTTGCCAATGATAAACAGACTTTCCCCACCTTCTATGCCACATTCAGACATACTCATTCTGGATATCTCTGGTTGACCAACAGGCTGGGCTATAGATTAGACAAACAAATGGTTGAACAAATTGAAGACAATCAAAAGTTTCTGTTGCAGTAGTTTAACAAAAATATATAAGAATTTATATATTTTTTTAAATAACACAAACTAATTTTTGTGTGTGGATTGATTGATCAATCATCAAATATACATTTGTTGTATTTTAGAATTTTATGAGTGGTCGTCCGCTATGAATTTAGGCGGAGTCATTGCATCTAATAACGTTGAATATATAGATAATATTTCAAGTGAACGAAAGATTGCATCTAACATGGCACATATGACTGATTTTTGCGCGAAGGCTTGCCTTCATTATCACCAGTGTCTCTTGACAATCAGGCGAGTCTTACTCGGATTTCAGAGGTGCTTCTTAAATATTTAAGTTGTTTAAGATTTTGTATGGTAATGCTTGATCTCATACAATTATACATCTTCTTCTTCGAACACTCCATATTTGTAAAACCACTCTTTGTGATTTGTATGTGATCTGAGTCTAATGGTGATTGTACGGTGTGCCAGTATAGTGTGCCTACAAGTAGGCCAGTACATCCGATTTCTGTGTCGCTTTTTATTTACTAGGGTAGCTTCCCTAGGCCCCTACCGAAGTTGCCTCTTATGACACGCCTTGTAGGTCGTAGTGTTACTATTCTTGCTCCTTATGAGCCCCGGCACCACACGGGAGATCCAATTTCTGTGCCGCTTTTTATTTATTTATTTTTTTTTTCGTCCGCTTTCAACTCAGACGAAGTTTCATCTCTGAAACTGATTTTTGCGTGAAAATCTGTTTTTCCAATTTCTTACAATGGCAGCAGCGTGCACATTGTAAATTACTTTACACTGGCAGCCGTGTGCTCAATGTACTCGTAATTAGTATTCCTCGCCATACAGGCAGATTTTCTCCGACTTCAGAGGTACTCATGTTATCGTCCTGAGTAAGACCAGGGACTCGAACAAATGCCGGACAGTAGGTTCGAACCCGAGCTATGAGGCGTCTCACAGCTAGCAGGCCGAGCTACTATCAACTACTCTAGGCAGTCCCCGTAGTAATAGTAATATTGCATATGTTACATGGCAGCAGCCGCGCCTCCATTACCATCAGTCAGATATGCCTCCCTACATATTAAACGGTTCGGCCACATAAGCAGACTACCAACAGACAGTGCACCTCAAAGAACAAAGTTGCTCCGATACAAAGCAAAAGGCCGACCATGCATGATGTGGACCTCAGAGATAACAGAGGCGATGAAAGACACTATGAAGCGCACACTAAGTAGGCCAGCACATCCTATTTCTGCGTCACTTTTATTTACTAGGTAGCTTCCTAGGCCCCTACCGAGTTGCCTCTTATGACACGCCTTGTAGGTCGCAGTGTTACTATTCTTTGCTCCTATTGCGAGTCCCGGCAACACATGGGGGCCAGTCATCTAATTTCTGTGCGCTTTTATTTACTAGGGTGTCTTCACTAGGCCCCTATCTTAGTTGCCTCATATGACATCCCTTGCAGGTCGCAGTGTTACTATTCTTAGCTCCCCTTGCGAGCCACAGGCGATAAAATTATACAAACACTTTTATTTTTTTAAAGTAAGCACTTACTGCAAACTATAGGATTAGAAACCACTTGTAAAATGTGTTGGCTTCCGTCCGTCTTTTCAACCAAACATCTCATTACTAGACGTGCCCGAGTGTTTGTTTTCTTCTTCCTCGTGCCGTTTGGTCCAATCCCGTTCAACATCAGCATTTCTTAACTTCAGGATGCCAATACAATCCAACCTGAAACCAAAAAATCCCAAAATAAATTCCTAACATATGATTAAAGCATTCATTTATCATCATTATCAAATAGCTTGTCTCTTCCGGAACCTGGCTCCCATGACAGCAGCCCTGAAAAACTCTGTTCTGTGCAAGTTGACCAGCATTAGTCATTCTCAGATCGTCAATGACATCTTGAACACATCGTCTTCTAGGTCTTCCTCTCATTCTTCTTCCAGGCACCATTCCCTCCAAATTTTTCTCTAGGCACTCATGACGTTTGATGTGTCTGAAATATTTAATTTTCCTTTTTATGTTCTTTAATAGTCAATTCTCTTTAATATCAAGTTGTTATAGAACAGAAGCATTTGTTCTTTTCTCTGTCCATGATATTCTAAATACTCTTCTGTAGCATTTGCATTTAAATGCATTCATTACCAAATTAAACAACACGATATGGCCGAATTAATTTTTGTTCACATTTTCCAGTTTTAAAAATATATACATGGACATTGAGCAAAGCGCAGTCACAAAAAATAACTACATGTGAAATGCGTTGCCTGAGAAAAGTTACCAACAACACAAGAAAAGACAGAATCACCAACATCAGCATAAGAAAGAAAGTTGGTACAAAACTGTGCTTGAATTACATAGATAAACAAAGAATGAAGTGGTTTGGCCATTTAATAAGAATGCATCCAAACTCCACAGTATACAGAGTCTTCTACAACAGAACATCGGGAAAGAAGGCAAGAGGAAGACCATGGAAAAGATGGTTAGATGGCGTAGCAGAATCCTGTGAAAGAGCAAAGATAACAATCACACAAGCCACCAGAACAGCGCAAGACAAAAACAGAAAACCACGACACTGGGCAACAACCCGGTAGCAGTGTGACGACAAAAGAAGAAGAAGAAAATATATAAATTTCATTCAATTCAATTTTGTTTAACCAAATCCAGACCAAACCACGATGTAGAAACAGACATCTTTGCTGTAGATCAAAATGGAAACTGGATCAGGATGAATTGATGTAAATTTAGCATTAATTTTACATGAAACAATACTTGGCGCAGTGTGCAGCAGTTGGGTAATTTTAATGGGACAAACACAAATACTCGGATAGATCTATTGTCGCCAGTGTGATGATTGTGAAATTGTAATTTTCCACATAGCAGGACAGTCGAAAAAAACAAACGTAACGTGACTACAATACGTAACTTTTGCCTATAGCCCAGCTGTAGCATGCACAGTGACCACAAAGGTTACATCGCCTCACCAGGTGAGAGTAGACGATGCGTCTGACATCATCGGTAAGCTAGGCCCAGTCTACCTATGCATGTGAAGACAATCTGGCTGACTTCATGGATGAGGCCACTAGCTGGCTTAACAGTTAGAAAGGCAGATCACAGCAGAGGGATGTGGGCTGCATAGAGCAAGGCAAGGCATGTAGAAAGCCCTGGTCATCAACTAACTCTAGTTGTTTCGACTTGTCTTGCCCCTGGATACAGATAGTCCTGGAGGAGAGAGTGAGGTTAACGAAAAACGCAGCTTTTTCTTGTTAAGGGGGATTCTGGTCTTGAAACTTTTTCGTTCTTTGGTATTAATGTAGAATTTGTATAACAATTTTGAAAGATTATGACTTAGAATAGTAGAAAAAATAGTAAAAAATAAAAAGTCAACTGATGCCATGGAAACAATACAAAATGGCCTGCACAAAATTTCAAATCCTAAGGCTCTGAAGTTAATGAATATAAATGAATTCTGTTTTCACTCTAAGGTGAGCAATTGTAATATCTACAAAATTACACATCCTTTTAGGATATATTAAATATTACATTTTTTATGAATTTTGTGTAAAACACACTCCAAAAACAGCTTTTTTGACCAAATTTTGAGGAATTTTTACCTAAAAATTTATAAAAATTAAATATATCCTTGAAATCATGTGTAATATTTTAGATATTACAATTGCGCACCTTAGAGTGAAAACATAATTCTTTTATATTCATTAGATTCAGAGCCTTAGGGATTTGAAATTTTGTTTTTAGCGGCCATTTTGTATTGTTTCCATGGCAACACTTTGACATTTTTTAAAAAATAATTTTATTCTACTATTCTAAGTCATACTCTTTCAAAATACTTATATAAATTTTATATTAATATGAAAACAACGAAAATAGATTCTTGATTTTCAAGACCCGAATCCCCCTTAAATCCAAATACAGCACAAGCTACAGTTTCAGACAACTACAAATCACACAATAACATAGCGCCATAATGAAGAACAGGTTTACGGCTCTCACCATGGGCACTTGAGAACACTACTAGACAATCTCAAATCCGAATGATCTGAGAGACGGACTGCACTCGTGGCTATAGAATTGGCACGCTATGACATTGACATAGCTGTCCTGAGCGAGATCAGACTCCCTCATGAGGAGCACCTGTCAGAGGTGGGTGGTGGTTACACCTTATTTGAGAGTAGGCGAGCCAACATAAAACACTGTGAATCTGGTGTCGGGATTGGTGTAAAATGTCATGTCATGCGCACACTCATCAGACTCCCAAAAGGTATCAATGACCGGATAATGGTTATACAGATCTCACTAGGGAAAAAAATAGTACCACTTTGGTTAGTATCTACGCTTCAACAATGACGAATCCTAGTGAAATTATGTATGGTTTATAGTAAGATCTTGACTTGGTCATCTCAGCAGTCCCTAGAAGCTCGTCAGACTTGGGTAGTTTAATGCTAGAGTAGGGACAGACCATCTGGTCATGGATGGAATAATAGAAGTTCAAGACATGGGCAAATGTAATAGTAATAGGCTTCTATTTCAAGAAAGTAAACTATTGGTATGTAAAACCATACAAGATCTCCAATTTCTAGCAACGAACCGAATCACATGATCTAAAACCTCTGCCCTATGTGTCGCCTTTAGCACGAAAGGAACAAACTAACTAACTCAAACTACGTGCCACCCACGACCTAACAATCACAAACTCCTTGTTTCTTCCACCTACTCGAAACAGTACATCATGGATGTATTCTTGTTCTAAACAATGTCACATTATTGATTACATTATCACTAGAAAATGCAACAGACGAGATATCAGAGTTACTAAAGCTATGTGCGGAGCAGAGTATTGGGCAGATCGTAGATTGATTGTGTCAAAATTGAATATCCATATCAAGCATAGGAGACTTCACCAAATTAGTAAACCCACAAAAGAGTTAGCAATCTAAATTGAAAAGCTCAGCTGTCACCAAATGCTTAGCAAGAGACCTGGATGATAAGCTTGATAATCTTCAGTTTGGTTAGACCAGCATGGACGAAGACTGGACTACCCTCAGAGATACTGTGTGCATATCTACCTCTGAACTTATCGGATACTGCGCAAGAGACACAACTGGTTCGATGAGAACGACGAAGAAATAAAGTCTATTTTTCTTGCAAAACATAAGACATACCAAGCCCAGCAAAATAACCCATCATCATCATCATCCAAAAATGTAGTCTTCACAAATATACGAAGAACGACTCAAGAAAAGCTCTGAAAAATGCTAGACGCTTGGCTAAGCAGAAAAGCATATGAAATCCAGGTGTATGCAGACAGAAATGATTCTAAATGTTTTATGATGATCTGAGAACTTTTTATGGTCTTCAACCTTCTAACAGGATGCAGATGGAGCAAAGCAGCTGACAAGCTTCAGATATTTAATCGCTGGGTAGAACACTTCCATGCTGTCCTCAATCATCCATCCCCATATGTGATAATTTACATGACTCATCAGGAGCTCTATTGACAACAGATGCAGAAAAGGGACAGGGGTTCCTTCAGCGTTATGTGGAACAAACAGAAAAGGGTGATACAGATGACTGTCAAGATGTTGTGAATGTCCTTTGTGATATTACAAACACTGGAGAACCTTACACTGATGTCATAACAAAGAAGGATGTAGTTGATGCACTCAAAGCCAGACACAGCACTACTACAGGGCATGATGGTGTTCAGTTTCACCATGTCAAAGAGCTTAATGAGTCGGGTATTAATGTAGTTATAGTATTACTAACACTAGAGAACCTTACACTTGATTTCATAACAAAAGAGGATGTTGTTGATGCACTCAAAGCCAGACACAGCACTACTACAGGGCATGATGGTGTTCAGTTTCACCATGTCAAAGAGCTTAATGAGTCGGGTATTAATGTAGTTATGGTATTACTAATACTAGAGAACCTTACACTGATTTCATAACAAAAGAGGATGTTGTTGATGCACTCAAAGCCAGACACAGCACTACTACAGGGCATGATGAGTCAGGTATTATGCAGTTGTGATGGATTTCAACAACAGTATACAGAATTCTGTTGTACATGAGAATTGGCTCAATAGCTATCTACAACAGTTCCTTAAACATTGGAAAGATCCTAGACTGTTCAGCAGCTACTGTATACTTACCTTGCAAAATGTGTATGCCAAATTACTGGAGAAGATAGTGGCCAGAAAGTAATGTATCACTTTGAGACAGAACACAACCTCCCTGCCACTTTGGGTAGCTACCGGCCAATGAAAGGGACTTGTGACAATGCTGACGCATTTTCATATGATGTTTTTAAGGGCCTCCAATCCAAGCAAGAGACTGCTGCTGTGGTCATTGATTGACTTGGAGGATGTGTATAACAAAGATTTTTCAATCATGATACTCTCTTTGTTAAAATGTGCAGTTAATCCTGGTAGGGCTGTGCAGAATTGATTAGAGAGAAACGCCTGAGTGGTTACCGGGGCCAAATTGGAGTGTAAAGAATAGAACCACTGTTACCTGTCACACATTTAGTAAGAGGCGACTAAGGTGGTTAGGCATGGGGCTAGCTACCTCACACCGTAAAAAAACTAGATGGCTACAGAACGGAGAGCGAACCGAGTAAACGCTGGCTGAAACCGGACATAAACACACCAATGCTAAGTCTGCATGAATCAGATATCCACATGAATAGAATTTATAGGGAGATCTGGTACATCGGTCTGCGGTGATCGCCTGTAGAGAGAGATTAGAGAGTGGCTCTATGCGGAGACCTGTGTTCAATCCATGGTAAGACAAAGGATTTTTTTCTGTTGTGAGCATACATGAAAAATCCTAACCTGAACAGTTTCACTGCGACTGCACTAGCCATGCGCCATTATATTCTAAGGCTCTCATCCCACTTGTCGTACACCACCCTAAAAAAACGGTACTGCAGGTAGTAGCGACAGTTAATGGAGAGAACTATTGCACTACATTTAGGAACATGGACGTCAGACCCTACATGTGGTCAACATTATGTCAATCAGCTGTCTTTACTTCCCTGTATTTCTCTAGTACCCAATTGAGGCTGGGTCAACCTAGAGCTATTTAGGTTGGAAAACCCATACTCCAAGGACTTTAACTCTAGTGGACCAGGGCAAAAGCCATGTTTTTACATGCCATTTGTTTTTAGAATAAAAACTATCTTTTGTGTGGCTCCTGGTAAAAAGGCGTCCAACCCAAAGCCACAGTGTGGTGTTTGATCCACAAGGAGTTAAACCTAGGACCATATGTCTACATAGTAAGTGCATTAACTAGTGTACCCTCTCAGCTTTCGGAAGAAGAAACAAAATTGTAGACTTTATCATGATGACATGAGATCTATCATGACCAACAAACTGAACATAGAAGATGCACAATGACGACCAGAATGCTGACTTACTTGACAGTCATATCATTTTCTGGCAACATCTCAACTTCAATGACAGTTGTGTCCTCAATCTCTTGCTCCACACAGGTGGTAGAGTTCTTGCCAAAGACACGACAAGCTTGGTAAAATCCATGAGGCTTGACACGGCCACATTCATCCCCTATGAACACCTGCAACTTTGCTGGTTTGTTGTAACCAGACAGCTACAATATACAAGATGAAAGTATAAAAACACAGTTACAGTAAAGAAAATGTAACAAAGTATAACAATGGCAACAATATAGAAGATGAAACAAAGTATAAAAACAGCTACGTTATAAAATATGTAATAAAGTATATAAAAACAGCTACAATATAAAATATTTAACAACATAAAAATAGCAACAATATAAAGTATAAAAACTGCTACATTATAAAAAAATGTAACAACGTATAAAAACAGCTAAATTATTAAAATATATAACGTTTAAAAACAGCTGCAATATAAAATATGTAATAAAGTATAAATACAGCTTCATTATAAACTATAAAACAGCTACATTATAAAGCATAAAAACAGCTAAAATATAAAAACAGCTACAATATAAAATACAAAAACAGCTACAATATAAAATCAGCTACAATATAAAAACAGCTACAATAATAAATATAAAAATAGCTACAATATAAAAACAGTTACAATATATATAAAAACAGCTACAATATAAAAACAGTTACAATATAAAAACAGTTACAATATAAAAACAGCTACAATATAAAATAGCTACAATATATAAAATATTTAACAAAGTATAAAAAAAACAGCTACAATATAGAAGATGAAAGAAAGTATAAAAACAGCTACAATATAGAAGATGAAAGAAAGTATAAAAACAGCTACAATATAGAAGATGAAAGAAAGTATAAAAACAGCTACAATATAGAAGATGAAAGAAAGTATAAAAACAGCTTCAGTATAGAAGATGAAAGAAAGTATAAAAACAGCTACAAAATAGAAGATGAAAGAAAGTATAAAAACAGCTACAATATAGAAGATGAAAGAAAGTATAAAAACAGCTACAATATAGAAGATGAAAGAAAGTATAAAAACAGCTACAATATAGAAGATGAAAGAAAGTTTAAAAACAGCTACAGTATATAAGAGAAAAGAAAGTAACAACTTGAACAAACATGCAACACATTAGAAAACGAATAAACAATAATAAAATAAAGTAGGACACACACATGCCACCAACTAATAAACAGGATACTACATTGTGACTAGTCCTTATCTTATTTATTCATTCTATGTCCCCAACTTTCATACAGCTTTCAGTTATCTGTGTTACTACTACTACTATATATATAATCTACAGATTTTACAGTACATTTGGAGGGGAGATTGCTAGTAAGCTTGACATCCTGTTCTGTCACAACTATTTATGGGCTATACAAATTTATTTTTTAAAGAACGAAGGATTGACTTCATTGCACTGGGTTTTACTCCATATGGTTTGGTTCCTCTTCGCAGAATTGGTACACCATCTGCGGTGAGTATTGCCCAAAGCACAAACTCTGTAGCTATGGCAATAATCCTAGGGTTGTTGGAAAAATGTACTTGTGAATATAACGACATGGTGAGGATTTGTTTCACTTGTGTGCCCTGGCAACACACAGGCATGAAAGAAATTGACACGTAGATGAACTAGCTGGTGCAGAGTGAAGTGAAAAAGGATGGATAGAGCTGATACCATAAGTAATCTCCGCTCCAGAAATTGAATCACCCAATATCTTCTTCTTGCGATCGCTATTTTAATGATTATACCGTCATAGCGTCCCTAAAGATGACGACTGTTGTCTGGAGCTCATCTCTGGTGCCATGTAGTTTGGAATGTAGTGTTGTCTTATATAGACTAGGAATAAGTCAAACAGCTCTATGTCAGTGTCAGCAGGTGGAACAGACACCGGAGCATGTCCTGCAAGACTGTCCTCTCCTGTGTGAGCTGAGAAGCAACATGTGGCCACAACTAGTTGACCTAATAACTAAGATTTGGGGAAATCTGACAGACCTGAAGCTGACTGCCCAGTTTGTGGTCCACAGTAAATTAAGCGTGTGACCAGAGATCGCTGAAGAAGTAATGTAGTATGAGGTTAGAATCTCTTTCAAGAGAGGACATACAGGGAACAGTCTTGCAGGACATGTTCTGAAGTTTGATCAGCGGTGCCACAGGGAAACCAGAGAAGATGGAAACAATCGTAGACTGTGCAAGTGGTTATTCAGTCTGTTAGGTGCCTGTGTGGTGCTGGGGCCCGCAAGGTAAGCAAAGAATAGTATCACTGAGATCTACAAGGCATGTCGTAAGAGGCGACTGAGGTAGTGGTCTAGGCAGCTACCTATTAAATAAAAAGCGTAGCAGAAATTGGATTGCTGACCCACTTGTACGCGCATAACTGGCACAGAGTACAGCTGCTCTTAGGCTCAGATCACATACAGATCACACAGGGTGGTTAACATGTGGTCGATATGGAGCGTTCGAAGAAGAAGTCTGTTAGGTTCTATCCTGAGAAGAAAGATGATGGTCTGTCCTTGTCTGTCAAGTGTGTGGTAGTTGCCGCTGGACAGATTAAACCACCTGATATCAAATGAGGACAAGAGCAGACATGAATATTCATGATGTCTGCAGGGAAAAGAGAAGATGTGCTGACCGCCACCACTTGGGCACAGTGAGTGTGGAAACATTGAAAAGGCTGTTGCATTGAAGGGCAGTGTACGCAGAGCATGCCCATTGTGAGAAGGTGTCAATCGGGAAAACTGAAATGAAAGGGAAAGCATGTATTTGGGTACCCTTAGTGTAGAGACATCAATATTATCAAGTTTTCTTATTTTTTCCCCAGTATTTACAGGACAAATGCTATGGGCGCCCGATTAGTTACCAGGGTCCAAATTAGGAGTGTAAAGAATAGAACCACTGGTACCTGCCACACATGTTGTAAGAGGTGACTGAGGAGGTTGGGAAAGGGGCTCGCTACCCCACCCTGTAAAAACACTAGATAGCTACAGAAACCACAACCAAGGAAATCCATAGCTCGACACAAGAAAGAAGGATTCATGAAGCGACCTGATGAAATCCAAAAGGAAATCGGCTGCTGCCTGAGACAGAATGCAAGAAAATGTGGAGTTAAGAGATCTGGAAAAGGTGACTAAGGTCTTGGAGTGCTTGGAAGACCTTAGTTGCGGACCTATGTCTCCCTAGGGATGAAAGGTGAAGAAGAAATGCTATGATAACCCAATGTTCCCGTTAGAGTGATAATCATCATCAAATAGACTGTCCTGAACAGAACTTTGCTATCCTAGTGAATTTTTTTCCTCTCACATAAGCCGGATTTCTGCTCTTCTGCTGTCATGCTCAAATAATTAGTTACATCCTGAATCCATCTTCTCAGTGGTCATCCTCTTCTTTGCCTCCTTCCATAATGGTCTTCTTCAACCCTTTGTGTCTGTCCAAAATACCTAAATTTTCTCATTTTTATTTTTGTAGCATAAGTTAGTTTTCTTTGATTTGAGTTCTTTCTGGATATATCTATTTGTTCTCTTCTCTGTCCATGGTATATGGAGGACTCTTCTGAAACACTTGTACTCAAAAGCTCATTTGTTTTTCCCCTGCATAGTTAAATATCCATACTTCACCCCCTTAGTTTTAGACTGATAAATGAGAGATAAAGATAGGAGTTTACCTTGATGACAGGAAATCCCTGCTGACTGGTGTCTTTGATGGCTCCTCTACTGCCCTCAGTCTGGTAGCGAGCACGATGCTGCGGTTCTGGTTGTCGAATAATCTTCAATTCCATGTTGTCCAATTTACTAGAATAATATGCCTTAAGACTGAAGTCCTTCTGTTTCCTGGAGGAAGGTTTGACAGACTGAGTTGGTACTGCAGATCTCAACACTGCTGCTTTCACCACAGGCTTTGCGGGAAATCATTCGTGAATGTTTGGATCCATCTTTGTGCAATCTGTAGATGTTTAACATAATCAGGAACTGAACAAAATTTATCTATATATTTGATATGTATAATATACACATAATTATGTCCAATAATTATGTAAAATTACACATAAAATGTTACCCATACATAAATATATATATATACACTTATAATTTTTATCAATTCAATTTTTTTAAAGTATAACATGGACAAAAAAGAGAAAACAAATAAATCTATCCAGAAAGAACTCAAATCAAAGAACAATGGCTGATGCTACAAATAAAAATGAGAAAATTGAGGTATTTTGGACATATGAAGAAACAATGGGTTGGAGATTATCATTATGGAAGGTGGTATCCCAGCAAAGAGGAGAAGAGGAAGACCACAGAAAAGATGGATTCAGATTGTAACTGATGATTTCTCTCTCGTGATCACCGCTTAGACTGATGTACCAGGTAACTGATGATTTGAGCTTGGTGGCATCAGATATGGGAATCTAGCCTATGTGAGAGAGAAATTACAAAGGATTGTTATGGTGGAAAAGTTCTGCTCAGGACAAGCTATTAGATAATGATATATATATATATATATACACACATACATAACAATAATTCTTCTTGTACCGTTATACGTTACATAGGGCCTGCAAGTAATTTCTCCATACCGCTCTATCCTGGACAACTCGCTGAATCTCCTCCATGGAACTGAGACTGATTTTCTTGTCTCTCTCTGCAAAGTTCGTTTCAGGGTGTCCTTAGTCGTCCTCTCTTTCTTCAACCCTTGCATCCCACTTCAATGCCTGCTTTGATATTCGTTGATCATTTTTCTCATATATCTCCAACATATATATGTCCAACATATCTCCATCTCTTTCTTATAACAGTTGTCACTAGTGGTTGACCAGATATATATATATATATATATATATATATATATATATATATATATATATATATATATATATATATATATATATATATATATATATATATATATATATATATATATATATATATATATATATATATATATATATATATATATATATATATATATATATATATATATATATATATATATATATATATAATATATATATATATATATATATATATATATATATAAATAAATATATATATATATATATATATATATATATATATATATATATATATATATATATATATATATATATATATATATATATATATATATATATATATATATATATAGTATATATATATATTATATATATAGCAAAATGTTGCAGAGCGAAACTGGCATTGATTGGGTAGAAAATAGTCAACTAGAAGATTTGGATTTTGCAGATGATATTGCCTTGTTAAGTAGAAACAACCAAGATATGCAAAGAAAAACAGACAACTTGTCATCTATAGCATCAAAAGTTGGACTGCAGATAAGCTATGAAAAACAAATATAATGAAGACACCTATGGCAAGTAATGCAGATATCACACTGGAATCTAAACTGATAAAAATAACAGAGCAGTTCACCTATTTGGGTAGCAATTTTGATTGCACAGGAAATGTTAAAAAGAAATTATGATACGAATTGGCAAAGCAACATCAGCTTTTAAAAGTCTAAATAAAATATGGAACTGCAAGTTATATAGTATTAAAACTAAATTACGAATTTTCAATTCAAATGTTGTATCAATCCTAACATATGCCAGCGAGTTGGAAAATGACTAAAGATATAGAAAGCAAGTTGAATGCATTTGAAAATAGATGTCTCGAAAAATAATGAATATAAAATGGAACCAATTCAGGAGAAGTGATGAAATCAGAGACATGTCTGGTCAACCACTAGTGACAACTGTTATAAGAAAGAGAAGATGGAGATATGTTGGGCACACCTTGAGGAGAAATGATCAAAGAATATCAAAGCAGGCATTGAAGTGGGATGCAAAGGGTTCAAGAAAGAGAGGTCGACCTAAGGAGACCCTGAAGCGAACTTTGCTGAGAGAGGCAGGAAATATCGGTCTCAGTTCCATGGAAGAGATTGAGCGAGTTGCCTAGGATAGAGCGGTATGGAGAAATTACTTGCAGGCCCTATGTAACGTATAACGGTAAGAGAGGAATTATTATTATTATATTTATATATATATATATAGAAGGGCATCTGTAGCTTAAGCGGTAGTGAACTTGATCAAAACACCAGAATACCTGGTTCAAACCCCGCGTTGGCAGTTTAAAAGTAAATTTATCCGTATGGATTTTTATAAACGTAAAATAGACATCACCGTTCAGAAAGTAATGGCAAATTACTGAACTGTGCCTAGTAAAATCGACAACTGGTTTACTATGGTTGATAGCAAAATTCTGTAAAGGATATATGCCACAATTTTCATATATATATATATATATATATATATATATATAAATATATATATATATATTTATTTCTAATGTATTATAAAATTCATTAACTTTCTCCACTGCATCCACTAGACGAAAACTATACTTTTTACTTATTTGTCAATGATCAAGTGGAACTTTTGCTCATGCCCTTGAAGCCAAGGTAGTTAGTTATATTTGCATATGTTTGTTGTTGTTGTGGTTTTTGTATGTAAGTTGTTGTTTTGCTCCATATAATTTGTTTCATTAATTAACTTATTTCATCTATCCACTGACTGATTCCCCTGCCCCATCCGATACTAGTGTATTTACATGGTTGAGGAGCTAGTGGGTACACTCTTATGAGAGCGTTCAGAATGTCAGCTCTATCTATTGAGTAATCCCCGCCCCCTCCGATACAAGTGTATTTACATGGTTGAGGAGCTGGTGGGTACACTCTCTTATGAGAGCGTTCAGAATGTCAGTTCTATCTATTGAGTAATCCGCCCCTCCGATACAAGTGTATTTACATGGTTGAGGAGCTAGTGGAGTACACTCTTATGAGAGCGTTCAGAATGTCAGCTCTATCTATTGAGTAATCCGCCCTCCGATACAAGTGTATTTACATGGTTGAGGAGCTGGTGGTACACACACTCTTATGGCGCTTCAGAATGTCAGCTCTATCTATTGAGTAATCCCGCCTCCGATACAAGTGTATTTACATGGTTGAGGAGCTGGTGGATCACTCTCTATGAGAGCATTCAGAATGTTAGCTCTATCTATTGAGTGATCCCGCCCTCTGATACAAGTGTATTTACATGGTTGAGGAGCTGGCGGGTACACTCTATGAGAGCGTTCAGAATGTCAGCTTTATCTATTGACTGATTCCCCTACCCCATCTGATACAAGTGTATTTACATGGTTGAGGAGCTGGCGGGTACACTCTATGAGAGCGTTCAGAATGTCAGCTCTATCTATTGACTGATTCCCCTACCCCATCTGATACAAGTGTATTTACATGGTTGAGGAGCTGGTGGGTACACTCTTATGAGAGCGTTCAGAAAGTCAGCCCTATCTATTGACTGATCCCCACCCCCTCCGATACAAGTGTATTTACATGGTTGAGGAGCTGGTGGGTACACTCTCTTATGAGAGCGTTCAGAATGTCAGCTCTATCCATTGACTGATTCCCCTGCCCCATCTGATACAAGTGTATTTACATGGTTGAGGAGCTGGTGGGTACACTGTGAGGGCGTTCAGAATGTCAGCTATCTCCATTGACTGATCCTCCTCCCCCTCTGATACAAGTGTATTTGTATGGTTCAGGAGTTGCTTCCTTACAGCCTCCACACAGCCAATGTGAATGCAGTTTTACCTGATACTTAACTATTCACAAAATGTACTCGGGTCTGGCTAGAATTTCTAATTTTTTTAGCACAGACTTGTAACTATTCTTTCTTACTCACTGTCAGCTATACAAGCCCAGGAGGCTAAATCCGTTGACAGCACAGTACAGAACCTAGAAATAGAACTTGCTCAGCTGTCCAAAATAAGCGGAAATTCACTTATAGTGGATTCCATCTTGTTGTGGCATTGTAGGCAATGAGAGTGCCTATGTTTTGGTTAAGGAGGGCAGTGGATTCCATCTCACTGTGGCATTGTAGGCAATGAGAGTGCCTATGTTTTGGTTAAGGAGGGCAGTGGATTCCATCTCGTTGTGGCATTGTAGGCAATGAGAGTGCCTATGTTTTGGTTAAGGAGGGCAGTGGATTCCATCTCACTGTGGCATTGTAGGCAATGAGAGTGCCTATGTTTTGGCTAAGGAGGACAGTGGATTCCATCTCACTGTGGCATTGTAGGCAATGAGAGTGCCTATGTTTTGGCTAAGGAGGACAGTGGATTCCATCTCACTGTGGCATTGTAGGCAATGAGAGTGCCTATGTTTTGGCTAAGGAGGACAGTGCAATAGCAATTTACCAACCACTGTCATTTCAAGAGGTCAAAACCATCATACAGAGAAAATCTACAGTAGACTAGAAGACAAAACACTAGATATGATTATGGAAAAGACTTCCTCAAAGACCTAAGTAGAAAAGAATATATCATTATATTTTGCTTATGTATCAGAAACTGAGGGACTGCTGACACTGCAGACTCAACAGACACTTATATAGACTAGGAATAAGTCAAACTGCTCATTGCTAGTGTCAGCAGGTGGAACAGACATCAGAGCATGTCCTGCAAGACTGTCCTCTCCTGTGTGAGCTGAGAAGCAAACATGTGACCACACCAAGTTGACCTAAAAACTAAGCTTTGGAAACCTGACAGACCTGAAATTGACTGCCAAGATTGCGCTCCATAGTAAACTAAGCGCATGACCAGAGATCGCTGAAGAAGACCGGACTAGTAATAAATCAAACAGATCTCTGCCAGTGTCAACAGGCGGAACAGACACTGGAGCATGTCTGCAAGAATGTCATTTCCTGGGTGAGCTGAGAAGCAACATGTGGCCACACCCAGTCAACCTAAAAACTAAGATTTGGGGAAACCTGATAGACTTGAAATTGACTGTCCATTTTGTGGTCCACAGTAAACTAAGCACATGACCAGAGTTCACTCAAGAAGGAAACCTGATAGACTTGAAATTGACTGTCCATTTTGTGGTCCACAGTAAACTAAGTGCATGACCAGAGTTCACTCAAGAAGGAAACCTGACAGACCTGAAACTGACTGCCCAGTTTGTGGTCCACAGTAAACTAAGCACATGACCAGAGATCACTAAAGAAGAAAACCTGACAGACCTGAAACTGACTGCAAAGTTTGTGGTCCACAGTAAACTAAGCATATAATCAGAGATCACCCAAGAAGGAACTATTCATAGCAAAAGAAAAATAAAAGTACAAAAGTCAAACAATAACAGGATAAACTTGTTGTCCTGTCTGATCTAAATATATCAACTAGTTTGTCCCAGATATTTGTTTCCTATACTAAAACTAGGTCAATTTAGCCTCAAATATTGATTATCTACCTCAACAGTTTCCAGGTCAAAGTTCAAGGCGTGCACTCATTTGTTAATGCAAGACACAAAAATGTACCGCATAAAAATATAGATTCCATATTCAAGTCAAGCACATAAAGGAATCCTTCTTCTTCTTTTGGCATCACACTTCTACGGGGTTGTAGCCCAGGTTCTGTTTTTGTCTTGAGCTGCTCTAGTGGCTTGGGTGATGAATTATTTTTGTTCTTTGAAAGGATTCTGCTATGCCATCTAACCATCTTTTCTGTGGTCTTCCTCTCACCTTCATTCCTGATGTTCTGTTGCAGAAGACTCGGTATACAGTAGAGTTTGGATGCATTCTTATTAAATGGCCAAACCACTTCATTCTTTGTTTCTCAATGTAATTCATGCAAGGTTCTGTGTCCACTTTCTTATGTTATACGATCGACGTCATGGCACATTGGGCATTCCCATTCATGCTCTGTCCTCCGCTGCAGCAGCTTCCCAAAGTCCATTTGCTCACCGTACCCATGAGAAGTTGATTACTATATCTTCTCTCTACCACGAAGACGACACTGTCTGGCATGTCCAAACTTAATGCTAATTCTCAAACTCGTTCCAGTGTCTTGAGACTTTCTTTCTTTCTTACACTGATGTTGGTGACTGTCTTTTCTGGTGTTGTTGGTAACTTTTCGTAGGCACCACATTTCACATGTAGTTATTTTTTGCGACTGTGCTTTGCTCATTATCCACGTTTGACTCTGGTAACAGAAATCCAGAAAAAACTCAAAATCAAAGAAAATTGGCTGATGCTACAAATAAGAAAGAGAAAATTGAGATATTTTGGACATATAAAAAGACATGAAGGGCTGGGGAAGACCATCATGGAAGGAGGCATACCGGCAAAGAGAAGAGGAAGACCACGGAAAAGATGGATTCAGGATGTAACTGATGGTTTGAACATGACGGCTGCAGAGGCAGGACATCTGGCCTATGAGAGCGAGAAATTCAGGAGGACTGTTGGGGTGGCAAAGTTCTGCTCAGGACAAGCTATTTGATGATGAACACAAAGTTGGTATGAAAATGCTGTTGATCATCTGTTGTTCTGCAGTCAGTGATAACCATTGGTAGTTGAAAATAATAAGAGTATGCTGAAAGGTCCAGGTGAAATTCATACAAAAAAATTATCTACAAATTTTCACCATCTTCAAAATGACATTGTGCACTCTTGTCTGTACTATGTGCACTCTCGTCGGTGCTATGGAGTTGTGCATTGCTTCTGAGATCTACTTTTGTAAGAAAGAGATTGGAATGCATATGTTATTCATCAAGCACACTGATGATGGTTCAATCAATCAATCAATCAATCAATCCAGGAAGAAAACATCACTGTCCTACATTAGAAAAACCGGATTTTAAAATATTTGACTTCTTCGAACGCTCCATATCGACCACATGTTAACCACTCTTTGTGATTTGTATGTGATCTGAGCCTAAGAGCGATTGTACACTGTGCCAGTTATGCGCCTACCTGTAGGCCAGCACAATCAATTTCTGTGACGCTTTTATTTACTAGGTAGCTTCCTAGGCCCCTGCATCAGTCGCCTCTACGACGTGCTTTGTAGGTTGCAGTGGTACTATTCTTGCTTCCTAGCAGGCCCTGGCACCACACTGGCAGGATTTAAAATTAAAAATAAGGGCACCGATAGCGAAGTCGATAACACGCTTTGCTAGTAACAATGTACCGCAGAAATTCCGTGATCCGCGGCTGAATTGGACCAAACATTTTGGTGTGCATATGTACAGGTTCGACTACAGGCTTCCTAATCCTTTACTTGGGGATCTAAATTACAAGTCGAGTACCTCTGAAGATGGAATAAGGCTTGCCTGAATGGTGAGGAATACTGATAAGGAAAGTAAGCCTTCAAAAATTAGTCAGAGTTGCCATATTATTAGGCGCCTATACATAAATGTCCATAAAAAGTTAGTCATATACTCCAATGAGAATTGACAGAATATAGATAGAGAGACAGATAGAGAGTAGATCATGAACACATACTTACAATGTATCAGTTGTTGTCGTCACTGGAGGTGCTGCTGCTAAGGAGTTCAAACCAAAGGTAAAAACATCTGATTTGTTCTCTTCTTTGCAGCCAAATGCAAACGAGAAGTTTGAAGCCGAAGTGACTGCACTACCAAAGTCAAAGGTATTTTCAGGTGGGGTTGATGGATTGATGCCTGACCGAGCATCAGCATCAATAGAAGGTTTCGCAATCTTCATTGGAACACTTTCGCTCTTCTCCCTGGTGGAATGAAACTCGCCTGCTGATGGTCGTTTGTGAAAAGCGTTCATATCAAAACTAGCATTGTCTCCGTCATCATCGCAAGTATCGTCCAAACCAAACACAGAGTCTGATTTGATCTGAAGATCAGCCGATCGCTCAATCAACGTCAGCTGGGTGTTGCCATCATCACAAGCCGCAGGGGATGACAGCGGACTTGCAGACTCTGAACCGGAGTTAGTAGGGCTATTCAATTCAATGCTTAATGGTGTATGACTCCTTTTTCTCTCTGTTGAAGTGTGCATCAATACTAAAGATTGACGACTTGAAAAATGTTCATGCAAACTGTCTTGCTCAGTCTTGTCCAAGCTACCATTCTCCGGCATGAAAGAATACTGTACGTGAACAGAGGTAGGTCTGGATGTGGCACTGTTTGTCTCTGTTTTCACATCTTTGATATCAAAACCTTTAGACACTAGAGGTGCTGTCAGGGTTTTCACAAAAGCCAGTGTTGTTAGTGGAGCAGTGGACTGGGTCGAATTAGAGCTTGTGAGCTGTAAGGAGGAGCTGCTGTTGACAGGCACAAAAGAAAATGGTGCAGATAACATTGATGACAGTGTTTGTGCTGATGTCACGCTAGTTATACTTCCAGGTGTCCCTCCACTGGTCAACTGTAGGCTTGATTGTCCTTGTAAATTTGTGGGTAGGTTTAGCACAGATGGAAGAGCTATTGATCATAAAATAATGAACATAATGAATAACTACAAGATAGATGATAACAATATAACATCAATATGACAGAGATGAACAAAACAGAAAGACTCAATTTTCCTCATCTCTTCTTCTTCTTCCTCAATGATCCAGTAGCACTTGAGCTCTTACCCTTCAGCCCAATGTTATGTAGTAGTATCTGCATGTGTTTATAAGCTGTTCTTTTATTCAGTATAATGGCTCCATTTATCTGGCCTTGAGGGAAGGAGGGTCTTCCTGATGGCATCTAGTGCTTGGCACCTGAAGAGGTGGTGGTGAACTTATTCATGATGATGTGCACATAGTTGGCACTCTGGAGTAGGTTGTGGTTGAATTCTGTTCAAGTGTTTATTAAGTGTTATGTGTTGGGTTCAAAGTCTAAAAATGGTGCTCTGATCTTGTCTTGTAAGGTGGTTGAGGTTGTCATTAAGGTTAGGGCTGGCCATATGTCTGTAAACCCCTTCTCATCTCTCCTTCTAACCATTTTTTCATGTCTTTTTTCTCTCTAGCCTGTGACACCCCTGGTACTTAGGGTAGCAACAAATACACACCCTTCTTCTCTATTCTTCTCCTTCCTCTGTACTGTGTTTCAGCTGTGATTCATTCATTGTGTATTACTGTAAATTCTAAACTTTGATCATCATTTTATTGTGCTTATGCAAAATTATATTTTAAAAACATGCTTTTGCATCAACTAAGCTACCAACCAATTAGTTAAACATGAATTCGTAAGGTAGTGAGGTATATAAGACTGCCTGCAAAAAACTATTGTTAGAAATTATTCTATTACTATTAAATTACTATTAAAAATCCATCTGGTAGATTTCATACAAATTAAACCTTAGAGTGTTCACGAATTTTGGAACAAACTATACTACAGCCTCATTGTAAAAATCTACTACTACAACCTAATTGTAAAAGTCTACTACTACAGCCTCAGTGTAACAGTTCACTACTACAGCCTCATTGTAAAATTCTACTACAACCTCATTGTAAAAGTCTACTACTACAGCCTCAGTGTAACAGTCTACTACTACAGCCTCATTGTAAAAATCTACTACTACAACCTCATTGTAAAAGTCTACTACTACAACCTCATTGTAAAAGTCTACTGCTACAGCCTCAGTGTAACAGTCTACTACTACAGCCTCATTGTAAAAGTCTACTACTACAGCCTCATTGTAAAAGTCTACTACTACAGCCTCATTGTAAAAGTCTACTACTACAGCCTCATTGTAAAAGTCTACTACTACAGCCTCATTGTAAAAATCTACTACTACAGCCTCAGTGTAAGTCTACTACTACAGCCTCATTGTAAAAGTCTACTACTACAGCCTCATTGTAAAAGTCTACTACTACAGCCTCATTGTAAAAGTCTACTACTACAGCCTCATTGTAAAAGTCTACTACTACAGCCTCATTGTAAAAGTCTACTACTACAGCCACATTGTAAAAGTCTACTACTACAGCCTCATTGTAAAAGTCTACTACTACAGTCTCAATGTCGCCCGAGTGGTTACCGGGGCCCAAATTTGGGGTGTAAAGAATAGAATCACTGTTACCTGCCACGCATGTCGTAAGAGGCTACTAAGGAGGTTTGGATGAAATCGGATGCATATCTCCTAAACATGTAGAATTATGTGTTTAGCCCACAAACCAATTATAACACGTCTGCAAGATCAACATATCACAAAGAGTGATTAAAATTGGTGAAAGAACTAACGCAAAGAAGAAACCTCATTGTAAAGTCTACTATTACAGCCTCATTGTAAAGTCTACTACTACAGCCTCATTGTAAAGTCTACTACTACAGCCTCAGTGTAACAGTATACACTACAGCCTCATTGTAAAATCTACTACTACAGCCTCATTGTAAAGTCTACTACTACAGCCTCATGTAAAGTCTACTCTACAGCCTCATTGTAACAGTTCTACTACTACAGCCTCATTGTAAAAGTCTACTACTACAGCCTCATTGTAAAAGTATACTACTACAGCCTCATTGTAAGTCTACTATACTACAGCCTCAGTGTAAAGTCTACTACTACAGCCTCATTGTAAAAGTCTACTACTACAACCTCATTGTAAAAGTCTACTACTACAGCCTCATTGTAAAAGTCTACTACTACAGCCTCAGTGTAAAAGTCTACTACTACAGCCTCATTTAAAAGTCTAATAATCACGCCCATTGTAACAGCTACTATACAGCCTCATGTAAAGTCTACTACTACAGCCTGCAGTTGCTAACAGTCACTACACAGTCATTAAAAGGTCTACTACAGCCTCAGTGTAACAGTCTACTACTACAGCCTCATTATAAAAGTCTACTACTACAGCCTCATTGTAAAAGTCTACTACTACAGCCTCATTGTAAAAGTCTACTACTACAGCCTCATTGTAAAAGTCTACTACTACAGCCTCATTGTAAAAGTCTACTACTACAGCCTCATTATAAAAGTCTACTACAGCCTCATGTAACAGTCACTACTACAGCCTCATTATAAAAGTCTACTACTACAGCCTCATTGTAACAGTCTACTACTACAGCCTCATGTAAAGCTACTACTACAGCCTCAGTGTAACAGTCTACTACTACAGCCTCATTATAAAAGTCTACTACTACAGCCTCATTGTAAAAGTCTACTACTACAGCCTTATTATAAAAGTCTACTACTAGCTCTGTAAAGTCTACTACTACAGCCTTATTATAAAGTCTACTACTACAGACCTCATGTAAAGTCTACTACAGCCTCATTGTAAAGTCTACTACTACAGCCTCATTGTAAAAGTCTACTACTACAGCCGCAGTGTAACAGTCTACTACTACAGCCTCATTATAAAAGTCTACTACTACAGCCTCATTGTAACAGTCTACTACTACAGCCTCATTGTAAAAGTCTACTACTACAGCCGCAGTGTAACAGTCTACTACTACAGCCTCATTATAAAGGTCTACTACAGCCGCAGTGTAACAGTCTACTACTACAGCCTCATTATAAAAGTCTACTACTACAGCCTCATTGTAACAGTCTACTACTACAGCCTCATTGTAAAAGTCTACTACTACAGCCTCAGTGTAAAAGTCTACTACTACAGCCTCATTATAAAAGTCTACTACTACAGCCTTATTATAAAAGTCTACTACTACAGCCTCATTGTAACAGTCTACTACTAGACTCAGTGTAGTAGTCTAATACAACTGACCTTTAGTTTGTGTGCCGTACTTACAACCTCCAGTTGTCTCTCCAGACAGCAAACTGCGCAGATGCTTGTAGTCTTTCTTCTGGCCATCGCTGCTCAATGTGTCTGCTTTCTCTAGTTTATCTAAAGGTTGCAAATGATGTTGGTGTTGTGTGTGAAACTGTTGCAATTGCTGATCCTCAAACTCTTGTCCTTTCTCCTGCTGTTTCAGCAACAAGAGAAGTTCCTGCTGCATCTGAGCCAGTTGAACTACATTTGGGGCTTTCTGTACAACACTAGAACCCTTCTGGCTTGTGTTCTGAGGCAGATGAAGCTGAGGCTCAATTTGGACAAATAATTTATGATCAGTCTGTGATTGCTGTTGACTTTGTGGAAGGACAAGCTGCTGCTGGTGACCCAGAAGCTGCAGAGGCGCTAATTTTTGCTCACCGGCCTTTGGAACTTGCTGTAAGAACAAATTACCAGTTTGCTGTTGATGCTGAAGGCTTTGGTTCTGTTTCAACTGAAGCTGCACCTTAGGTTGTGATTCTACAGTCTGCTGTAAAAGGTGAAGCTTCTGCTGGTCATGTTGGCCGAGTGAAGAGAACAGAAACGGATTTGAAATTTTGTGTCGGTTCTCCTGAGATGTAGATGAGGATTCAAAGTGTCTCTGAGATAAGGTTCCTGAGTGAGAGTGTTCAAATGGTTTTGACTGATGCATCAACAGCTGCAATTTGTCTCTAGTCTGCTGTAGCTGCTGGTGGGGATGTGTAATGCGAGGCTGGCTAGGCAGGGTTGCTCCTTTGATGAGAAGTCTTGCTGAGACTGTTTCAAAGAATGTGAGGCATGCTTCTGCAACACAAGGGTTTGTGGAGATGAGAGTGTAGTGTATGGCTGTTGTTGAGGGACTGATGATGAAGACTGCGAGAGGTTCTGTTGAGCAAGCAACTTTTGCAAGTCTTCCAGTGATACGATGATGTGAGGTTGTTTCTTGGACGAGTTCGATGAGTTCGCTGATGTAGCAGCTACAGGTGTAGGTCCACTCAATGCAACATTTGTGCCAGGTCTGTGAGCCATCAGAACATTTGTTCCCAATTTAATAGTGCTTTCTGATGTAGATGACAAAGCTGATGTTTTTTCAGCCTGTGTTGGTACTAACTGCAAGAAAACTCCAGAAGATGGAACTGCGACTGGACCAGATGACTGCTTGACTGAAAGGTTAGTGCTTGTCTGATCAGTCACACCAGGTGCTAGCTGACCACCAAAGAAAGACGGAGTTGATAACTGAGATGCAGTTATAACAGGACTAAATATCTGGTGATTACTCGACATGCTAGTTGATGGAGACATCAATGAATTCATAACTGGTGTCTGACTCGCAGAAACACCTGTTTTATGCATTGCAACCACAGGTGCTTGGTGCATACTAGAACTAGAAACTAAAGTCTCATTGTTAGCTGGAGTAGTAAATGTCACAGCAAAGCTTGTTTGAAGCGAGCATGGTGTGACGCTGGCTGCTAATTTAAACTTTTCTGAGTTACCTGTGTGGATGTGCGACACTTGAGCCTGTGGGTTGTCTAGGAAATTCGGAACTGTCGCCGGAGCGTGACGGCTGACCTGTTCTTGGTTCAGAAATTGGCTAGATGATGATTCAGACGACACCTGAAGGTTAGCGAGAATATCTGAGAAAATGTTAGCATCACCTGTTACGCTATCTGAAACTGCAGCATTATTCGAGCAGGCAGGTACATCACTGGTAAAATTATGCTGTATTGTTGTTGTAGTTGGCGCAGTGATGACAGAGGCTGCAGTATTGTAAGTTACTGCAATATTTGTATCAGAGTCTTGTGGCTGAAAGATGTCGAGGGAGGTTGTCATATATCTGTTTGAATCCCCTTCCAGTGAGACAGCACTAGTAGTCTGAGATTCAGAACTGTAATAAACTTCATGAGGGTCTAAGACTTTTCTATGGCTCATATCTTTAGATAGTTCATTTCCTGCCTTGACAATGGACATGTGAATCTCTTCATATGAGATGCTTGAGGAGATACCTCCACCTTTCTCCCCAAGGCTAGATGAAACATCCATAGCTGTTTCTGTAGAGTGGACAAGAGAGTTATGATAGGAGAATGGTACTTGTGCTTCTGTATCTTGAATTTGCATTGGCTGATGGAAGCTTTCACTTGCCACTTTGGATGTGCAAGAACCAAACTGATTTACTGTGGTTTGGTCACACATACCTGATGAAAACGTGCTTGTAGATAACACGGGAGCACAAGAAACCAAACCGGGATCAGATTGGCAATGTTTGTTATAACTTAAGTTTGTGTTAGTGTCTGTGGTTGAATGGGAAGTTTCTGGAAAGTTAACAGTAGAAGAGGCCAAGCTATTGTAGTCGTAGCCATTATAATCTTGTTGATATGAGATAGTGGTCTCATTTTGTGAAACTGTGGAAGTGTGGGTCTCCCTGCTCAAGCTGTTGACGACTGCCTCCAGGTCTAACTGAGAGAAGGAATTGGAATCATCACTAAATGCTACAGTGTGCCTGGAAGAGTGAACATTCCTTTCTGAAAGGAAATCTCTCATGGTCACATCTAACGATGTTTTAGTTCGGTCATTTAATGAATGTGCTTGGATTGAAGAGGTTGACATCTCGTAATCTGTGAAGCTTTGAGAAACCTCAACCTGATCGACTGATGAACAACTAGCTGCAGATAGTAGGGAATCTTGGCTAGAACAGTCAATGAAAGCTGACGGATCACTTACTTGTGTAGATGATGGTTGGATGGAACTGTTTATATAATCCTTCTGTTGGTTTTGGTGTCCAACTGGATCTGGTGGAGTAAATAGTGCAGATGAAAGCAGAGTAGATCCAGGATTATTCTGGAACCCTACAGTGTCTGAACATTGGGCAGTAGTGACTACATCGTTGTAGTTTAAATCTAGAACACGGTTTTGTTGGTTCAGGTCTAACTGAGGAGACTGCTGGTAACTGTCAGAATCTATGTTACTATTACGGTGACGCTGCTGCTGGTGGCTAAATTCTGATGACGATGAAACTGTGTTTGTGTTGACCAGAGTCATCTTGAAACTATCTGGGATGTTTGATGCAGCAGGAGAGTCATCATACTGACCATCCTGATAGGGGTTTGGTTCACTAGTGCTGCTGCTACGCTGCTGCTGGGAAGGATTAGAAAAAGCCAACTCAGCAGAACCTGAACGTTCTAACTTCTGAGGCATGTAATGCGATGGATTTGAAACTGTTTTTTTAACTCGACTCAGACTTGGCCTTCTTTGGAAGTCTACTTCTGAACATTGCTGCAGATCTGCAGGACTTTGCAGAAAATTTTGATTACTGTAGGGTTTGGGAACAGGTGATTGATATGGGTCTCTGAAATGTCAAATTAGAAGTACTCTCAAGAGAGTTCTCAGAAGCAACAAACTCATTTGTTGAGTGGGATGCTGCAGAAGCATTGGTTAATGCTTCCTGGAAGCTGATACCACCCCTATCTATGACAGAAGTTTGTGTTGCACTCAAAGCTGAATCTTCAAGGAAATCCTTTGGACGCATTACTGCATATGAATATCTGAAGAGTTTGTAACACTCGAGGAGCATTCTGGTACTGATCAACATTGGTACTACTGCATGTCTGCTGCGGGTAGGCAGCTTCAGGCTCATCTACATGCATCTTCTCTGCTGTTCTGAACTGATTACTCACTACGTTAGTCACAGTCTGATTAATATCCATCAAACCAAATCCTAGTCCATCTTGACCACAGTTATAGCTGACCTCATTATTAACTGATGATGAAAAAGATAATGATGAATCCTGGAAGACCCTGCTGACCATCTCTGACTGAGTCTGGAACTGGGCATCCTGGCTCTCTGTGCCAATCAACTGAGTCTGCTGGTTATAACGATAATGTTTTTTTATCTCTGAAGATAGTTGGTACTCTACTGTTTCTCCATTGTGACAGTAGTTAGATTCACCACCTGTAGTTGATGGTACATTCTGAATCTCATTATATTTGTTACTTTCAGAGCTACTAAATATTGCAGGATTAGATAACTGTACCTCTTGAAAACCACAAACAGTATTGCTAGAATCAGGGTATAAAGATGTGCATTGGTCATAGGAGTCACGCTGGCTAGGACAAATCTGCTGCTGTAGGTCTTGATGTGAAAACGAAGATACCTGGTTTGGTAACATATCACTGTTGTATTTCTCAATGTTGGCTGTCACAATACACATCTTACTGTTACCAAACTGATTGCTTGACAGATGATCCGGAAGCGAACCAGAGGAGTTAAAACCGTCCTGTTGCAAATCAGCAGGACTAAAGCTGGGATTCTGAACCTCAATTTTCTGCTTGTAGACATGGACTCAATGTCTTTACTGTATAAGAGATAATTCACCAGTTCTGGTATGAATGACTTCTCTTGGCCTATATCTGAAGTAATAATCAATTAGAGAAATATTATTGAATAAAACAAGCATGACAAAATACATTTTTATCAACGGAGATAAAATAGAAAATGTGAACAGTTTTGAATATATATCTCAGTTCACTGCTAACAAGAGATGAAAATGGGATGAAGGAAATTAACAGAACAAACAAGGCTTTACAAAAATTCTAACAACTAAAAACAGTATGGAATGGAAATGATAAGAAAACAGCATTCCTTAGCCAATACTGACATATGGATGATAGTTAAGGACAATTATTAAATAGATGGCAAAATCAATAGAGGCCACAGGGAATGATTGTACAGAAAAATGTTATGAATCTAATGATTTGCTAAAATGACTAATGTTGATGTGTTGAAAGAGGTCGAGGCACAGAGAAAAATTATTATCAATATAAGAAAAAAATTAGTCATTTTTCAGGCAAGTGATAAGAATGGGAGGTTTAGAACACATTATAACAAGCTTTAAATCAACGGAAGACTAGGCTTTGAAGCTCAAAATTAGCACGGTACATGGTTACACAAGTGTGTTATCTATTCGCTATCAGAGCCCCGAAACCAAACCTTTCTTCTTCTTCGAACACTCCACTGATGACCACTTGTTAACCACTCTGTGTGATCTGAGCCTAAGAGCCATTGTACATTGTGCGAGTTGAGCGACTACAAGTAGGCCAGCACATCCAATTTCTACACCGCTTTTTATTTACTAGGTGGCTTCCTAGGCCCCTACCTCAGTTGTATGTTGCAGTGGTACTATTGAATGCTTCTATTGTGGGCCCCAGCACCACATGGGCAAGCCAAACCGTTAAAATCTCAGACAATTCTTAGAAAAGCAATGTTGTTAAATAAGTAAAAGCAAATGAAACCGTTTCACACCATGAGGTCGCCCAGTGGTTACCGGGCCCAAATTTGGGGTGTAAAGAATAGAACCACTGTTACCTGCCACGCATGTCGTAACAGGCGACTAAGGAGGTTTGGCTGAAATCGGATGACATGTCCTAAACGTGTAGAATTCTATGCGTTTAGGGCCTACCAAACCAATGTGCAACCGTTACATGTTCTTGGCAAAGATCAAACATATCTCAAAGAGTGATTAAAATTGGTCGTAAAGAACAAATGCAAAGAAGAAGATACCATGAGGTACACTGGGGAATACAGTGTTATGCCCCTATTTCTCTTTAACACATGATAGGGGGTCTCTGTGGCTGAGTGGTTAAGCCCTTTGCCTGCGAGTCGAAGGTCGTGGGTTCGAATCCGGACCGCTGCCTTCTGTTCACGAGTGCAGTTTTTCCAGAGACCCTAGGATTGTTGCCGGAGCTACGGAGTTCGTGCTTTGTGCAATACTCTCGGCAGGTGGCGTGCCATTTCTGCGGAGAGGGACCGAGCCATATGGGGTAAAACCCGGTGCAATGAAGTCAATCCTTCGGCTTTAAAACCCTTTAACACATGATAGGTAATGTGCTTAACATCACGTCAGCCACCTTTACTTCCTGATGTTTCTTTGATACCAACTGAGACTGGATTGATCAGAGAGCAACTATGGTCTGGAACAAATTTTCACACCAAAAGTGGAATTGAACTCCGGACCATGCGCCTTCAAAGCAAGTAAACTAATCATTCCCTATCTCGGCTGTTATATATACACTGATGCGCCTGTGTGTTGCCGGGATCTGTAAGGGGAGCAAAGAATAGTACTACTGTGACCTACAAGGCATATCGTAAGAGGCGACTGAGGTAGGAGCCTAGGAAGCTACCCTTGTAAATAAAAGCATTGCAGAAGTCAGATGTGCTGGTCTACTTGTAGGCATAACTGACAAGCGACAATCGCTCTTAAGCATATATAGATGAGAAAGAGCAGGTTTTAAGAACCCCAGGGAAGTAGGAGCGTTGAATATGATCAATAAATAGACAATGTACAAGTATTAGGGCTTCAGGAAAAACAAATTACCAAATACAGGATTCGAACCACAAACCCCTATTCCTTACGGCATCCATTGCCTAACCCTACAATACAAGCACTTCTAAGAACACAACCAGGTAGCATTTTTTTAAGCAAATAGGTGCCATAAGAAATAATGGTACAAATCATGTGGTTTGTAATTTGGTTTTTTCCGAAGCCCCAATACTTGTTCACTGTCTATTTATTGATGATATTCATTGGCTTCGGTGTTCATCTTACAATAAACTTGAAGCTACCATGAATTTGTTCATCTTACAATAAACTTGAAGCTACCATGAATTTGTTCATTGTCTATTTTCAGTCATTATCCTGCCCATGTGGTACCAGAGCCCACAAGGGAAGCAAAGAATAGTACCACTGCAACCGACAAGGCATGTCGTAAGAGGTGACTGATATAGGAACTAGGAAAGCACCCTAGTAAATAAAAAGCAACGCAGAAATCGGATGTGCTGACCTACTTGTACGCGCATAACTGGCACAACGTATAATCGCTCTTAGGCTCAGATCCCATACAAACCACAGAGTGGTTAACAAGTGGTCGATGTGGAGCGTTCGAAGAAGAAGTAGGATCATCTTCATCGCACATGTCCATAATTCCTTCGATCTCCTCTCCAGCATGTATCTCAGTGTGTTTAGGCTAACAACTCCCGTTTCTGTGTTGATACCATGTATGATGTATGCATGTATGTTATATGTGTATACATGTGTGTATGTATCATGTTTCATCTCAAATATACAAGCGCAATAAGCTTATATTATGTGTTTGTGCAAACCCTGTTCGATCGAATCTGACCTGATTATTCTGTGTTCCAACAGACAAAGCATTTATGAAAGCCACACCTCAGTAAAGCTATTTTATTAAATAGCTAGCTGGTTGTGTTTTTAAAAGCACTTGTATTGTAGGGCTAGGCAATGGGTGCCGTAACAATCTGTGCTACGAAGTCATAAACCAGTATGCTGTTAGTCAGCTAGAGTCAACGCAATAATTATTGTACAACGGAGTGCAACTTACTATGAAATGATCTTTAGTAAGCAACTGAAAATAGAGGCATGTGATGAAAAACCTACTAACACTTAGATACAACGGCAACAGACCCAGAGGACAAACATGTAAACGATGGAATATCAGAGGCACTAAATTCCACCTTGTACAATGCGAATAGGGAAGCTAGCTCCAGGTGCCTTTTTTATCTGACGCTGGAAGGCAAAATATGGATAGAGAACAGACACTGAGATGAGACAGACAGATAGGTATTAGACAGACAGATAGATATTAGACAGACAGATATTAGACAGAAAGATATTAGACAGATATATATTAGACAGACAGACATATATTAGACTGACAGATATTAGACAGACAGACAAATAGATAGAGAAACCTCAGAAGTCGGAGAAGGCCCGTCTGTATAACTTGGGAACACTGATGATAAGGAAGCAGGCTTTCCCGCAAAAATCAGAAGAGCCATACCAGGCACCCTGACTACGCTTGAATTCATGGTGGGCAAACATATGATTCTACATGTTCTGTGTTGTGTAAGAAGTGCATTTCTTCATTTCTGTTGTATCCTTTGCTTGATAAAGGCCTTTTGGTAGAAACGTTGCTGTGTATTGTTATTGTTTTTGTAACACTACAGTACTTTGTTTTTACATGTTTCGCCAGTGGGCGAATTAATAAGAAGAAGAAGGGACAAGATTGTAATGGGAAATAATGAACCATTCTGCTAATTTGTCAATGTTTGGGGTCCTCAACCATGCAAGTACAAAATAAATTTTGTTTGATCTGTTCTTACTATAACATCCACTCCCCATCAGTTGTTCTGTTGCTGGCGGCTGACTTGTGCTGACCAGCTCTGTCAGATAATAATTCAATGTTGAATTCATTCTGGTCTCTGATAGACTGAGCTCTCAAACACTTTATGACTGAGCCACAGAAACTAGGAATGAATTGAAGACAAGATCAGAAGTGGATCAGATAGCGAACGTATGTTTCACACAAACACACATAAACAGAGCACATATAATAAAAGACAGGAAAATGAATATATTGCACAAAGAAGAACATATTACTAGCAGAAGGATAAAAAATATATTACCAGTTTAACATAAAGATATTACCAGCAGAGGGATATAATAGAAACCAGTTTAACATAAAGATATTACCAGCAGAAGGATATAATAGAAACCAGTTTAACATAAAGATATTACCAGCAGAGGGATATAATAGAAACCAGTTTAACATAAAGATATTACCAGCAGAGGGATATAATAGAAACAAGTAGGTTTAACATAAAGAAGATATTACAACAAAAACATAAAAAGAACATATTACTGTAATCTTCTGTCACAGATACAAGATTGGTACAACAGACAGATACAAGATTGGTACAACAGACTGAGATACAAAATTGGTACAATGGACTGAGATACAAAATTGGTACAATGGACTGAGATACAAGATTGGTACAACAGACTAAGATACAAAATTGGTACAATGGACTGAGATACAAGATTGGTACAACAGACTAAGATACAAAATTGGTACAATGGACTGAGATACAAGATTGGTACAACAGACTGAGGCACCATCAATCTCACAGATACAAGATTCATACAATAGACTGAGACATCATCTATACCACAGATACAAGATTGGTACATCAGACTGAGATACAAGTTTGATACATAAAACTGAGATGTACATAACAATACTAACATCATACGTACATAACAATACTAACATCATATGCACATAACATCATAACAATACTAACATCATATGTACATAACAATACTAACATCATACGCACATAACAATACCAACATCATACGCACATATCAATACCAACATCATATGTACATAACAATACCATCATCATATGTACATAACAATCACATAACAATCATATGTACATATCATACGCACATAACAATACCAACATCATATGTACATAACAATACCATCATCATACGTACATAACAATACCAACATCATACGTACATAACAATACCAACATGATATGTACATAACAATACCAACATCATATGTACATAACAATACCAACATCATACGTACATAATATCATATGCACATATACAATATATGTACAACAATACCAACATGATATGTACATAACAATACCAACATGATATGTACATAACAATACAAACATATGTACATAACACTACCAACATGATATGTACATAATACAAACATCATATATACATAACAATACCAACATCATACGTACATAACAATACCAACATATGTACATAATACAAACATCATATGTACATAACAATACCAACATGATATGTACATAACAATACAAACATATGTACATAACACTACCAACATGATATGTACATAATACCAACATCATATGTACATAACAATACCAACATCATATGTACATAACAATACCAACATGATATGTACATAACAATACCAACATCATATGTACATAACAATACCAACATGATGTGTACATAATACAAACATCATATGTACATAACAATACCAACATCATATGTACATAACAATATCAACATGATACGTACATAACAATACCAACATCATACGTAACATACCACATCATAGTACATAACAATACCAACATGATATGTACATAATACAAACATGATATGTACATAACACTACCAACATCATATGTACATAATAATCCAATATGCTACATAACAATACCAACATCATACGTACATAACATCATAACAATAGTAACATGTACATGTCAAACCTAGCTAGTGATAGCGTCTATGTATATACCAACCTGTAAGAATCATCATACGGTGATACTTGCGTTTTTTGAACAATGAAAGTACAACCAAACCGAGTCTTAAGCTTATCATCAAAACCAACAAGAGCACATGTACTTTTAGTTTACCGAGTCTGCAATGTAACTTCAAGTCACAGAGAGCACATGCACTTTTAGCGAGTCTACAGTATCAAGACAAACAGAGCACATGTACTTTTACAGGTGAAGGTCGACGTTTAACAACACGTCAGTGGTGACTGGCCGTCGTGACCGCGGAAAGAAAACAAAACAATACTTCGGAGAACAAGTAGACGAGATGAAATGTTTTCGACGAAATTCTACAACTGCCAACACGATCTGTGGTTGTTACAGACTCACGTTTAAATGTTCTTGATGTTTATTTGTATATATCACATACTAGCGATGCCAGCAGTGTAGTTTTATTGATAATATCGCACTGTATTGTTGATTTTTATTCTAGAGATTTACGTCTGAACTTTTTGACTTGTTTGAATGACAATTATATGGTAACATGTACTTCAATCTTTTTCTTCTTCTTTGCGTTCGTTCTTTACGACCAATTTTAATCACTCTTTGTGATATGTTTGATCTTGCCAAGAACGTGTATACGTTGCATATTGGTTTGTAGGCCCCTAAACGCATAGACTTCTACACGTTTAGGACATGTGCTTCCGATTTCACCCAAACCTCCTTAGTCGCCTCTTACGACATGCGTGCTAGGTAACAGTGGTTCTATTCTTTACACCGCAAATTTGAGCCCCGGTAACCACTCGGGCGGTACTTCAATCATTTAGGTACCATGTCTGCCGGCGTTAGCGGTCATGTCTCTCCACAACTCTCCCTCTCTCTCTCTTTGGTGTAGTTAATCAGTTCTGAGGTTGATCTTTTGTCAAACCAATGTCACACTATCCCAAAATCTTCTCCTGTCTTCCACGATCTCTCCTTCCCTTAATGTTACCTGCTGTCACCAAATGTTCTAAACATCATCTTCGCATTTTTTCTTTCTTTTCTCCAATGCTGGTTTGCCTCCCAGCGTGAGGATAAGAAGAGATTCATAGAACGAGCCCTTGCGTGCGCTTCATAAATAATGTATTTCGTCGCCTCTGTTACCTCTGAGGTCCACACTTTGCATGGCTGGCCTTTTGCTTTGTATCCATTGTATCGGAGCAACATTGCTCTTTGAGGTGAACTGCCTGTTGGTAATCTGCTTATGTGGCCGAACCATTTAATTTGTTGTTTTTGATGAAGTTCAGTACTGATGTTGTACCCACTTTTTTCCTGATTGATGTCTTCATTTCTCAACTGGTCTCTTCCCCATCCCCCTTTCCCCAGCATTCTGCGTAGACACTTCATCTCTGTCGTGACTAGTTTTCTGCTTTCATTTGATGTCAACGTCCATGTTTGGCACTGCTAGCATAATATGGGGAGAAAGATTATGTTGAACAATGCTCTTTTTGTGTTCATGGTGACATGTTTATATTTATAAATGTCTGATTCTTATTCTTTTGATATGGTTTCTCTGTGTGTAGGCCTGTTTTAAAACCTCATTATTTGTTTTCTTCGCTGTCCATGGAGTTTTCAACATGCACTTAGGAACCATAAAAGAACTCTTAGCAGTTGGAAATCGATAAGAGCATGCTGTCAAGTCGATATCCCGACTGTCCGGACAAAATTAATTAAACATTGAGATTCCAATAAATTGTCATTACTCTCAAAATGACATCGGGGACCGTCAACACAGAGTTTGTGCACTGTCGCTGAGATTTTACTGTGTAAGAATGAGATTGGAGCACACACTGCAATCATGATGCATCAATCAATCAGAAATCTATCTTAGAAGCTGAGCTGGAAATAAACAGATTATGTTTTAGAAGTCATCTTTCCGGGTTGTGTATTGATTCGTCCTCGTGGTGCCGGGGCCCGCAACGGAAGCAAAGAATAGTACCACTGCGACTTCAAAGCGACTGATGTAGGACCTAGGAGGCTACCCTAGTAAATAAAAAACATCGCAGAAATCGGATGTGCTGGCCTACTTGTAGGCGCATAACATGCACAACGTACAATCGATCTAAGGCTCAGGTCACATACAAAGTACGCATAACTGGCACAACGTACAATCGATCCTAGGCTCGGATGACATTCAAATTACAAAGAGTGGTTAATAAGTGGTCGATATGGAGCGTTTGAAGAAGAAGTGTATTTATTTTTTCCAGTGAGATGTATGTAAATACATTTTTTCTCAAATAGTTGCTTTGAATTATTTTGCTTGCATCAATAGCTCGGAGTCCTGGTAACATCAGATGGCAGATGCCAATCAGAAATAAAGAGCAGAATAGGACAAGCGAAAACATCATTCCTGAAAATGAGAAGCATTATCTGCAACAAGTCCTTATCAATCCCGATCAGAATGCGAGTTATTCAATGCTACATAGAACCAATACTGACATACGGGTGCGAGTCATGGATAATGAACACACGGATCGAAAAATCTCCGAGGGCCACAGAAATGTGGTTTTATAGAAGAATGATGAGAATCCCATGGACTGCTAAAATGACTAATGTTGAGGTGCTGAATGAGATCAAGACACAGAGAAAGCTTATAATCAATATAAGAAAGAGGCAGTCATCATTCTTAGGAGGGGAGGTTTAGAACACATTGTGACAACCGGTAAAAATCGAGGGTAGACGAGACAGGGGAAGACAGAGAGAGAAAATTTTGGATAGCCTGACTTCATGGCACGGTAGAGCGTCAACATCTGAATTGATAGCAAACATCAACGACAGAGATTTGTGGAGATCCATGATAGCCTACGCCAGCTGGCACGGCACCTGATGATGATGATGATCAATAGCATCGATTATTGGGGTGTTGAAGATGGATAAGTGGGATGTTCTTCCGTCTCTTCGCGACTGTCTGTAGGACGAAGACACTAAAATAGATATTGAATCGAGTCAGCGATTTAAACAGTTAGTTTGGAGTTACCCGTTGTACAAGTAGAATTGGATGCACAAGGGGCAGAGTGAGGAGTGTGTTTAACCAGCGAGTCATGTGAACCATCAGTATGCATACTCTTTGATATTAGTTGGGGGAGACTGAGCACCTATGGGTCTGTCCTGAGTTCAATGACGTCAGTTTAGTTACCAATAACAATTTTAATTATTAAAAATCAAGGTTCTTCACGCATATAATGCGAAGAGGCGGCTTAGAACATTTGGTAAAAACGGATCAAATTCAAGGAAGGATAGATCGTGGAAGACAGAGGGAGAAGATGTTGGATGGTCTGACATTGTGGTTCGACAAAAGATCAAGATTAACTGCACCTGGCGCCCGAGTGGTTACCGGGGCCCAAATTTGGGGTGTAAAGAATAGAACCACTGTTACCTGCCACGCATGTCGTAAGAGGCGACTAAGGAGGTTTGGCTGAAATCGGATGCATGTGTCCTAAACGTGTAGAAGTCTTATGCGTTTAGGAGCCTACCAAACCAATGTGCAACGTATCACGTTCTTGGCAAAGATCAAACATATCACAAAGAGTGATTAAAATTGGTCGTAAAGAACGAACGCAAAGAAGAAGAAGACTGCACCTGGGAGAGAAGTTGTGGAGATACATGATCGTCTACGCCAGCAGACATGACACTTGATTTGAATTATTTATTGTTTCAAGAGAAAAAATGCAATAAATCCTTGTCAGTGGCGTTGAGGAAACGAGTAATCCAATGCTATATAGAGCCAATACTTTTATATGGCAGTGAGTCATGGACAATGAACAGACAAATGGTAAGAACATTGGAAGACACAGAAATGTGGTTTCTCAGAAGAATGTTGATGAAAGTTCCATAGACAGATAGAAAGACAAATGAAGAGATTTTGTCAGAGACAGATTCATATCCAAAATCTAATCAATCGAATAAGAAATAGACAATCAGGATTTTTCTGACATACAATTAGAAGTGGCAGTTTAGAACATTTGGTTACAACAGGTAAAATACAGGGAAGAGAGATAGAGGAAGACAAAGGGACAACATTCAGGACTGCTTGAAATCGTGGTTCGGTAATGGTTCGGTGACGCTGTTGATAGATTGTACCAGAGACAGACCGTTGTGGAGAGACATGATCGCCTACACCAAGCGGCACGGCACTTGATTGATTGTGTAGATTCAACAGTTCGGAGTTTATATGGTGGGGAGAAGTTGTCTATATGGTGAAGTGGTTAAGACGTTTTTGTCTTCTTTGTGCAGCAACACTTTCGCCAGATGATGTGCCATTTCTGCCGAGAAGGACGGGGTCGTACGTGGGAACCCAGTGCAATCCTTCCTTCCTTCTTCCTTTGCGTTCGTTCTTTACGACCAATTTTAATCACTCTTTGTGATATGCTTGATCTTTGCCAAGAACGTGTTTACGTTGCACATTGGTTTGGTAGGCCCCTAAACGCAGACTTTTAGGACACGTGCATCCGATTTCAGCCAAACCTCCTTAGTCGCCTCTTACGACATGCGTGGCAGGTAACAGTGGTTCTATTCTTTACATCCCAAATATGGGCCCCGGTAACCACTCGGGCGACCCAGTGCAATGAAGTCAATCCTTTGTCTTTACAACCTTATTAAAATTATGTTTCTCAACTCAGCAAAACGGATACCGCGGTCATGTTTCTATCTCAAAGGTGGAACGGATAACTCGGTCATGTTTCTATCTCAAAGGTGGAACGGATAACGCGGTCATGTTTCTATCTCAAAGGTGGAACGGATAACTCGGCCATGTTTCTATCTCAAAGGTGGAACGGATAACTTTTCAGGCTCGGTCATGTTTCTATCTCAAGGTGGAACGATAACTCGGCATGTTTCTATCTCAAGGTGGAACGGATAATCGGCATGTTTCTATCTCAAGGTGGAACGGATAAATCCGGCCATGTTTCTACTCAAAGGTGCGAACGGATGTTACTCAAGTGGAACGGATATGGCCATGTTTCTATCTCAAAGGTGGAACGGATAACTCGGCCATGTTTCTATCTCAAAGGTGGAACGGATAACTCGGCCATGTTTCTATCTCAAAGGTGGAACGGATAAATCGGCCATGTTTCTATCTCAAAGGTGGAACGGATAAATCGGTCATGTTTCTATCTCAAAGGTGGAACGGATAAATCGGCCATGTTTCTATCTCAAAGGTGGAACGGATAAATCGGCCATGTTTCTATCTCAAAGGTGGAACGGATAAATCGGCCATGTTTCTATCTCAAAGGTGGAACGGATAAATCGGCCATGTTTCTATCTCAAAGGTGGAACGGATAAATCGGATGCTCCAGTCGTCTTCTCATGTCTTCACAAGTTTGATTTTTTCTTAATATTGATTGATTGATTGATATGACCATCATCATTGTACTTCGGTGTGTAACCATGTGTGCTCCGATCTCTTACCTACACAGGAAGATATCAGCTACAGTGCACGAACTTCGTAGCACCGGCGAGGGTCCCTGATGTAATTTTGAAGATGGTGAAGATATTTTGTAGGAACTTTTAATTTTTTTTCTAATGAATTTTGCCCAGGCAGCGGCTTTCCAGCCAACTCTTCTCGATTTCGAACTGTCAATGGTTCTTTTATGTACTCAAATTGAACAAGGGACTTACGTTTTATCATCCGTCTCCGATAAGACTAGGAACTCGATCTCACACTGAGATCGGGGATCTCTGGAAAAATATCTAGATGTCTCGACGAGGGAACGAACCTGGTACCCTTGACATGGGAGACGAGCCCCTGAACTCTACACTACAGAGACCCCATTTTTGCTCAATATATCACATTTGAACTGCCGTAGATGCAATAAAGCAAATCAACCAATATAACAACTACAGACACCATTTGTGCTCCATATATCACATTTGAACAGCCGTAGATGCAATAAAGCAAATCAACCAATATTATAACAAATAGCGCCAATTGTAAAATGCAAACATGTCGGCATGAACACAAAAAGAGCAATGTTCAACAAAAATCTTTCTCCTCACATTATGCTATCAGTGCAAAACCTGGACGCTCACATCAAACGATATCAGAAAACTAGTCACGACAGAGATGAAGTGTCTACGCAGAATATTGGAAGTATCAAGAAGAAGCCGGTTTAGAAATAAAGGCATCGGGGAGTGGGGGGCACGTGGGTACACCATTAGTACTGGACTTCATCAAGAAACAACAAATTAAATGGTTTGACCACATAAGCAGATTACCAACAGACAATGCGCCTCAAAGAGCAATGTTACTCCGATACAGTGGATACAAAGCAAAAGGCCGCGACGACGCAAAATGTGGACCTCAGAGATAACAGAGGCGACGGGAAAAAACCAATGTTTATGAAGTGCACACAAAATCCCGTTCTAGAACTCTCTTCTTATCCTGAAGCTGCGAGTCGAAACAGGATTAGAGGAAAGAAAAAGAAGAAGACAAAGCTGCTTCTAACGCACAGATAAAATATCATCATTGTCTGTGTAACTTATAGCCATCTCAACAGGTGTCAATATTCTACACTTTCACACAAATAATTGCTTCTGTGTAAAATAAACAAATCAACAAAAATAATATTTCGTCGTCTGCATGATTAATTTTCTCGTGCAACTTTGTATCGCTAATGGCGACTCCGGTTTTTTTATTTTTCAAAATCTGGTCGCCCTGATCATGTGACAAACAAGACTAAACATTGACAGGTTAAATTGAGAAACAATGGACTGATGAGAATAACAATAAATTCTACATAAGATTCGACCCATAGTAAGATTAAAATAGTGAAATAATTGTTTATAGAATGTCTGAGGTGTAAGTTAAGTGTAGGAGCTAAAAGTGCAACCGTCTATTTATAGATGTAACCTTGACCTATCTTGGCGGTTGTTGATGTTGTTCAAATATGTCATGTAAACAACAGAGAGAAGTTATGCGTATAGAGTACAGTTGTGTATAACAACCTACATGCTTCTGTGGTTATCTTATGGTCACAACTATCATGTGCGTATTGGTGGAATGAATAGTGGCGGGGGTATATGGTGAGTGGATGATAGCAAGTACAGGAGAGGAGTGAATGACGGTTGAAAGCGAGCTAGAGAAAGATTGAGTGTGAATAACTGAGTGTGTGTAAATGAGGGGGTGTGAGGAAGATGTGAATGCGTGGGAGAGAGTGAGTGAGATACAGAATAAAAGTCAGTGTGCGAGAGTTTGTCAGGATGAGAGAGTGGGTGCGAGTATGAACAACTGAGTGATTGAACGAAAGTGTGACAGGGAGTGGGTGAAGAGTGAGAGGGGGAGCAGGTGTAAGATAGTGAGAAAGTGGGCGTGACAGTTTGAGTAAATGAGTTGAGTAAGATATATTGTGGAGGAATGTTAGAGAGTGGGGAGAGTGTTATAGGAGTTGAGTGAGTGTTAAAAAGTGGGAAAGATAGTTGGTGAGTGTTAGAGAGTGGGTGAGATAGTTGGTGAGTGCTAAAGTGCAAGTGAGAAAAAAAATCTATAAATGCAAAGGATTTACTTTATTGCACCGGGTTTCTCCATATGGTCCAGTCCATGTCGGCAGAAATTACACGTCATCTCTAGCAGCAGTCCGAGGGATTTCATGAAAAAGAAAACGCACATGTGGCTCGGTCCGGATTAGAATTCACAACCTTCAGACCGAACGACAGGCAAACGTTTTACCACTTCGACAAATAGAAATTGTGAGGAAATGGGGGGTGTAAGGAGAAGAAATGAGAAGTGAGAGATCAACGAGTCTTGTGGCGTAGAGGTTAGGTGCTCACTTCTCGTTCGAACGGTATTTGGTTCGCTCCCTCGTGGAGCCAACGGAATATTTTTCCAGAGATCCCTGATCTCAGTGTAGATGAGATCGAGTTCCTAGTCCTATCGGAGACGGACGATAAAACGTACGTCCCGTGTTCAAGTTGAGCACGTAAAAGAACACGTGGCAGATCAAAATCGAGAAGAGCAGGCTGGAAAACCGCTGCCTTTATACCCTTTCAGATTACATGGTATGAAACGGGTTATATAATTTACTTGCTGAAAGCGATCATGGCAGAGCACTTACACCGCAACGAACACCAACTTTCTCTAAACTCAAAACATATGAACACAAATTTTCATTTTGTTCAGACTAGAGAATCAACCATACCTGGAATGGAACACTGTACATTGATGGTTAACACCAGCTAACCACCGCTGTGCTAAACAGACTCCTCACATTGAAAACGCACTTCAATGGAGCATATACTCAGTACTCAAAACTCAGTACACTGTTCCTATTTGCTGCAAATCTCTTTGAATCTTTAACACGAATATAGCACTTACTATAACATTAACACCCGGGGCCCAAATTTGGGGTGTAAAGAATATAACCACTGTTACCTGCCACACGTCGTAAGAGGCGACTAAGGAGGTTTGGTTGAAATCGGATGCACGTGTCCTAAACGTACAGAAGTCTGTGTTTAGGGGCCTACCAAACCAATGTGCAACGTATACACGTTCTTGGCAAAGATCAAACATATCACAAATAGTGATTAAAATTGGTCGTAAAGAACGAACGCAAAGAAGAAGAAGAAGCACTTGTATAACATTGACACAAATATCTCATTTACTATACAGTTGACACTAATATAGCATTTACTATATAGTTGACACGAATATAGCACTTACTATATAGTTGACCCGAATATAGCATTTACTATACAGTTGACACTAATATAGCACTTACTATATAGTTGACCCGAATATAGCATTTACTATACAGTTGACACTAATATAGCATTTACTATATAGTTGACACTAATATAGCATTTACTATACAGTTGACACGAATATAGAGCATTTACTATACAGTTGACCCGAATATAGCATTTACTATACAGTTGACACTAATATAGCATTTACTACATAGTTGACATGAATATAGCATTTACTATATAGTTGACACAAATATAGAGCATTTACTATACAGTTGACCCGAATATAGCATTTACTATACAGTTGACACGAATATAGAGCATTTACTATACAGTTGACACGAATATAGAGCATTTACTATACAGTTGACACGAATATAGAGCATTTACTATACAGTTGACACGAATATAGAGCATTTGCTATACAGTTGACACGAACCCATCATTACTACACATCTCTACACCTACAACATAAACAACACACCATAACACGCGTTCTGCTAGACCGGACCTAACAACGCGACACACTTTCTGCTAGACCGGACCTAACAACACGAACAAGTAGTGTAAACATCAAATAGTGGGACACCTGATTGTGGAAACAGAAGGCGGTATCAACAACAAACAACAAAGTCAAAGGTCATTCACATTTAGTACTATACTATACTGCACTAAAATAGATGTTATCAGCAGTGGATCACGTGATTCGCTTCCAGCAAACATGGAGGATACTCGAAGCAACAAAAATAATAATGAACGTACAAAAATCTAAATTATATCGGGGACCCAAGCCGATGCTACGGAGTTCTGAACTGCTGCTGTGATGTTGATGTGTAAGAAATAGATCGAAGCATACATGTTTTTACTCACCGAAGTGCAATGATGATGGGATCCATATCGACCACTTGTTAACCACTATTGTGTGATTTGTATGTGATCCGAGCATACGAGCGATTGTAGGTTGTGCCAGTTATGCGCCTACAAGTAGGCCAGCACATCCTATTTCTGCGCCACTTTTTATTTAATAGGGTAGCTTTCCTAGGCCACTACCTCAGTCGCTTCTTACGACATGCATTGTAGGTCGCAGTGTTACTATTCTTTGCTCCTTAGAGTACCCCGGCACCACACGGGCGCATAAGGTCTGAAAATATGGAATTGTTATTTTGTTATGTATTATATCTCTGGGCCGTTCTATACATTGCAGAATGATAGAATGACAAAATACCTCTTATATGTGGAAGATTAACATCAAGAACCTGTGTATATGTTATTATTATTATTATTATATTCCTCTCGTACTGTTATACATACATCACAATCTGTGTGTGTACATACAATCATTATATGTTCAACACAATCTTTCTCCCAACATTATGCTACCGTTGCCAAACATGGACGCTGATATTAAATGATAGAAGAAAACTAGTCATGACAGAGATGAAGTGTCTATGCAGAACGCTGGGAGTATCAAGAAGAGACTGGTTTCGAAATGAAGACATCAGGGGGAAATGGGTGCAACCTCAGTACTGAACTACATCAAGAAGCAACAAATTAAATTGTTTATGTTATGTTATGCGATCGACGTCATGGCACATTGGGCATTCCCATTCGTGCTCTGTCCTCCGTTGCAGCAGCCACCCCAGAGTCCATTTGCTCACAGTATGAGAAGTTGATTACTATATCTTCTCTCTCTACCACGAAGACGACACTGTCTGGCATGTCCAAACTTAACGCCTAATTCTCGAACTCGTTCCAGTGTCTGAGACCCGCCCATGTCACACAACATAAGCAGATTACCAACAAACGGTGCGTCTCAAAGATCAAAGCTACTCTAATACAGTGAATACAAAGCAAAAGGCCGTCCACGCAAAAGATGCCCACAGAAATAATAGAAACAGTGAAATTCTGGAGAGCTATAGTCTGTCCATTAATTCGTGAGCACGTTTGAAATTGATTTTCTCGAAAACTACCTGTTGGATCTCAGTGATTTTTGCATGCAGCCTTAGAATATCCATGACGCTAAAATAAAGCTAACCAGTAGTCCATAGATGCTACGGATTTTGCACATCGGCGAATTCCTTTGATCTTTTATGACAATTGCAAATACAGGGGCTCAAATTTTAGATTTTACAGTATCCCAGAATTTGTCCATGTCAATTCTATTCATAGGTGTATCTCCATATTAACTTGATAGGTCAAGTAATTAAGTGTGTTGCCCTTTATGTGCAAATCGTGAACTTGGATACAATATGCAACAGTTAGTCCTCTCCTTCGGTCACCATTAGACCCCAGGGTGTCTTAACTTCACCACAAATTGTATGATGGTAGACGCATTTGGATATGGAAATGTATACGTTGCTATTTCTCAGTCTGTAATCAAAATATGATTTGTATCATCCCGAATCTGACGATTCCATGAGGTTGATAATTGTTACTGGCTGGACAAATTGTAATCCATCTCGGTGCCAGTACTCGTCTTCCTCTCGGAGCACATGTTCAACACACTTCTTCCAGAACTGCATGTCTATCATTGAGAAGGACTCACGTGTCAGAACTTCAACATCACACATTTTAAACGTCCTGTTCTGTTCGGCAACTTGCCCTTTACTTTAGCCCAGACAAGCTCTATCGGATTGAACATGATATGGAGGTAGTCGCAAAGACGTGTGGCCGTATTCCGCAATGATTTTGTCAATATGAAACACCTTTGTCTTATTTGTCATCCTCACCAGGTGCAACAACTCGGGTTTCAAATATGTATCATCGAAGCTGACATTTTCCTTAGCAAGCCAAGTCCTAATTTGATCTTTTGTATTTGATGCAGTTGGTACTTTGTCTTCCGCTGATGCTGCGTTGTGATAGGATGCATTATCCATTACCAAGCATGATGGTCTGTTTAGAATGGGAAGTAGATCTTTCTCCATCCAGTGCCTGAAAATATGTCCATTCATTTCTGTGCGGTAGTCCATACCGTCGGTACTTTTTGATTGGAAAATAAGTCCAGCGTCATGGACAAGACCTTCACTGCTTCCTGCATGTGTTAGTATAATACGCTGGCCTTTGCTGCTTGGTATTTTTCTTTCTGTTCACCGTCTACTGATTGCCATTCTTTAGCATTGGTGTGGTGAGCATTGGCCCAGGATTCGTCCAAATATACAATTTCATAGCCTTGCCTCCGCCGCTCACGGATCTGCCTCAGGTATTTACTTCGGGCAGCAATTATATGTGGCTTTTCACAAATAATATTCCTGCCGCCTATAGTTTTTCTGAAGGTGAAGCCGGCGGCTCTTACAATTTTTCATAGAGTACTTTTAGAAATGTCTATGCTGCAATCTGATTGCAGTTTTAATTTCAGTTTCCTGAGAGTAACAAGTTGATTTGTCGCAAACATTTTCAAGAGCTCCCGTCTTATGACATCTATGTCAAAGTCGTCAATTGTTCTTTTCCGTCCTTGCTTGACATTAGTGCACTTTGTGTCCTGTTTAATCCATCGGGAAAAGGATTCTCTATTCAGACCAAGCGCCAGTTGCGCTCGTTTCTCAGGGTTATAAATATCGCAATATAGATGACCTCTCTTAGATTCCCTACGGAAGTATTGGTATAGTAAAACTGTAACCTTCTGCATTGTTATAAATGTGCACTTCAGACTCATTATGAATGTGATATCAATGTCAGTTTTGATAAGCCAACAAATATGATACAATAGCTTCATACAAATAGCGAGATACGCCTATAACTATACAACGGTATCCCAATTATAACGTCATATGCTTTCCGCTTTCAAAGTCGACTGGGTTAGGTGCACGGGATTTCGTGAAATTGTTGTATACTCACGATATTTCTATGTTACCATAATGTATTTTTAGAACAACGCGTCGGTGTACCGTAGATCTGTTACTATTGTGTACAATCCGGTGAGGTTGATTTTAATATAACCTGAAGAAGAAATATTTCAAACTACATGAAATTTTCTTGGAAAAAAAATATTTCTCTAGCGTCATGGGTATTCTAAGGCTGCTTGCAAAAATCACTGAGATCCAACAGGTAGTTTTCGAGAAAATCAATTTCAAACGTGCTCACGAATTAATGGACAGACTATAGCTGGCTGTGTTCTTAAAAATTATCGTCTACTAGGCAATGGGTGCAGTAAGAAATAAGAGATTGTGGTTCGAATCCTGTTTGGTAAATTGTTGTTTTCTTTCAGAAGCCTCTAATACTTGTTCACTGTCTATTTATATTGATCACGTCCGAGTGGTTACCAGGGGTTCCAAATTTGGGGTGTCAAGATTAGAACCACTGTTACCTGTCATGCATGTCGTAAGAGACGACTAAGGAGGTTTGGCTGAAATCGGATACACGTGTCCACTAGGGAATGCTAACCCGAAACAAATGCTTGCAGAAAACGGATGCACTAGGCCGTAAGGTGCATAACATGGTGCAACGACCCCTCACAGTGAGGAATGGGATAACGGATTCTACGGTCGCCAATCTGCTCGGAGATTTAGCCACGCAGTAAGAATGTCAGACCTACCATCGTCCAAGACAAACTGTATGGCGTGGCTGATAATCTGCAGCAGACGGCTGCCTTTATTAGAGAATACGAAATCCCAATCTAATGAGAACGCAGAAGAAGAATTTATTTTTCATATTCATTGGCTTCGGTGCTTTCCCTGTGGTTCTTAAAACGCATTCTATAGAAACAGTGAAAGTAAACATGTATGAAGTGCACACAAAAGCCCGCTCTAGAAATATCTGTTTACCCTGTCGCTGTGAGGCAAAATTCAGGAAAGGAGAGATCGTGGAAGGCAGGGAGAAGATGTTGGATGCTATGACATTGTGGTTCGACAAAAGATCGACGTCAGCGCTGATCAACTGCACCAAGGAGAGAGTTGTGGAGAGACATGATCGCCTAGGCCGGCAGGCATAGCACTTGATTGATAGTGAAGCAAAACTTCTTCGAACGCTCCATATCGACCACTTGTTAAACCACTCTGTAATTTGTATGTGATCTGAGCCCAAGAGCGATTGTACTTTGTGTCAGTTATGCGCCTGCAAGTTAGGCCAGCACATCCATTTACTGTGACGCATTTTGTTTACTGGGGTAGCTTCCTAGGCCCTACCACGGTCGCCTCTTACGACATGCCTTGTAGGTGGCAGTGTTATTATTCTTTGCTCCCTTGAGAGTCCCGGTAACACACGGGTGGAGGTACAACATGATTGGAGAAAAAGAAGTTTGTTTGTTATGTAGGGAATTAACGTCTCTTTAAGCCGAGGTGCTCTCCTTTCAACCTCAGGACGAACCTTGTTTTGGTTATATCACAGCGTGTATGCTAAACAACACATAAAAATAAGAATGAACTCCTAAAGTGTCAAACTCATGTTGGAGACAGAAGACGTCCGTGTGGTGCTGGGTACCGCAAGGGTAGTAAAGAAGAGTACCACTGCCACACACAAGGCATGTCGTAAGCGTCAACTGATGTGGGACCTAGGGAAACTACCCTAGTAAATAAAAAGCATCGCAGAAATCGGTTGTGCTGGCCTACTTGTAGACGCATAACTGGCACAACGTACAATCGCTTTAAGGCTCAGATCACATAAAATCACATAGTGGTTAACAAGTGGTTGATATGGAGCGTTCAAAGAAGAATGAGAAGAAGGAGGAAAATGAGAAGGAGGAAAAGAAGAAGAATGAGAAAAAGAAGAAGAAGAAAGAGAAGAAGGAGAAGAGAAGAAGAGAAGAGAAGAAGAAGAAGAGAAGAAGAAGAAGAAGAAGAAGGAGAAGAAGAAAGAGAAGAAGAAGAAGAAGAGGAAGAAGAAGAAAGAGAAGAATGAGAAGAAGAAAGAGAAAGAGAAGAAGAAGAAAGAGAAAAAGAAGAAAGAGAAGAAGAAGAAGGAGAGAAGAAGAGAAGAAGAAGAAGAATAAGGAGAAGAAGAAAGAGAAAAGAAGAAAGAGAAGAAGAAGAGAAGAATGAGAAGGAGAAGAAGAAGAAGAAGAAGAAGAAGAAGGAGAAAGAAGAAGGAGAAGAAAGAAGAATGAGAAGAAGAAAGAGAAAAAAGAAGAAGGAGAAGAGAAAGAAGAAGAAGAAGGAGGAGAAGAGAAGAAGAAGAAGGAGAAGAAGATGAGAAAGAAGACGAAAGAAGAAGGAGAGAAGAATAAGGAGAAGGAGAAGAAGAAGAAAGAGAAGAATGAGAAGGAGAAGAAAAGATAAAGAAAAAGAAAGAAGAAGAATGAGAAGAAGGAGAAAAAGGAGAAAGAAAAGAAGAAGAGAGAAGAAGAGGAAGAAGACAAGAAGGAGAAGAGAAAGGGAAGGAGAAGAAGGAGGAAGAAAAAGAAGAAGAAGGAGGAGAAGAAGAAAAGAAAAGAAGAGAAGAAAGAAGGAGAAGAAGAGAAGAGAAGAAGGAGGAGGAGAAAAAGAAGAAGGAGGAGAAAAAGAAAGAAGGAGGAGAAAAATGAAGAAGGAGGAGATGAAGAGGAGAAGAACAAGAAGAAAGAAGAAGAAGAGAAAAAAGAAGAAGAGGAAGAAGAAGACAGAAGAGGAAGAAGAAGACAGAAGAGGAAGAAGAAGACAGAAGAAAGCTAATAAACAATAAGTACATAAAGTTCAATGTTAAAACTATAAGAAGAAGGAGAAGACAGAAGAAGAAGAAGACAGAAGAGGGAGAAGAAATAAGAGGAAGGAAGCTAACAAACAATAATAAGTACATAAAGTTCAATGTTAAAGCTATGCTAAGGTGAAACAAATAATATCTAAAGCTTGTGCATAGTTGTTGACAAACCGAGAACTGTGTTGCCATGTTGGAGAATATTGCATGCTCAGGTCGTCTGCCTAGTTACAAACAGTGCAAATGTAACGGGAAAGTGCACCACCAGAGAGTAGAGAGTTAGCAGTGTCGTCACACAGTTTGCTTCCTGGATCGAACTAGTATAACATTGGTCATGGTGACCCGGTGATGAACATACCTCTGACACACAGGTTCAGATGTTGGCAGACACGTCATTCGATTTGTAAAACCAGAGAGTGCCCCACCTTTCCCACTCGTGTAATGTGTCTATAATTCTGGTATCAGACAGACCCAACACTTTTTCTTTCGTTCGTGCTGTTAGCGTGAGGCAGCAATTTCTGCGACAGACCTTATTTCTTTCTATTTCTAGTAGTACATTTTCACGATTGTTTTTGCCAAAAATGCTCATTTCAACGCTGGACTAACTATTCTGCTCTCACGCAAGAATATCAAATCAAATGTGGTGTAGCTAGACAAGAACACTATGCTGGTAGCCAAAGAAGAATAGTAAACCAACAAAGAACCGGTGTCGTTAGTCCCCACACGCTGAGAGTGAGAGACATACTGAGGAGGAAATCGAAGCACTTATGGACTAATTGGTTCGAAGTGCAGTGATGATGATCCGACCACTAAACTAAAAAAACTAAGTTCTATCTCCCTTAAATTTTACCTCCCTTCAGTTCTATCTTCCTTCAGTTCTATCTCCTTCAGTTTTATCTTCCTTCAGTTCTATCTTCCTTCAGTTCTATCTCCTTCATTCTATCTTCCTTCACTTCTATCTTCCTTCATTCTACTCCCTTCATTCTACTTCCTTCATTTCTATCTTCCTTCACTTCTATCTTCCTTCACTTCTACCTCCCTTCATTCTTTCCCATTCAGTTCTACCTCCTTCATTCTTTTCTTCATTCTATCTTCCTTCAGTTCTACCTCCCTTCACTTCTATCTTCCTTCATTCTACCTCCCTTCAGTTCTATCTTCCTTCACTTCTACCTTCCTTCACTTCTACCTCCCTTCAATTGACCTTTCAATTGAGAGTTATATCTCTCTCTATACTTTTCTTCAGCTCTATCTCCCTTCAGTTCTATCATATATACCTTAAAGTCTATCTCTCCTGTTCTAACTTACCTCAGAGCTCTATCTCTCCTGTTTTATGTCCCTTCAGTTCTACGTTCCATCTGCCCTACCCCCAACACATAGTTATATCTCCTCTCAGCTCTATGTCCCTTCAGATCTACCGCCCTCCCCAGTTATATCTCCCCTCAGTAAGATCAGCTATATAAAACTAGCTAGACTTTGATCATTGAGACTTTAAGAACCTTCACTACCATCAGATCAGATCTCATCAACGATTATATGAAACAAATCGACATGTTCTACCTCCTCTCATGATGGTGCACTCTACTCAACTGGAATTTTTCCACTTCTTCATGTTTCTCTCCCACTTCTTCCTGTTTCTTTCCCACTTATTGCTGTCCTCTTTAATCATATTATCTCAAATAATGTGCACGATACAGTGCAAAGTGGGGAAAATGATATAGAGCAAAGTGGAAAAAAAATCCACATCAATCTCTGATGCTGAGGAGGAATATTATCATTAATATAAGGGAAGACTGCAGTAAAACTATGTATCAAATGCGAAACACATAAAAACAAAGTAATATACTTTTACAATGTACAAAAACAATACACAGCTAAAAGGAATATTATTAACCGTCTAGAACAATAGTTCCCAAACTTTTTAAATACATTTTACTCCCACGGACCCCCAAAAGTTTCTATATATGAAAATGGTCAGGAATTAATTATCTTTGTGTTACAATAGTAAACAATGTTCTCAAACTGTGGGAAACTTTAAAGGATCTTTCATTTTGTCCTGTCAGACATTTACAGTCGGGTCTTGTCCGGGTCCTTTGATTACGCAGCGGAACTAGTTTACCACTGTTTTTATACATGTTTTTAAAATTTATTTTTCTGTTTGAAATGTCATAGATCATATTTCTTCAAGCGCTTGAGGACCCCCTGTACGTACCTTGTAGACCCCAGTTTGGGAAATGCTTGTCTAGAAGAAACCTGGTAGTAATACTTCCCACCATAACAGACCACAACAAAATATACACCATTTCTACGCCAAATTCAAGAGACTTCTCTAGACGTTGTCAGTGTGATTCGTCAGATATGATAACAAAAGATATCCTACAAAACTGTCCATTGTAGGAAGACCTAAGGAAACTAATGTGGATCCTACCCACAACCTTCACAGAGATAAATTATTTTGGAACTTCAATCCTTAAATAGAAAATCCAGATTCCTAGCCTAAAATGAACAATGATCACAGAAGTTTCATTTTAAGAAACAAAAACTATAGTTACTGCCTATGGTACTGTTTTTTTATAGTGGTGTAGGAAAGGGTGACACGAGCGTGTGGAAGTTAATGGCTGCATGGCTAGTGCAGTCACTGCAAAACTTTTCAGGTTAGTATGTTTTCTTTATGCCCTCGACAGAAAAACCTCTTTGGCCATACCAGGGATTAAACCGGGGAACTGGTTTTTAAAAATTATATCACATCAAGAAATAATGTGTTAGGTCTATAACTTTCTTGCCCAACAGCAGAATATGGGAGAAATGATAAATACCTCTGTGACCTCTTTTTCTTCCCAGTGATGTTCTATTCTGGTACCCAACTGAGGCTGAGTCGACTCGAGAGCTGTTTGCGGTATAACAAATCCAACTCAACTGGAGACTGAACCAAAGCCACTAGTCAAGGAAGCCAGTGCATTACCACTTTGCTATCGCAGCTCTCTACATACAAAGACATTTTACAAATATGCTCTACCTTATGTGCCTTTGGGCGCAACAATGACTAAAGCCGAAGGATTGACTTCATTGCACCGGGTTTTACCCCATATGGCTCGGTCCCTCTCCGCAGAAATGGCAAGCCACCTGCCGAGAGTATTGCACAAAGCACGAACTCCGTAGCTCCAGCAACAATCCTAGGGTCTCTGGAAAAACTGCACTCGTGAACAGAACGGCGCGGTCCGGACTCGAACCCATGACCTTCGACTCACAAGGCAAAGGGCTTAACCACTAAGCCACAGAGATCCCCTAATGATGATGAACATCCATTATGATCTGATATAAATTGTAACTGTATTAACAGTGGTAACAATCTTCACAACGCTTTGGCCTTGATCCACATGTCAGAAACATCAATCTTCTTCATCTCGATCAAACGCTCCATATCGACCACTTGTTAGACCACTCTTTGTAATTTGTATGTGATCTGAGCCTAAGAGCGATTGTACGTTGTGCCAGTTATGCGCCTACAAGTAGGTCAGCACATCTGATTTCTGCAACGCGTTTTATTTACTAGGGTAGCTTCCTAGGCCCCTACCTCAGTTGCCTCTTACGACATGCTTTGTAGGTCACAGTGTTACTATTCTTTGCTACCATTGAGGGCCCTACGCAACACCAATCTAAAACTAATATAAGGTATGCTAACAATATGTGGATTGTAAAATGAATGTAACAACAAGATTCGAGTCTGAATACAAATGTTGGAAGAAATTGTTGTAAACAACCAGTAGTACCATAAACAGCTTATTTGAATATAGATCAAGCAACATGTTTTTTGTATGCACTGTCACACTGTGTGTTACTACAAGGCATTTATAATATAAGACACATTGTGAGTGCTGCAACTTTTCAATTTCTACAAATATTACTATTTGATGTATATTATATAACTTTATTTCTTTCGGTTTATCATTTTTAATTTGCGGTTTGTAAGAAATTACCAAATAATGAAATATGTCTGAGCGACTGCAGTATACACTCATTTATGGGCGAGTCTTGGACACTGGAATGATTGTGAGAATTAGGAGAGAAGTCTGGACAGTGTCGTCTTAATGATTGAGAAAGAAATTAATCAACTTCTCATGAGTGTGGTGAGCAGGTGGACTTTGAGAAGGTTGCTCACAGTAACAGACAGAGGAGTACATATAGTATAGCAGAATAGCACATATGACACCATTTATGGGAATGTCCAATGTGCCATGACGTCGATCTCATAACCGAGTCATAATATAACATAAACATGTATGTGCCAAAGACAACTGTGATGTGTAGTGTTCTTTCTTTGCAGAATAAGTCATGTATATTTTTTTAAATTATATCACATCAAAAAAATTTCTTAGAAATACTTGAAAACTAAAACTAGTCTACAGACTACATCCAGCCAATGCAGCCATGATGATCAGCTCATTCATCACTGAAATAACCAACCGATTTGTTTCGCCGTTTTAATTCGTGTTATTGTGGGGTTTTTTGCAGACGTATATATAATACAGTATACTACACGTTAGGACGTATTAAAGTAATACGAAATATAGTGACTAATAATTACAGTTACTGTCAGTTACATGCACTACTGTCAGTGTCAGTTACTCGAGTTACTTAAGTTAATAAAGTTATTCATATTGAAAAATAATTGTTAAAGTAGAAAGAAAATTCTTTTCCTAAGTAAATACTTACCATTGAATGAAAATATCTTGAAATGTAGCCACAATTGAACAACAATGAATCACAAATACTAAGTATAGTCCAGCATTGTTATGTAAACTGTTTAAACATGGAAATCACTCATTTGTTGACAAGTACCGTTTGATTCTGACGTTTGTCTGCTGCATCCGCCATTTTGAAGAACAAAAATAGTTAAATACTATCAACTAAAAGTAACAAATAATACAAATTCAATGTTCGTGTCGACAAGGATATCCAAACCGCTCTGTAGTGTATGCTCTGATAAATTAATTTACATGGAATGTTATAGTAAACTGCTATAAACACTCACCGAGATTATTTATTTAATTTTTTTTAAGCGGAAGATGAGTTTTCCATATGGCAACAGTGTAACTTCCCTGCAAGTTCCACCGCTCATGAATATTTAGTACTTAAAATTTTAAGTGATCTATTTTATAATTTTATGTTAAGACAATGGCTGCTATTGGTTAATGTAATGTTATTTTTGAATACATAGGCCAATCATTTGAAACAATACAAAAACACTGTTTAATATTGGAATTCCGGGGGTTTCCCATATTCACAAAATAGATGAGACGATGAGACTGCAGTAAAACTATTTGATTGGTATAACACGTAATCACAAAGTTTTTGTAATTTGTAAAACTACAGTACTTTGTAATTACGTGTTTTGCCAATCAAATAGTTTTACTGCAGTTCCATATATATATACTGAATCACAAAGTACTGTAATTTTACAAAAACAAGAACAAAGTACCGAACAAAATACAGCAACGTTTCGACCAACAAGGCCTTTATCAAGCAAACGAACAACAGGAGCGACAAATTTTAAAAACAAATGCGTTTGTATTTGGTCGTCCATTTGTTTTTTTTAATTTGTCACTCATGTTGTTCGTTTGCTTAATAAAATAAAGGCCTTGTTGGTCGAAACGTTGCTGTATTTTGTTTTGTAATTTGTAAAACTACAGTACTTTGTGATTACGGGTTTCCCATACAGATTAGTGACGTGCTATCAGTTACTTTAAAAAAAATGTAACTGTTCGTTACTTTTGGAGCAAAACTCGTTACTTCTTCCTCTTCTTTTATCATATCCTGTTTTGCCTCACAGCGTCAGAATAAGAAGAGATTTCTAGAACTGGCTTTTGTATGCGCTTCATAAATAGTGTTTTTCGCCGCCTATGTTATCTCTGAGGCATATCTTTTGTGTGGACAGCCTTTTGCGTTGTATCTACTGTAACGTGCACTGTCTGTTGGTAATCTGCTTATGTGGTCGAACCATTTAGTTTGTTGTTTCTTGATGAAGTTCAGTATTGATGTTGTACCCACATTTTCCCGATGTCCATTTCTAAACTGGTCTCTTCTTGACACTCCCAGCATTATGCATAGACACTTCATCTCTGTCATGACTAGTTTTCTTGTATCATTTGATGTCAGAGTTCAGATTGTCGTTACTATGTACTCATTACCTGTTAAGGATTCAACCAATGCTAGCAACAGTAACTTGGTTTTCATTAAACCATTATGATGTCAATATACCAATGCTAACAGTGAAACTTTGTTGGATTAACATTGAAAAAACTATGTATTCACTTGCCTCATTCTTCTTCTTCTTTGAACGCTCCATATCGACTACTTGTTAAACACTCTTTGTGATTTGTATGCGATCTGAGCCTAAGAGCCTAAGTACGTTGTGCCAGTTATGCACCTACAAGTAAGTTAGCACATCCGACCTCTGCGACGCTTTTTATGTACTAGGGTAGCTTCCCTAGACCCCTACCTCAATCGCCTCTTACGACATGCCTTGTAGGTCTCAGTGTTACTGCTCTTTGCTCCCCTTTGGGACCCCGGCAAAATACGGACGTACTTGCCTCAAATATTTGAGCCCCCTGTGTACATTACTGCCACTTTCTTATATTGATGATAAGCTTTCTCTGTGTCTTAACCTTATTCAACAACTCCACATTAGTACTAAAATCTAACCTAACCCCCAAACCAGTGGCGGCTCGTCATTAAGGGCCAGTGGGGCCGGGCCCAACCAAAAATAATGTGTAACATGTATTTATTATTTTTAAATTAAAATATAACCTAACCCAAAACTATGATTTTTCCGAAAATTTGTGTCTAGCCCCACCAACAAAAATGAGCATGAGTCGCCACTGCCCCAAACCAGGATTTTTCCGAAAATATTTGCATGGCCTTACAAAAAAAATGATCACGAGCCGCCACTGACTATCTGTTAGATAAGGGACCTACTACAATTCGTACTTCATTTCAAACTCACTGTACCAGACATCAGACGAACTTGTTGCACCAATGCCATCTAACAGACTTATCACATTAAACTTCCCGTACTCCTTACAATACACTCTGTTGTTCGTTCAAAACAAGCATTAACCAGGCATTGCTCTCTAGTAGTAAACAGTTCAGAACTTGGCCTAAATTGTACAACGACAACTAAAGTTGTGGGAACATGTAAATATATATATAAACTAATCACAAGTTTGTTTTAAATGTGTATGCTCAACAAACACTGATTTAACTATAAACAAGACTCGTTCTATGGTTCTTCTTCTTCATCAGTTTCCTATGCTCAAAGCTCTTAGCAGCGAGATGAGTTGCCTCTATGAATCCAGTTGTCCAGCATCTACACAATCTTTATGCCAGTCCCAGACACGATGGGCAGGACATGTGGCTCGAATGCCTGATTGCAGAATACCCAAAAGACTCTTGTATGGTGAGCTGCATAGCGGTAAACGCTCCCAAGGTGGTCAATAAAAGACATTCAAAGACATATTTAAGAACTCGATGAAATCCTTTGGCATAGATGTCGACCACTAGGAGAATGTTACTCAAGACAGATCAGCCTGGGCGCACACTTCTTCGACACAGTTCTTCGGCCTGCGAAGCAGGTAGAACTGCACGGATGGAGCAGAAACAACAAACAAGAAAGGCAGTAAAACAAGTGCAAATATTCCTTGCCCACATTGTACAAGAATATTTCAAGCCCACATTGGGCTCACTAGTCATCTACGTACACAAAGACAAACATAATGCAACTATATTCTGGATGAAAAATGGTGGTCATCATCATCCGTGATGGACGAGCATCATGAATACAGTTGTCAATAGGAGACCTCGCTGGTGCCCCACAATTTCTTCAACAGAGAAATTCTTCAAACAGCTTGAAGGAATATAAGGACACAAATGACAAGTTATAACTCACCTAAGATATGCAGATGACACAGCGTTGGTAGTTGAGAACGAGCAAGAACTAGCAGAAAGCTAGACAAAACTAGCAGAGAATATGGAGTGGACAGTCTGACGGGAAAAAACTGTCTTTACTGCCAGTAATACCGCTTTTTAGACGATATAGGCAGTGGCGGCTCGCCATTAAGGGCCAGAGGGGCCGAGCCCCACCAAAAATAATGTGTAACGTGCATTTATTATTTAATAAATTAAAATATAACCTAACCCAAAGCCATGATTTTCACGAAATTTGTGTCTGGCCCCACCAACAAAAACGATAACGAGCCGCCACTGGATATAGGGATATAGGTTGTTTTTTTTAAAGCCGAATGATTGACTTTATTGCACCTGGTCTTACTCCATATGGCTCGGTCCCTCTCAGCAGAAATGGCACGCCACCTGCCGAGAGTATTGCACAAAGCACGAACTCCGTAGCTCCAGCAACAATCCTTGGAGTCTCTGGAAAAAACTGCACTCGTGAACAGAACAGCGCGGTCTGGACTCGAACCCACTACTCACAAGTCAAAGAGCTTAAACAATTAGCCACAGAGACAGAGGACATGTGCCTGTGGAATTTAATGGAAGACCCGTATTCAGTTCACGGTACGGCCGAGGATTATTTTCTGTTGTGGGCATAAATGAAAAATGTTAACCTGAACAGCATCGCGGAGACTGCACTAGTCATGTGGCCAGTAAATTCCTCAGGCTCTCGTCCCAACTGTCCTACACCGCCCCTAAAAAGCGGTACTACAGGCAGTAACGATAGTTTTTTTAAATTATTAATTTTATAGCTAGTGCAGTCGCCGCAAAACTGTTCAGGTTATGATTTTTCTTTATGCCCCAGACATAAAAAACAACTCATTGACTTTAGCAAGGATTGAAGCCGTATCTCCCGCATGGCGTCCTGCGCTCTAATATTTTCGGCCAGAGTGGACAGTAACATCCATAAAACGAATACTTTGGTTATCAGAAAGAAGTGATAGGCCATATATATATTTATATATAGATAAATACACGAAGAAATACCGAAGCAAGTAAACAATATTTAATATCTAGGGCACATGTTTAGAGGAGATGACAGATATGAAAAATAGATTAGGGAGAGAATAGGAACGGCCAAAAGTACATTCAGTAACATAAATAACAAACAAGCTAAATAAGAGAATTATCAAGTGCTATATTTACTCGTGTAGACTTGGTGGGCATCGTCTGTGGCTTAGTGGTAATGAACTCGACCCCAAACCAAAAGTACCTGGTTCAAACTCCGCTGCGGGCACAGTTTGGATGCAAATATTTATTCTCGTCCATTTTTACGAACAATATAAATAGACCTCACCGTTGAAAAAGCAATGGCAAACTAGTAAACGTAGTATAAGTGGTAGCTAGAAAATCATTTTTACGAACAATATAAATAGACCTCACCGTTGAAAAAGCAATGGCAAACTAGTAAACGTAGTATAAGTGGTAGCTAGAAAATCATTTTACTGCGATATAATAGCCACCGTTGAAAAAGCAATGGCAAACTAGTAAACGTAGTATAAGTGGTAGCTAGAAAATCATTTTTACGAACAATATAAATAGACCTCACCGTTGAAAAAGCAATGGCAAACTAGTAAACGTAGTATAAGTGGTAGCTAGAAAATCATTTTTACGAACAATATAAATAGACCTCACCGTTGAAAAAGCAATGGCAAACTAGTAAACGTAGTATAAGTGGTAGCTAGAAAATCATTTTTACGAACAATATAAATAGACCTCACCGTTGAAAAAGCAATGGCAAACTAGTAAACGTAGTATAAGTGGTAGCTAGAAAATCATTTTTACGAACAATATAAATAGACCTCACCGTTCAAAAAGCAATGGCAAACTAGTAAACGTATAAGTGGTAGCTAGAAAATCAACGAATCGTTTACTGCGGTTAATGGCGACGTCCTGTAAAAAGGATATGCCATCATCATCATCAAGGTGCGTGTCCTTAATATGACGTTGCTCTCTTTGCAGCGTATCTAAATTCACTCTGTCTCTAGCTAGTTCACCCACTTCGCCGATGGTCATATTCATGGTTTATTTAATATCTTGTAGCCATCTTCTTCTTGGTTTGCCTCTGCGTCCTAAGACTCTGCCCTCCAATATTGTTCAATTCAGGCAATCGTAGATATGCCACGATTTTCATTTCATATTTACTCGGTATTTTTGTATTGTTTAAAAACATGGAGAGTGAACAACCATTTTGAAAACAGAATGAATGTCTGTTAGATGTGAATACACAGAAGAATATGTCGCATTTTATGGAAATATACAATGCAAAATAGACAAATAAAGGAGTTGTAGAAAAACTAGTAATGAAGAAATAATTACTAAAGAAATAAAAAATTAAATAAAGACATGACACACTGATCACATCTGTATTAGAGGGGAAAGTTGAAGGATGTAGAAGAAGAGCGATACACAAGGGAGAAGGAAACATCAAGAGATTGACAAATTACAGTCTGGCAGAGTGCATCATCAAGACAAAACACAGGGGTTGTTGGAGGTGTGTTGCAGCCGACCTTCGATGCGAAGACTGATTATAGTGATGTCACTGTTATTTCTGTGGTCCACCTTTTACGGAGACGACCATTTGCTTTGTATCCAGTGTGCCGGGGTCGCATTGCTCTTTGAGGTGCACTGTTTGTTGATAATCTGCTTATGTTACCGAACCATTTAATTTGTTGTTTTTTGATGAAGTTCAGTACTGATGTTGTGCCGACTTCTTTTCTGATGTCTTCATTTCTAAACCGGTCTGTTCTTGATACTTCCATAATCCTGCGTAGACACTTCATCACTGTCGTCATTGATTTTTTCTATCATTTTCTGCTAGCGTCCAGGTTTGGCACTGATAGCATATCTTGTGCAATGCTCTTTTAGTTAGTCTTCTCCCTTTGGCCCTGTTAGCCGATTCTTGAAATCCCTTCATAATTATATGAACATAAGTCAGCCTGTAGTGCTACGCCGTGGTTTCCTTACAGGAAAAAAACATTTAAGAAAATTCGTAACAAGAAGATTGTAATAAGTGCTGATAATGTAATAACAATCTCATTTGAATATTTGTCACATAAGCTTCCAGAGGCGCCCGCAGAAAATTTTCTAGGGGGAAGGGCGCAAAATATTTTTAGTAATGTTTTAATGTAGTTTTAATTTACTGTAGCGTATTTGTATGGTGAACGAACGGACAGGACACTGTAGTAATGAAGGGCATACTGTAGCAACAAAATTTTATAGACACAATATATGTATATAACAAAAATATTACAACATAAATTTAAAATAAAATTTATTCTTTAAACAAGAACTGGAGTCGTCTGTTATCTACCAAACATATCTACAATTTTGTTCATAAAGTCTTTTTTGTTGCAGCTCACTTTGTCTCTGTGTACGCTTACATGCACAATCCAGACAGACGTTCATCTGACATTGTAGATCTAAGCCATGTTTTTTACACGACGTAATATCGAACGATCGCTTCACCGTACATGTTGTTGCTGGTAATGTTAGCAAAACTAGTAAGGCATACCTGACACTCGGATAAAACTTTGTAAAAGGTAACAAGTCGATGAAATCTTGGCTACTTTTATATTCTCGCGTTTCCAAAATCAAACCAACTCAAGGCTTCAGTTTCAAAATTATCAATGTGGTATACCTGATTAATAGTAGACATTATATCCTTAAACTGTTGACGATTCAGTTTGCACAATTTCGAAGGATGTAGCAACGCTAAGTTAAATTGTGCACTGTTGGCTTCACAAATCGACTCTCCATTGAGTTAATTAGAGAATCTAAGTATGGAATGTAAACTGTTTGTCTGAAGTACTCTTCAACACTTATGGTTCCCGGATTACTTCGATGCTTTTGTCTTCCACAATGTCTTGGGATAATCAGTTCAATATCCACTTTCTGTGCGAGTTGTACTGTTTTCTCAAAAATATCCCTGAAATAGTTATCGAATCACCTCGGTGAAGTTTTACTACACTGAGCAGGTTTTGAACTTGCAGTTGGACTTCTGGAAGATCAACTTGAACAGCTTGAAGAGCCTGAGTAACTGGTTCCAGTATGGCAGATACAGCAGAAATAATTGAGACAAAATAAAAACGTGCTGGACTTTGATGAACAATATAACTGATGTGCAGCCTGTCGTGTATTTCCACTTGCATGCAATGAAAATTCTTCCAGTTGACAATAAATATCTTCAAATTTACTAGAAAAAATCCGAATACTTTTATACTTGCTTGTCCATCTTGTCTCACACAGAAGAGGAATATTTGGGACAGAGGACCTCCTTTTGAGGCTTCATGAAAAAATGTAATAATTGCTTTGATAGTACCAATAGTATTTCGTATCACTGCAACATTATTAAGATCATTTACTACGAGATTCAGTCTATACGAGGCACAGTGAACAAAAGGCAGATTTGGGGTAAATACTTGAATTTTGCCTGAACACCATTTTCTTTTCCGGCCATTATCGAGCACCCATCATAACATTGACCCAGCAGATTATTAAGGAGAAGACCAAATGTTTTGCAATGTTGAATAATACAATCAGATATCGTGGCGGCGTCCATCCTTTCAGGAAAAATCAAGGAATTCCTCACGAATCACAACCTTCTCACTAGACGTATCTACAAACCGGACTCCCAGTGATAACTGTTCTGTTCCTAAGATATCTGCTGTTACATCGGCTATGATCGAGAATCCAACAGCATTGTTAGCAGCTTTTACAATGTCTTCTCACAGAGCTTGTTCAGACAAATTGATCAAATCATTCTGCGTTCGGTGTGATATGTAACGTGCATTTCCAGCAGCTGTATCAAAATGGTTTTTTAAAATACTGTCTCCTCCCTCAATTCGATATGCATAAAGTTGTTCGACATTTCCTTTGGTGCTATCTTTCCCACAAATTGTCAAATCATTTGTTCCGCAAAATAAGATTGTTGAAATAATAGGATACAGTTTCTTTCTGTTTTCTTCAATAGTTCGTTTTACAGAATTATCTATCTGACAAATAATATCCTTATTTGGATCTCTAATAGTTGATGAGTGTTCAGCATCTTGTTGAGACCCACGATGCCATGCTGAGCTAGTATGGTTTCTGGCACATTCATTAAAATCTTTGTACTTTGTACAGAAGTAGTAATGAAACACCCTTGAATTCCTCTTTGAACTGGTTGAGGAAATAAAACACAGAAAATGCAAAAATCACATTTTAACCTAGGTGAATATGATAACCATGGAGTATACTGGGTTAGACAAGATTTCCTGAAACAACGTTTTCCAACTTTCTGACATGTCGCCTTCAAAATCATATCGAAATAGGGGGAAGACTGCAGTAAAACTTGATAAATAGTGAAACACGTACAAACAAAGTACTATAGTTTTACAAAATACATAAACAGTGACGATAAACAGCAACGTTTCGACCAACAAGGCCTTTATCAAGCAAACGAACAAACAGGAGTGACAAATTAAAATGAAACACAAATGGACGACCAAATACCAACGTATCTAAGGAAAATCTGGAATAAAAACGAATAACGAAATAAATGTAACACAAAAAACACACATAAAACTAGAAATAGAAAGAAACAATGAAACATCTAGTAAATATATAACTTGAATACATGCAACATATACCCATATAGATTATAAAGCATGGGAAGAGAAAGTACTAAGAAGCATAAGAATGTAATACATGCAACATATACCCATAGAGATTACAAAGCATTGGAAGAGAAAGTACTAAGAAGCATAAGAATGTAATACGTTGAGCCCGCCTGGTCGCAAGGTACCATACAAAGAAATCAACCGATTCTCCAGAGCAAATCGACTACGATCATCAGAGGAACATGATCGGATGGCTGTGACCTGGACATCGCAAGCTCCTGAATGGCCAGTATCATTGAAATGGGTAGCTACAGGGTCACAGAGCATTGGCGTATATCGCGCAAGTGTTGGGCGAATCGGTCACTGAGTCTCCTGCCGGTTTCCCCAATATAGGCCTTGTTGCACGGCTTGCAGATAATGGCATAGATAATATTACAGGACTCGCACGTGAAACTGTCTTCAACAACGAACGTGGCTTTTGGAAAAGACACCGTGCGGGTCTGTATTACATAAGCACAAGTGTTACAGCGCCGAGCAGCCCTGGATGGTGCCAAAATGACTCTGGATGTTTGGCTTGAGGCGACTGTGAACTAACATATCCTTTAGGCTTCTGTCCCGTCTGTACGCCACCAAAGGATAGTGTTGGAAGATTGAACGTGTATCAGGATCAGACTGAAGAATGGAGAGATGACGGAATAAGACTTTCTTCACAAGGGAACTATGAGGGTGGAAAGTTAAGACAAGTTTCACCCTGTCAGAATTGGAAGTTCTATGCTGGTTAGAGAGCCTCCTGGCGAGAAATTTGCTGAACGCGCCGCATAGCAGAAGCAAGCACCTTATCCGGGTATAGCGCTTACGAAAGAAATCCAGCATCTCGTGAGCTCTATCGAGAAATTCGTCGTCCTCGCTACAGAGGCGACGAAGGCGCAAGAGTTGAGAGAATGGTAAGAATCACGACAAGCCTGGGAATGGGAAGAGGTATAAGAAGAAAACTATGTGCATCAGTAGGCTTGTAGTATACTGATGTAGTGATGGTGGATAGGCTGATAGTGATAGTGATGTCAAGAAAGTTGACACAAGAGGTAGAGATGTGAGATGTAAACCGAATAGCCGGATTGAAGACATTAATGAAATTAATGAAGCGTGACAAATCGGCTTCAGGCATATCAGTAATGCCAATACAATCATCAATGTATCTATGATACACAGACGGAAGAGAGCCATCATAGGAATTCCATACTAGGTGCTCAAGATGACCCATGAATAGACAAGCATAACCTGTATGGAATTCTATGATGGCCCTCTTCCGTCTGTATCATAGATCATTGATGATTATGTGGCATCCAATGCCTGAAGCCGATTTGTCACGCTTCGTGTTCATTAATGTCTTCAATCGGCTATTCGGTTACATCTCATCTCTCTCTGTGTCAACTTTCTGACATCCTATCACTATCGGCCTATCACCATCACTACATCAGTATACTACAAGCTACTGATGCCATATTTTCTTCTTTACTACCTCTTCCATTCCCAGCTTGTCGATTCTTTACCATTCTCTCAACTCTTGCGCCTTCGTCGCCTCTGTGCAGGACGACATTTCCTCGATAAGCTCACGAGATGCTGGTTTCTTCGTAAGCTTATCGGATAAGTCTGCTTCTGCTATGCGGCCGTTCAGAAATTTCTCGCCGGAGCTCTTAACAGCATAGAACTTCAATTCTGACAGGTGAACTTTTAACTTTCCCCCTCATGCTTTGAAGAAGTCTTATTCCGTCATCTCCATTCTTCAGTCGATCTGTACGCGTTCAATCTTCCACACTTCGCTTTGGTGGCGACAGCGGGACAAAGCCTTAAGATATGTTGGTTCACAGTCGCTCAAGCCAAACATCAGAAGTCGACTGGCCATCGGCCGTCGCTATACTGTGTATGCATCGACCCGCACGTGTCTTTTCCAAAAGCCCGTTCGTTGTTGGTACAGTTTCACGTGCAATCCCTATTATCTATGCCATTATCTGCAAGCGTGCAACAAGGCTTATGTGAAACCGGCGGAAGACTCGTGACCGTTCGCCACACTGCGCGAATCGCCAATGCTCTGTGACCCTGTCCCATTTCAATGATACTGGCCATTCAGGAGCTTGCGATGTCAGGTCCAGCCATCCGATCATGTTCTCGATGATCGATCGATTTGCTCTGGAAGTCAGTTGTTCTTTGTATGTCTGCGACAGCGAGCTCAACTATTACATTCTTAGCTTCTGTACTTTCTTCAATCTTTGTAATCTCTATGGGTTATTTGCATTACATTCTTATGTCTTAGTACTTTCTCTTCCCATGCTTATAATTAGGTATATGTTGCATGTATTCAAGTTATATATTTCTAGATGTTTCATTGTTTCTTTTCTATTTCTATTTTTATGTGTGTTTTTGTGTTACATTTATTTCGTTATTCGTTTTTATTCAGATTTTCCAGATCGTTGGTATTTGGTCGTCATTTGTGTTTCATTTAATTTGTCACTCCTGTTTGTTCGTTTGCTTGATAAAGGCCTTGTTGTCGAAACGTTGCTGTTTATCGTCACTGTTTATGTATTTGTAAAACTATAGTACTTTGTTTGTACGTGTTTCACTTCAAAATCATATGACGGGTGAGGCTTGTATGGATCAGTTGCAAACGATCTTAAGCTTAAGATCGATAGGAATCTTCGTAGTAGATTTTACATAGAGTTCAATGTCATAGGTTAACCTAGTATCTCCACTTTCAAGCTTGTCAGGGTCTGGAGTCCAATGTCATAGGTTAACCTAGTATCTCCACTTTCAAGCTTGTCAGGGTCTGGAGTCCAATGTCATAGGTTAACCTAGTATCTCCACTTTCAAGCTTGTCAGGGTCTGGAGTCAATGTCATGAAGTTAACCTAGTATCTCCACTTTCAAGCTTGTCAGGTCTAGAGTCCAATGTCATAGGTTAACCTAGTATCTCCACTTTCAAGCTTGTCAGGGTCTGAGGTCCAATGTCATAGGTTAACCTAGTATCTCCACTTTCAAGCTTGTCAGGGTCTGATTCTGGTGATAGCGTTGCTGCTGCAGATGAACAAGCAACAGCATCCGTTTTCCGTTTTTTACAGACAGGAGTTAACGTTATTTCTTCAACATCTGGAGTCGATTGCTGTGGCTGTCTGAGAGGTTTTAAAAATTTCCGGATATCCATGACGCCTAAAAGTAACAAGGAAGACAAAGAAAAAGAATAAATAAGAAAGAACAAAAAAGAATAAACAAAAAAGAATAAACAAAAAAGAAGAAAACTTAAACTAAAACTAAAACCCAACCAGTCTCCATAGGCCTGGTAGAAATTAAAATAAATACAAGTTAACTCTTTCCACGCTTTAAGCCGCACACTGCGCCACGGCGGAAGTCCGTTGCACGCTTTAGGCCGCACACTGCGCCATAGAGTTGCTTCCTTATAAGAAGTCTTTCTAGTTTTACTTCTACTGGTTTACTTATAGTACTTTTCAACCTTGTTATTCTAATGGGTTGCCCAGTTTTCTTCATTTAGTATATAATAATATATATGTTTATTTATTGACGAGTAGTTGGGATCGTAATTTAAAATTTTTTTTTTTTTACTTCCCTTGAATTAACTGCTTAAAAATTGAGAACAAATAAATGGGCGTGGAAAGAGAAACAAAAATCTTTATAATAATATAACATAATTAACAAAATAAATTATGTTAATTTACAATATAACAAGCTTAGTAATTATAACTAAAGGAAAATAATCACAATAATTAGATTATTAAAGGCTTACAAAATAACTTTAACCACTGTATGTGCAAACAACCTCATTAATTATTCAAACATAGGACCGTACAATAAAACATGTAGCTCATACAACTAAATTTATAACGAAATTAACTCCACCGTTCTGTCTCTAAGAAACGTTCTGTCTCTCCACACTTTCTTTATGCTAACACAAAGTGATTTAAAATAAAAGTAACATTATTTGACTATTTTCAAGCAATCCAGGGGGAGGAGCACTTGCATCCCTCCTGCGGGCGCCCATGTAAGCTACCATTATAATTACATGCTTTGGCGAAGACGTTATGCAAGGCTATCAACTGAAATTTAACTTCACGGTTCAATAACACCAACTTTAGTTTGATACCAGGCGCTAGGCAGATAGTCACAAGGGAGTCTTCATTGTGATCACGTGATCTGTACAGATAGATAACTCGGATAATGGTAACGTTACAGTTACTTACCTTTTGTTTTGGAACTTTGAACTATTCAAGTCATTCAGTTTTAGTAGTCAGTTAGCAGACACAGACGTACGGACAGTTCAATGTTAAAGACAATGGGTGATGGTAGATTCGTAATGTTTAAATAAATTTGATATGGAGCTGAACTTTGAACCTTTTCAGTGCTATCCAGACATATGTTACTTCTAACTGTGCAGATAAAGTAAACTTAACGCTGACTCACTATAGTATACTCCACTATACAATTCCGATTCCCGGATTCGTTCGTTTGCCTTTTGAAGATTAGAATATCCTCTTATACTCACTGCATCTGAGCAAAGTAAGTTAAGTAATTAGTACTACTAAAACTACAACTTTTAAATATTTGAACACTAACAGTAAGTATATATATATATATATATATATATATATATATATATATATATATATATATATATATATATATATATATATATATATATATATATATATATTATTAGTTTAGTCGTAATCATCATCATTGCTTGCATATCGAACCAGAATTAGTGTTAGTCCATAAGTGCTCCGATCTCCTAAGCATCATGTCTCTCACCTTGTGACAACTAACGGCACCAGTTCTATGTTGATTTACTATTCTTCTATGACTACCAGTATAGTTTCAGTTTGGAATATCTTCATTGCACTCCAGACATGTCCATAGAGGCTCCGATCTCCGTCACATCTCCAAAAGCGTCCAGTGAGTGACTGACCGTACCAGTTCGATTTTGATTGATAAGTCTACTCACTACTCATATACTTGGTATACTGTTATTTTCTGACCACTCCACTCTTCAATCCCAGCTCTTTAAATCTAGCAGTTGACGTGGATTCATTCCAGTATAGTGATCTTGTTGCACCTCATTTGGCGTGGTATTCCTGCAGTCTGGTTAGTGTTGTAGATTCACCACTTTAATCATTTACAGGTCCTCTCTCTCTCTTAGGGAATTTAGAATGTCAGCCTGGTCCATTGCTCACCCGCTTTCTACAGCAGCCATAAACAAGCCTATCCGCGAATTCATTTCCTACCTGCATGTCCTGGCACAAAAATAAAACTGATTTTTGTCAGCCACTCCAATGACTCTAACTATGGTCTCCGAGCCCAGCCTGTTTCAATCTTCCTGAGCATACACATTGAGTCACTGAGGAAATATGCTTGGATAAAAATCTGTGACTCCAGCGAAAGTATGTGTGTGTGTGTGTGTCAATCAATAATTTGGTAGGCAATAATTTGGCCTACCTATTTTCACTGACTATAAGTGACTATCAACAAGATAACCAACTCTGAAGTACTGCAACATGCACACTTGCCTTCCATCATGGGAATGCTCAGCAATAGAAGACTAAGATGGCTAGGACATGTGAGAAGAATGGAAAATAACAGCATACTTCAACAGGGGCTTTATGTGACCTTTCAGATGGGAAGAGGCACCAATGATGACCACTGCTTAGATATAAGGATGTCTGCAAGGCTTCATTGAAGAACTCTTTTTTTTATCGGTCCCAGCCCAGCCAGCAAATGAGAAAAACTAGCTGATGACTGAGTTATGTGGAAAATAACATTACACAAACATGCAGAATCTTCTGAAAAGAAACTTAGGGGTGAACTGAAAGACAAGAGAAACAAGCGAAAGCTCGAAAGTTGCCACAGTAAAACACTTGGCAAATGACCGTCTGTAAAGACGAAAATGGCCATATCTATATCTATACATATTATAAAAATGAATGTTTGTCTGTTTGTTACCTATAGACTCGGAAACTACTGAACAGATGGAGCTGAAATTTACAGGATATGTTTGTTTTGATGTTGGAATGCTACCTGTCATAGTTTGAAATAGGTAGTGCTGACAATTTTAGAAAAAATCGAAAACACACTAATTTCATCGAGAGTTTCTACATTTGTTTACATTTTGCTATCAACGCTTTCCGAAGTCTACGGTATACACATTAATATATACACAAGATTCGATGACGTGTGTTTTAAAACTATGGAAACCTCGATCTCTTTCATAGCATAAAATAATCGTTTCAAGTCAGTTTTACAAACAATCTGAAGTTAAAATAAGCAATCCAGGTTTGTTTCTTCAAAGGATTTCTACTCATTTCGAATCATGATAAGAGAAATATCAAATGGGACACGACACTAGTAGCAATGAAGCAGTAGTATGTCAACTGTTCCTATAGACTCGGAAACTACTGAACAGATTGAGCTGAAATTTACAGGATATGTTTGTTTTGATGTCGGGATGCTACCTGTCATAGTTTGAAATAGGTAGCGCTGACAATTTTAGAAAAAAATCTAAAAACCGAACACATCTATTTCATCGAGAGTTTCTAAGTTTGTTTACAATTTGCTATGAACGCTTTCCGAAGTCTACTGTATACACATTAATATATACACAAGATTTGATGATGTATGTTTTACAACTATGGAAACCTCGATCTCTTTCATAGCATAAAATAATCGTTTCAAGTCAATTTTACAAACAATCTTAAGTTAAAATACGCAATCCAGGTTTGTTTCTTCATAGGATTTCGAATCATGATAGAGAAATATCAACTGGGACGCGACATTAGTAGCAATGAAGCAGTATGTCAACTGGGACGCAACATTAGTAGCAATGAAGCAGTATGTCAACTGGGACGCAACATTAGTAGCAATGAAGCAGTATGTCAACTGTGACGCGACATTAGTAGCAATGAAGCAGTATGTCAACTGGGATGCGACATTAGTAGCAATGAAGCAGTATGTCAACTGGGACACACATTAGTAGTAATGAAGCAGTATATCAACTGGGACGCAACATTAGTAGCAATGAAGCAGTATATCAACTGGGACACGACATTAGTAGCAATGAAGCAGTATATCAACTGGGACGCGACATTAGTAGCAACGAAGCAGTATATCAACTGGGACGTGATTCAATTTTTTGTTGGAGGCGTAGCAACACGTACAGGGTACAGCTAGTATATATATTCCTTTATTTTACTTAATTAAGAGTGAAAACACATAATTCCTTGAGGTTCGAAAAAGAATTTTACTTTATTATTATTATATGTATCAAGTCATATCGGTCTCAGTTCTATGGAGGAGAATGAGAGGGTTGCCCAGAAAAGAGCGATGTGGAGAAATTGCTTGTAGGCCTTATGTAACATATAACAGTACAAGAGGAATTATTATATTTTTATATACTTTATCCGTTATGTTATTATGATGACCTATATAAATATTGTTATAAATATAGATTTTATGTGCCCCATTCAGGTACTACAAATTTCTTTGGATTGTGCATGTGCAAAAGTAAACAAATCAAGATGGCTTCCGCTAACGCAAACCAAGATGATCTAGTCTCAGATATCATCAAGAAAGTTGCTGCCTTTGACATCAGAAAATTGGGGCCTTATCCAGAGACCAAAGAGGGCTTCAAAAGGGCTGCAGTTTTGTTACCAATAACAGTATGCAATGGTGAAGTGTTAATTTTGTTAACAAAACGCTCAAAATATTTGCGATCACACCCCTCAGCGACAGCATTTCCTGGTGGAAACCGAGATGAGACAGACACTTCAGACATTACAACAGCATTACGAGAAGCAGAGGAAGAAATTAGCTTCCGCCAGATACAGTTCAGGTGCTAGGTATTTTAACCCGAGGGATTACATGGCCGAACACAGTCGTTTATCCAGTTGTTGGCTTAATACCCAGTGATTTTGTACCAACAGTTAATCCCTCTGAAGTGGAATTTGCTTTTTACATGCCACTGAAAGACTTTATATCAGAAGACAAGGTTTCTGTATATGCATATGATATCCAGGGACAGTCTTTCCTCTTCCGATCGATAATTTATTCTAACGGAGATGTGACAGAAAAAGTCTGGGGTTTTACAGCAAGTTACTGCATACTTCTTGCTAAAATAATTTTTGGTGATCTAGGTCATTTCCAAATTCTTGCTAATAGTCGAGAGAACCAAAACAGAGGGTTGTACGATGGTTTAGAGAAATATTTTGAATACATTTCTTCACTTGCGCTGACAACGTCCAACCTATGAAAATGACTTTATCTTTATTTTGTAATTTGGGAACAAGTTAGTGATATATCACAAATTATTGCATCAATCAGTGGCCTCACACAAAAACTGCCTTTTAGAACGGTGTAGGACAGGGGGAACATGGGCCTGAGGTATTTAATAGTTGCATGGCTAGTGTAGTCACAGTGAAACTGTTCAGGTTAGGATTTGTTTTTTATGCCTCGACAGAAAATAAACTCCTTGACTTTACGGGGATCGAACCCAAGTCTTCTGATTGGTGATATTGGTATCTTTCGCTGCGAGACTTTGACATCATTAGAGACAAGACATATTGAAATATTAACATCCTTAGAGACAAGTGGTCTCACAACTGGAGGGACATATAACGACCTGCAAAAAATAACCGCTACTATGTGCTTTTTTACAAGAAAACTATTCCAAACAGTTGTAGATACATTCGTATACTTGTTGATCAGCAACAGGTGAAATTAAGAATGGAGGGGCTGACATCTATATTTCATATCCAAATAACCACAACGAGGTGAACAGTGGCATGCTGTACCAACTGGCGTTTCTAACTGTTGCCAGTACAAGGTGAAATTACAATTCCAGAATTGTGAACACAGTGAATGAAAATAAAAGCAGCTCATAGTTTTTTGAGAATATCGCAGAAGAGCCAGATAGTTAGAACACTGATGCGTTTATGACTTCTAAATAGTATGCATCATCGTTGAAAGATCTCGACTTTGTCTTTCTATTGAAGATTTTAAGCCACATTTTTTTCTCACAGACTCACTATTCAAAATTCTTCAAAGCAAAACCTTGGATGTGAAATAGTGCATTGAGAAAGTAAAAGAGACAATCTCTCACCTTAGAAATGCTAGAAATGACTTTGAAGAAACATATAGAACATTAGAAGATGATGACAGCGTGGAAGCTCCTAAGAAGAGACGCAGAGAAGATGACTTATTGAATCCCAGTAATAAATATGTATGTCTCTACAATGAAATTATTGGCACCGTGGTTTGGACAAATGAAAGTGAGGTTCAAGATCTTAATTAGGTGCAATTTCTTGAACTGCTAGATTCAGACAAATTTCCTGGCAACTTATTTTTATCACTGAAGTCAAATTATAGTGGTATTTTCAATTTCGCCAATTTGCAAAGTGAGCTAGTGTCTGTTTACAGGAAGCTATCAGACATTAAAGGGTTTTAAAGTCGAAGGATTGATTTCATTGCACTGGGTTTTACCCATATGGCTTGGTCCCTCTCCGCAAAAATGGCATGCCACCTGCCGAGAGTATTGCACAAAGCATGAACTCCGTAGCTCCAGCAACAATCCTAGGGTCTCTGGAAAAAACTGCACTTGTGAACAGAACGGTGCTGTCCGGATTCGAACCCACGATCTAAGACTTACAAGACAAAGGGCTTAACCACTTAGCCACAGAGACTCCCTCAATATCAGACATTTCAAACAAGACTGTCACTGAAATGATGAAGTTCCTGAAAGAAGCTTCCAGACTTAGCAGACGTATTCACAGAATCATATAAATTATGTTGTTTGGTATCAACAATACCAGTGAGCACGTCAACTGTAGAGCTATGTTATGTTATGCGATTGACGCCGTGGCACATTGGGCATTCCCATGCATGCTCTGTCCTCCACTGCAGATGCCATCCGAAAGTCCATTTGCTCATCGTACCCATGAGAAGTTGATTAGTATATCTTCTCTCTTTATCACGAAGACGACAATGTCTGGCATGTCCAAACTTAACTCCTAATTCTCTGACTCGCACCAGTGTCTGAGACTCGCCATATCACATAAATGAGATTGTACCACATTTATGACATTGGCTCTGTCCATACTTCTGCCCCATTGAATCGGGGCACTGTTTGCAAGAAAGTCAGCACACTCATTACCCTGCATTCTAGCATGTCCAGGTGTGTACAGCCAAGTCATTTTTATTGAGATGTGATCTCCTAATGCTGTCCACCCATTCCACGCAACTGTAGACCGCACATTCTCTTGTTTGAAACGTATTAAGACAACTGTGCGCAACACCCAGTGTGAGAATAGGATCTCCACACTTTCCCTGCTGTCAATTGAAAAAGGCATGCTAGATAAGCTGCAGAGTCAAAAAATCATATGGTGACGTCATTATCAACATATTCATTCAGAAAGGTAACAGGAGAATTGTACTAATATACAAATAAAAGTTCAGTTATGCTATTTATATTTTACTTACTTGTTTATTTTTTTAATTTATTAATTTCTTTATATATGTATTTCCCCGTGTGTTGCCTAGGCTCGCAAGGAGAGCAAAGAATAGTAACACTGTGACCTGCAAGGCATGTCGTAGAGGCAACTGAGGTAAGGGCCTAGGGAAGCTACCCTAGTAAATAAAAAGCGTATGTAGCAGAAATTGAGTGTGCTGGCCTACTTGTAGGTGCATAACTAGCACAATGTACAATCATTCTTAGGCTTGGATCACATACAAATCACAAAGAGTGGTTAAAAAGTGATTGATATGGAGCGTTCAAAGAAGAATATATGTATTTATTCGGGTTTTTTTTCAATTTGTAAATTTCGTACAACGGTCGAAAGAGCTAAACTGTGGCCGGTTAAAGATCACTGCTAAGCTGCATTGTTTCTGAACTTACACCCCTTTGAGAAAAGTCACTGCATGCCACTGGAGACGAAATTCATTCCAACTGATAAATTCTGTTTAAATTACATGGCAGAGGCTCAAGCACTACTACAAGGTGCAATCATGATCAATAGCAACAATTCTGACTGCCAACAAGTGGTTTTTTTCAACAGACATATGTTATGCAAGCCCTCCAAAGTAAACTTCGATCTCTGAGAAGTGAGCTCAGTAATTTTTCTACATTTTTCTTCTTCGAACGCCTATATCGACTACTTGTTAACCACTCTATGTGATTTGTATGTGATCTGAGCCTAAGAGCAATTGTATGTTGTGCCAGTTATGCGCCTACAAGTAGGCCAGCACATTTGATTTCTGCGATGTTTTTTATTTACTAGGGTAGCTTCCTAGGTCCTACGTCACTCGCGTCTTACAACATGCCTTGTAGGTTGCAGTGGTACTTTTCTTTGCTTCTCTTGGGTCATCATGGGTTCCTGTTCGGTTCTTTGTAACTCTATCATACCATCTCAGTCTGAGAATCCGCCGAAGACATCCATTGACAAAGGTCTGAATCTTATTTGTATTTAACTTGGTGACTCGCCACGTATCTGAGCAACACAGATTTCACATTTGAGCTGTATACCTTGAGCTTCGTTTTCGTGGAGATGGCAGTGGACTTCCAGTGTGTGCGCAAATCACATGAAAAATCGTGGCATATCCTTTACAGGACGTAGCCATCAACCACAGTAAACAAGTCGTTGATTTTCTAGGCACCACTTATACGTTCAGTAGTTTACCATTGCTTTCTAAACGGTGAGGTCTGAAACCTGATGCCTTGCAGGTCGGATGGGGACCGTCAAAGGCTGAATGAGAGCGAACCCAGTAAACGCTGGTTGAAATTGAACACATCGCCGAATGACAAGCACCAGAGCTCCAAATGGTACTGAAGATTGTGACATAAAATTATGTTCTTGTCAAAGGTGGTTTATATATCACAATAAGAATGATCAAAATGGCCAAAAAGAACAATCGCAAGAGAGAACTGTGAGGTCTATTTTTACCTTTGTAAAACCCAGGAAACAATTTGCTTCAAACTTGCCCAAGTGGTATTTGAACTAGGAATTGGTTTGATCGACTACTACCACTGAGTAGACTGATATACACAGACCTAGAAATGTACAACTAGAGTCAATACAGACCTAAGTGGTTTAACAATGGGTGATGAGAGAAACAAGAAGACGATTTACGATCTGTCATATTAAACGCCATGAAGGTTTGGAGTAACAACATAGAATGATAACATACAAGAAAGATAAGAGGAGTAGCTATGAGACAGTGGGTGAAGTGTTAGACTTAAACAGAACTATTGCGTTCGTTCTTACACCATTAATACTTTGATGATATGTTTGACTTCAAAGAACTATACGTTGCATTGATTAGTAGAGATACTAAACCATAGATACAGTAGGACATAGCAATCGATTAGCAGGTGCAAGCTGTAATAGACGAAATGTAAACAAACACATCAAATGCAGGGTATCTTGCACATGATAAATAACTTTTTAAGAGCATTGTCATGGGAGGGACGTACCATAAGGAACATTATATATATCATGTATTATAGATTCTCAGTTGAATTCAGGAAAAGTGATGAAATTAGAGAAATATCTAGTTAACCACTAGTAACAACTGTTTTAAGAAGCAGACTGCTCAGCGTGTTCGTAACTTGGACGACGGGTGACAAGCTCCCCGTGAGTGCGGGTTCAATTCCGCGGGCTGGCAGAATAGCCACAGGTTCTCCAGATTTACGGTGTTCGTGGCACCGAACCGAAGGGTTACGATGTCCATGGGCACCGAGCCGAGAGCTGAAAGCTCAAGTGCTTCTGGATCGGGGGAACAAAAATATAAAAAATCAGAAGAAGAAATTATTAAACAATAACAAAGCAGGTATTGAAGTGGGAGGCAAATGGTTCAACAAAGAAATGAAACGAACTTTGCGGAAAGAGGAAAGCAATATCGGACTCTTCTATTGAAATGTAGTTAGCTTTGGCAAACATTATGTTATATGTAGGCCTACTGTCAACACATGGAAGTAGAATCAACCAATCGAATGCAGCTTTCTGTAAAATAAAAAGAAACATGTAATAAAAGCTTATTATAGAAATTGAGAAAGAGTAGTAATGCGATGTCGTCTTCCATACGGATGTGGATAACGAATAATAAATGACAAGTATAGTAAAGTATTAGAGGCTACAGAGGTTTTATAGAAAAATGATGAAAATATCGTGGGCAGAAAATATGACAAATGGTATGTTTTCAATAAAGTAGGCAACAATAGAAAGAGTCGACAACCTTGAATACCTTGGGGCATTGCTGACAAATGATGGGAATGCTATAAAATAAATTAAAAGAAGACTGAGCATAAGCTAAAAGAACTCGCATATGAACAAAAATCACATGTTTAAGAGCCTACATTTTCCCATATCAACATATGGTTGTGAGCAGAGCCGTGTCGTGATACAATGAGGCGGCCGTATCAGGCAAAACCGTAAGGGGGCGGAATAAGCAGCAAAATCAAAATTGAAGGTTATTGCAAAAAACATTTAAGGGGCGGCATTTCGAAGACTTCCATCATACTGAGGAAATAAACCGCACGACCCTGGTTGTGAGACATAGAACATTGACAAAGTGGCAGAGAAGATCATTAATACCTTTGAATGCAAATGCTACAGAAGAGTACTTAGAATATCATGGACAGAGAAAAACAAATGCTTCTGTTCTGCAACAGCTTGATATTAAAGAGAGTTGGCTATTGAAGAGCATAAAAACAAGAAAAATTAAATATTTTGGACACATCAAACGACATGAGCGAACGGTGCCTGGAAGAAGATTGAGAGGAAGACCTAAAAGACGATGAATGCAAGATGCCATGGACAATATGAGAATGACTGCTGCTGACGCCGGCCAACTTGCACAGAACAGAGAGTTTTCCAGGGCTACTATCATGGGAGCCAAGTTCCGGAAGAGACCAGCTACTTGATGATGAGGCGAGAATAGAACGCTTTAGGAAACGCATCGAAAAGAAACAATCACCATATAGTCATACAATCAACATATAGTCATACAATCAACATATAGTCATACAATCACCATATAGTCATACAATCACCATATAGTCATACAATCACCATATAGTCATACAATCAACATATAGTCATACAATCAACATATAGTCATACAATCACCATATAGTCATACAATCAACATATAGTCATACAATCAACATATAGTCATACAATCACCATATAGTCATACAATCAACATATAGTCATACAATCAACATATAGTCATACAATCAACATATAGTCATACAATCAACATATAGTCATACAATCACCATATAGTCATACAATCACCATATAGTCATACAATCACCATATAGTCATACAATCACCATATAGTCATACAATCACCATATAGTCATACAATCACCATATAGTCATACAATCACCATATAGTCATACAATCAACATATAGTCATACAATCAACATATGTTGAACATGTTATGAGAATCAAAAAGCTAGAATAGCACATTGTGACTAGGGAATGCTAACCCGAAACAAATGCTTGCAGAAAACGGATGTACCAGGTCGTAAGGCGCATAACGTGGTGCAACGACCCCTCACAATGAGGAATGGGATAACGGATTCTACGGTCGCCAATCTGCCTCTGAGATTTAGCCACGCATTAAGAATGTCAGACCTACCATCACGAGGGTGGCCAAAACTTACTGCGGAAGAGGTCAGCACAAACGGGGAAGCAGAAATCATAGGAATTGTATCCTACAGAACTGCCCCCAGTATGCAGACTTGAGAAGAAAGAGGTGGCCCACTCGCACTAGTGTCCAAGACAAACTGTATGGTGTGGCTGATAATCTGAGGCAGACGGTCGCCTTTATTAGAGAATCCGAAATCCCAATCTAGTGAGAACGCAGAAGAAGAAGAAGCACATTGTGACAACGGACAAGATACAGGGAAAGAAAAATAGATTCTTCTTCTTCTTTGTCGTCACACTGCTACCGGGTTGTTGCCCAGTGTCGTGGTTTTCTGTTTTTGTCTTGCGCTGTTCTGGTGGCTTGTGTGATTGTTATCTTTGCTCTTTCACAGGATGCTGCCACGCCATCTAACCATCTTTTCCGTGGTCTTCCTCTTGCCTTCTTTCCGATGTTCTGTTGTAGAAGACTCTGTATACTGTGGAGTTTGGATGCATTCTTATTAAGTGGCCAAACCACTTCATTCTTTGTTTATCTATATAATTCAAGCACGGTTTTGTGCCAACTTTATTTCTTATGCTGATGTTGGTGATTCTGTCTTTTCTTGTGTTGTTGGTAACTTTTCTCAGGCAACGCATTTCACATGTAGTTATTTTTTGTGACTGCGCTTTGCTCAATGTCCATGTTTGGCTCTGGTAACACAAAGTAGGTATAAAAATGCTGTTGATCATTTGTTTCTTAGCTGCCTGTGAAATTTTTGGGTGCCTTAACAATGGGGCTAGCTGGTAGGTTACAGCATTTGCTTTTGTACTCTAGCCTCTATCTCTCTATCTAGTTTTCCGTCTTCTGTGAATATGCTTCCTAAGTATTTGAATTCTTTCACTTGGTTTATTTTAGTGCCATTGACATGGATATCTAGATTATTATGTTTTCTTCCATATTCATTATTTCTGTTTTAGTGTTGTTGATTTTCATGTCATGTTTCACACAATTATTGTTCAAAGTGTCAATATGATGTTGTAGATCTTGTTCATTTTGATGTATCAGGCACTGATCATCTGCAAAAAGCAGTTCATTTATTTCATCATTATCTGAATTCGACTCTTGAGTTATTTTATCCATATATGCGATAAAGAGTAGTGGTGAAAGGACACAACCTTGTCTAACACCTGATGTAATGGAGAACCAGTCGGTCATTCCTTCTGTAGTTCTTACTGTACTCTGGCTATCTTGATATAAGGCCATGATGTTACCTAATAGTTGTCCTTGGACGCCATATTCTTCAAGGATCTTCCATAGTTTGCACCTGTTTACTCTATCAAATGCCTTTTCTTGGTCTATAAATATAAGCTGTTTACTTTGATTGTAATTTATAAAAATAGATTGACAGAGAGAAAAATAGTAAAAACCGGAACAGTTGACCTTTCTCCTTTTACTTATTTTGCGAAACGCATAATAACCTTTGTATAGTTTACACGAAGTACACAATGTGTCGTGTGTTTCAGACTCAGCGATTTATATAGCTAAAAAACTCGAACTTGTCAATCGATTTGTTAACATTATACATACATATTGACTCGGATGATGTTCTGATTGTTTTACTAACTGTCGTAAGTTTGTGTTACAGTTACAGCTGATTTACACACGACACTGGTTCATGTTTTTGTGAACTTTGATTCAAAGTTTGTGTGTTGGTGTAGCTAGCCTAAATTCATCAGTTCTAAATCTGTTTCATTTTGTTCATAATTTCGTGAAAACAAGTGCTATTAACAAATAAAATGGCTGGAACACTTAAACATTGGAGAGAATCTGCGAGTTTAATTATCGCATCCAAAAGATTGGCCATGAAGCAACCAAAACCAACATTTATGAACAAAGTTATGAACAAATTTCCAGTAAAGTTGGACAACACTAATGAAGAACTCCTTCGTTTTTTGCTGCTTAAACGAAGCAGTGGAAGTACATTTATGCCTAACGTGTATGTGTTTCCAGGAGGAATGTTAGAAAACACAGATTTTTCTAAAGATTGGTTAGAAATTCTTGGTAACAACAGCGATAATAATTTGTTGACAATTTTTAACAGACCAGATCTGGGCGCTCCTATATTTAGTAGAACTCGAGAGCCTGAGTTATCATATTTGACAAGTGAAGTTGCTCTTAGAATAGCAGCAATCAGAGAGACTTTTGAAGAATCTGGTGTTTTATTGGCAAGACCAAAATCTGATCTTTTAGACAAGGCCGCCATCTCAAATACTCGTCCATCATTTAGCACAGTTTGTAGAATACCAGAAGCAGCAGCTATTGAGTGGAGAAGAAATATATCATCAGATTCTTCTCAATTTCTTGTTATGTGCAAGGAGTTGGGCTTAGTCCCAGATGTCTGGTCACTGTATGAATGGTCAAACTGGCTTACACCTACTTCACTAAAAGGCAAGAGGTTTGATACAGCCTTCTTTATCACGTGTATAGACGAAGCTCCAGATATAACATTGTCAGAGGAATCAACACATGGTGTGGTACGTATTTTTAGTATGAGTTCATTTTATAAATATCTTTCAGTTTGAAATATCTTCATTGCACTCCGGATATGTCCATAGATCTCCTTTGCACTATCCCCAAACAGCGTCCAGCGACTGACCGTTCCAGTTCAATGTTGATTGATGAGCCTACTCATATACCTGTTGTGCTGTTCTTTTCTGGCCACCACAATCTTTAGTCCCAGCTCTTGCAATCTAGCAGTTGACATGGATTGGTTTAAATTAAAATCCTCTTTACAGCCACACCCTGAGGACACTCAGCATGTCAGCTCTATTCATTGGCGGACCCCCTGATATTATGGCATAGCCAGCCTGTTCTCTAACAAATACTTTTCGCCCGTCTGCCCAGCGTGTTCGTAGCGCGTTGGACTACGGGTGACTATCCCTCTGTGTGTGCGGGTTCAATTCCGGGATGGCAGAAAAAGCCACAGATTCCCCAGATTTACGGTGTTCGTGGCACCGAACCGAAGGGTTACGATGTCCATGGCACTGAGCCGAAGAGCTGAAAAGCTCAAGTGCTTCTGGATCGGGAAAAAAAAAAATACTTTTGGAATAGAAACAGGAGTGCGTCAGGGATGTCTTCTATCACCTTTGTTGTTCTTACTGACAATAGACTGGATTATGAAGACCACAGTAACTAACACCAGAAATGGAATCTAATGGACTCTGACAGAGCAACTGGATGATCTGGACTTCGCTGATGATATAGCCCTTCTGTCACATACACGAAATCAGATGCAGGATAAGCTAAACACATTGAATCAAAGGTCCCAGCAACTAGGCTGAACATTCATAAGGGAAAGACAAAGATATTGAGAATTAACCAAGCAACGACAACTTGATCTCCCTGGGAAATCCTCTTCAAGAGGTAGAATCATACACATATTTGGGCAGCAACGTAGGCAAAGAGGGGGGAACAGATAGAGATGTTAAAATAAGAATACAGAAGGCAAGAGGAGCTTTCATTGCACTGGGAAACATTTGGAAGTTCAAAGAAATCAAATCTAGAACAAAAATTTGGATATTTAACTCTAATGTTAAAGCAGTTCTACTGTATGGGTCAGAAACATGGAGAACAACTAAAACAATAGCGCATAAATTGCAAACATTCATCAACTGGTGTCTGCGCAGAATAGAGGAAATAAGATGGTGTGATAGGGTCACAAATGAGGAACTTATGGAGAGAACAAGACAGATTCCAGTGAACGAACAGGTTAAAAAGATGCTGGCGCTGGATAGGACACACTTTGCGAAAACCGGAGGGGAATATAACAAGAAGGGTCCTTGCCTGGAACCCGCAGGGACAGCGAAAGAAGGGAGGCCGAGAAATACACGAGACAAGATTTTGAGGCGGAGATCAACAATATAAAGAAGAGCTGGAGGGAGCTGCAGGAGATAGCTAGGGATAGGAAGACTTGGCATGAGTTGGTTGAGGGCCTATGCCCCAACCCAGGGTAAAAGGCAAAGAGAGAGAGAGAGCCTGTTCTCTCATTGCCAGCGACACCCATGTGTCTCGGAACAAAGATTAGTGTAATTCTGCAAATTGTTGACGCTTGTGTGGATTCAGTTCATTGCCTGTGCACCAAACCAGCCTCCACCTTTTGGATCATACTCAATGAATCTCTCAGAATGATACAAAATATAATTGTATGTAGCATGCATTCATCCATCTGTGATCATAGACAGGGGAAACAATCAGTGGTCATTATACCTAGTGACTAGGGAATGCTAACCCGAAACAAATGCTTGCAGAAAACGGATGCACCAGGCCATAAGGCGCATAACATGGTGCAACGACCCTCACAATGAGGAATGAGATAATGGATTCTACGGTCGCCAATCTGCCTCAGAGATTTAGCCACGCAGCAAGAATATCAGATCTACCATCACGAGGGTGGCCAAAACTCACTGGGAGAAGAGGTCGGCACAAACGGGAAGCAGAAATCATAGGAATTATATCCTACAGAACTGCCCCCAGTATGCAGACTTGAGAAGAAAAGGTGGCCCACTTACACTAGTCCAAGACAAACTGTATGGCGTGGCTGATAATCTGAGGCAGACGGTCGCCTTTATTAGAGAATCTAAAATCCCAATCTAGTGAGAACGCAGAAGAATACTTAGTGACATCTTCTTTCAGCTCCCCTTGAAGCATCAACAAATTTCCTCCAACCAGTTCTGTCTTGAGCAAGCCAGCTTACTTCATTCCAAGTCTTTCCTGCCTCTTTCTCTGTTTACAGTTTTTCTCTAGGTTGTCCCTTACCTCTATTACCTCCCATTTCAAAGCCACATGTGGAATTCTGGTCTTCTGCATTCTTATTGTATGCCCCAACCACCTCCATCTCCTCTTTTTTATTACCATGTTGATATTGTTAACGCATGTACGCTGGCTGATCTCAGTATGATGTATTCTCTGGTCTCGTGAATTCAGGGAATTCTTCGGAGACGTCATCTGTCCTGGTACTTTCTTTCCATGTCTCTGATCCATACAGTAGGACTGAGCACACATTTGATTTGTGTATATTAATGCGCCAGCAACACAGTATTGACATCTAAGTGCATAATGTAAAACTTCCACTCCAACACTCATGGTCGTTGCCTCCATTGCCGATCCATCTGTGTAAATTTTTATTCTGTTGTCATCTGGAAACATGTAGTAAAGATATTCCATTGTGGTTGCTTTCTTCACTAGATTATGCTCAGCGTCTTTGCTTTATAATTTAGGGTTGAAGGTTGAAAAATTTAGTGTTACCATTAATCGGCTGACACAAAGGTATGGTTGACTTGGTTGCATAAATTTCTCTTTTTTTAAACATTAAGACCTTTAGCAACCCTTATTCACCATTTTGAAAGAGCCGCAGTAATGTAGTTGTTAGTGAACTTGCTGCTTAGGCTAGTGGTCCGGGTTCAATTCCACAGTGGATGTGAAATATTTTTCAGATCGTAACAGCTCTCAGGTTGACCCAGCCTTAATTGGATACCAGGAAAATCACAAGGAAGTAAAGGTGGTCAGCGTGATGTTGACCACATCACTCATCATGTGCCAACTGTGGATGAAAAATATGGGCCTAATACTGTGTTACCCAATATACCTCAAGGTATAATTTATATTCACCATTGTTACATTTAACACAACAAATTTATGGAATTATAAAATTATTGGATAACTTTTTTTACAGTGGATAAATCCAACAGATGTGTTGAGGGAGTGTTCAGAAGGATCATTTGCTATAGCTCCTCCTCAGACATATGAACTTTCACGTTTAGTCAGATTTGACACAGTTGATGAACTTTTGAACTTTTCCTGGAAACGCTCATCACACAGAGTGGACAGATGGATGCCTGTAATATACACCTGTTCAAATGGAACAATTTTTGCTTTGCCAGGTTTGTATTTTTTTACTCAGAAATACTCCCTTATACTATTCTACTTTAATCTTTCTTTCTTTTTTCAAATTCATTTTTAGCCTCACAGGATAAGAATAGATTTCTAGAATTGGTTTTTGTGTGCACTTCCTAGAGTGTTTTTCACTACCTCTGTTATCTCTGAGGTCCACCTTTTGTGTGGACAACCTTTTGCTTTGTATACACTGTATTGGAGTAACATTGCTCTTTGAAGTGCACTGTCTGTTGGTTATCTGCTTATGTGGCTGAACCATTTAATTTGTTGTTTCTTGATGAATTTCAGTACTGATGTTGTCCTACCCACTTTTTTGCTGATGTTTTAATTTTTAATCAGTTTTATTTTTGTGCCAAGGCATCCAGGTGTAAGGGAAATGAACACGCCGATAGGCTTGCAGATATAACTGCTGCGGAAAACGGGTGAGCAATGGACCAGGATGATATTATAAATTCCTAAGGGGGAAAGGACATGTACATGATTTCAGTAATAGTGGTGAATCTACAACACTAACCAGACTGCAAGAATTCCAGGTCAAGTTTGGTATAGCTAGATAAGAACACTATGCTGGTAGCCAAAGAAGAATAGTAAACCAACAAAGAACCAGGGTCGTTAGTCGCCACACACTGAGGGGGGAGATCGGAGCACTTATGAACTAATTGGTTCGACATGCAGTGATGATGATCCGAGGACTAAACTAAAACAAGACTTCCTGTATCTTATCAACCTTGCATACCCTTTCTTTACTTACTGGTACCGCCCGAGTGGTTACCGGGGCCTAAATTTGGGGTGTAAAGAATAGAACCACTGTTACCTGCCACGCATGTCGTAAGAGGCGACTAAGGAGGTTTGGCTGAAATCGGATGCACATGTCCTAAACGTGTAGAAATATATGCGTTTAGGGGCCTACCAAACCAATGTGCAACATATACACATTCTTGGCAAAGAGCAAACATATCACAAAGAGTGATTAAAATTGGTCGTAAGAACGAACGCAAAGAAGAAGAAGACCTACTGGTACCATAGACTCCCTGTATCTCTATCTGCCTCTCATATCCTATCTTTGACTACAATGTTCTGACAGACTCCTGTACTATTTCATTCCCTCTCTGTTTCGATAATATGTAAGCTGTTATTTTATCGTTGTTGTTTTACTCAAGGAGATGATCTATACCCAGTCAATCTGGACCTAACAGGAGAAACAATAAATGTACCAATTTATCGAACAGAAACAACTGATGAGTTACAGAAACTATACCCTCGTCAACATCGGGCAGTCATCGACAAGAACAGGCTAATGTCATTGTACTGTAACATACAATTTATTGATGGCCATGTTCTACCTTATGAGTACAATAAAAAATCTGTCTTTCAGCCTAAACTCTGATCATAGATGAGGGATTCTCAAACTGCTGAATTACTTTGAATGACATCTCTAGAAGGTGGGAGTCTTCTTCACACTTCACCTTTAGGGAGGCATAGATCCGCAACCAAGTCCTTGCAAGTCCTCCTATCCCTATATCAGTCTAAACTCTGATCAGGGATTCTCAAACTGCTGAATTACTTTGTATGACTCTCTCCTAAGGAAGATGTGGTCTTTCTTTCTTCACTCTTTTTTTGCCCGTCTATTTTGGGGAGGCATAGGTCCGCAACCAAGGCCTTCCAAGCCCTCCTATCCCAGGCTATCATTTCCAGATCTCTCCACCCGTTTCCTATTCCTGCATTCCGTCTCCAACTCCTGTCTCCAGGTGGTCTTGGGTCTTCTCTTACCTCTATTCCTGGTTGAAAGGTGAATCTGCAGCCTGATTTCCTTTAGGATTTCATCGTGTCGCTTCATGGGTCCTTTCGTGCAGGGTCCTTCTTCTTCCTCGGGTGGCGAACTATGGATTTCTCTGGTTGGGTTTCTGTAGCTATCTACTGTTTTTTAAAGGGGTGAGGTAGCTAGCCCCACACTCAGAAGGTGTGAGTGCAGGCTTCCAAGTTAATTAAAGTTTTTATGATTTTCAACATATTTGTGTGACTTATGGTGACATTTTTTTGTTGCTCGTTATGAATTTGGCTTATGGAGAGAACAGGACAGATTCCAGTAAACCAAGAGGTTAACAAAAGACGCTGGATAGGACACACCTTAAGAAAATCCATGGAGAATATAACAAGAAGGGCCCTTTCCTGGAACCAACAGGGAAAGCGAAAGAGGCCTAGAAATACATGGAAAAGAGATTTAGAGGCAGCGGTTAACAATATACAGAAGAGCTGGAGGGAGCTGCTGGACATAGCTAAAGATAGGGAGACTTGGTATGAGTTGGTTGAGGGCCTATGCCCCAATCAGGTTTTTTTTAAAAGCACGAGAGATATAAATTCAGGAATAGTCATGTTGCCTATTATGGCACCTCTGACTGATTTTTATGTGAAGACTTGTTTCCTTATCACTAGTGTGCCTTGCCATTCAGGCGAGCTTTATTTAGAATAAAGAAGTGTTGGAGTTAATGTACTGCTTGTTCTCTGTATAGATTTATTAGTCTTGTTAAGTAAGGACATCATAGTTGGTCTAAACGTGTTGCCGGGGCTCGCAAGGGGAGCAAAGAATAGTAACACTGCGACTTACAAGACGTAAGAGGCGACTGAGGTAGAGACCTAAGGAAGCTACCCTAGTAAATAAAAAGCGTAGCAGAAATAGGATGTGCTTCTCCATTTCTACGGAGAGGTCAAGTCATATGTGTAAAACTCCAAATTCCATGAAGTCAATCCTTTGTCTTGAGACCCTTTTACGCCCTAGTGGTTACTGGGGCCCAAATTTGGGATGTCAAGAATAGAACCACTGTTACCTGCCACATGTCGTAAGAGGCGACTAAGGAGGTTTGGCTGAAATCGGATGTACATGTCCGCTAAGGAATGCTAACCCGAAACAAATGCTTGCTGAAAACGGATGCACCAGGTCGTAAGGCGCATAACATGGTGCAACAACCCTTCACAATGAGGGATGAGATAACGGATTCTACTGTCACCAATCTGCCTCTGAGATTTAGCCACGCAGTAAGAAGGTCAGACCTACCATCACGAGGGTAGCCAAAACTTACTGCGGGAAGAGGTCGACACAAATGGGAAAGCAGAAATCATAGGAATTATATCCTACAGAACTGCCCCAGTATGCAGACTTGAGAAGAAAGAGGTGGCCCACTTACACCAGCATCCAAGGCAAACTGTATGGCGTGGCTGATTATCTGAGGCAGACGGTTGCCATTATTAGAGAATCCAAAATCCCAATCTAGTGAGAATGCAGAAGAAGAAGACCCTTTTAGATGTAAGAACTTATTTGGCAGATGGCACCAATACTTAACAACAAATGTAACAGTATTCTCTGTCACTGAGGGCAGGGTGTAAAAGTTTGGAACCCCTGAACTTTGATGACACAGACAACAAAACGATGGATGCAGTAAGTAGCTCAACAGGATTCATGAGAATACCGCCCATGGGCATGAGTTGTGTTAGATGTTCCTAGCAAATGTCGGGAATTTGAAAGCCATGAACGACACAGGGGTCTGAGGTGGAACAGCGACACAGACAGTTGAGAGAACAACAACATCTCGGACAATCGAGGTTTGGACAGGGTCTGAGATAGCGATGTTCGAAGTCAAAGGTTTTGAACAACGATTCGGTTAGTCCAAGAGTTGGACAGACGGCTACTACCGTGAGAAGTTTGATTGTAAATAGTACAAACGATTGTTGCGGTATGAGATCGTATTTATACTTTCTTTGTATATTTCTTTTCTTATTTCATGAAAATATCTTTTCCTGTTCATTTTCGATTTAAGTGGAGGCAAAACTTTTCAGCCTACCCTCATAATATAATTGGTGAGTTGATGAGTTTCTGGGTAGATGCATTAACTATGTTAAGGACTCTTATTATGGCATGCACAGTCAGAAGATTACAAATATCCCCTCTTCTCTTCTTCTTCTTTGCGTTCGTTCTTTACGACCAATTTTAATCATTCTTTGTGATATGTTTGATCTTTGCCAAGAACGTGTATACGTTGCACATTGGTTGGTAGGCTCCTAAACGCATAAACTTCTACACGTTTAGGACACATGCATCTGATTTCAGCCAAACCTCCTTAGACACCTCTTACGACATGCATGGCAGGTAACAGTGGTTCTATTCTTTACACCCCAAATTTGGGCCCGGTAACCACTCGGCGGTTCGAACGCTCCATATCAACCACTTGTTAATGCACTCTTTGTGATCTGAGACTAAGAGTCTTCTTCTTTGCGTTCGTTCTTTACGACCAATTTTAATCACTCTTTGTGATATGTTTGATCTTTGCCAAGAACGTGTATACGTTGCACATTGATTTTGTAGGCGCCTAAACGCATAGACTTCTATACGTTTTGGACATGTGCATCCGATCTCAGTCAAACCTCCTTAGTCGCCTCTTACGACATACGTGGCAGGTAACTGGTTTTATTCTTTACACCCCAAATTTGGACCCTGGTGACCACTCGGGCGAGAATAAGAGTGATGTACTTTGTGATTTATCTGCCTAAAAATAGCCAGCTGTTATTCTCCTTTTAGTTTCTAGATAGCTTCCCTGACTATAGTCATCTCCAGCAATGTTCTTGTATAACTATTCTTTGCTCCCGTGCGAACCCCAGCAATACACTGCGATATCTCCTTTCAGTTTACTATGATATTAAACAACACTTGACCCATGGTCATCTACCCACCAATGTTCTCTGTATAAATCAATGAAAGGGAAAAAAACCACTAAATGTGAAAATAATAAAGCATTAAGAGACAGCAATTATTGTTTATTTGATTTGTATTAAGTAGTATTAAAACTATATCTAGTACTTGATGTATGCACACATACACACACGATGATACAGTTATCTATCAATGAATAAACATTACACACTCTCTCTGTCATTACTTGGTTGTCAACTAACAGTGGCAAGACAAACAGTGGCAAAACCTTGTCAACTAACAGTGGCAAGACAAACAGCGGCAAAACCTTGTCAACTAACAGTGGCAAGACCCCCAAAAATGCGCAACAAAACCTTGTCAACTAACAGTGGCAAGACAAACAGTGGGTAAGACCTTGTCAACTAACAGTGGCGAGACAAACAGTGGGTAAGACCTTGTCAACTAACAGTGGCGAGACAAACAGTGGGTAAGACCTTGTCAACTAACAGTGGCAAGACAAACAGTGGAAAGATCTTGTCAACAAACAGTGGCAAGACAAACATTTGGGAAGATCTTGTCAACAAAAGTGGCAAGACAAACAATGCAAGACCATGTCAACAAAGTGGCAAGACAAACAATGGCAAGACCCTGTCAACAAACATGAGTGGCAAGACCTGTCAACAAACATTGGTCAACAAACAGTGGCAAGACAACCAATGGCAAGACCTTGTCAACAAGCAGTGGCAAGACAACCAATGGCAAGACCTTGTCAACAAACATTGGCAAGACAAACAGTAGAGAGAAGATCATGTCAACAAACAGTGGCAAGACAACAGTAGAAAGAAGACATTGTCAACAAACAATGGCAAAACAAACAGAAATGGTATAGTATCATGCTAATATGACGGCAAACTAAATTCTAGACAGATAATGTGGAGCTCTTATGGAACATATACAGCAAACAATAGAGAAAACAAATGTCTGGAGGAAATACACCCAGTGTTCTGGAACTGCATAGGACACACACTCGGAGGTGATCCAGAGACCATCATAAGAACTGCAATGCAGTAGAGAACCCCTTCCAGAGGAAAGAACAAGGAATGCGGACCAAAGACAACATGGCCAAAAGTGGAGAAGACGCCCAGCTTAGGTCAGCCATTTGGATTCCTGCGAATGGTGTTACTGACGAGCACAACAGAGAGATTTTCACTGTTGTTCTACAAGATGCCACAAGACATATAAGTCACTGACTGAATTGCCCGCCCATGTCCATAGAAAAAAGGATAAGAAAGAACAGAGGAAATCTAGAATTAAGACTGTATCCTACTTTGTCTCAAGAATGTACATGCTATCTAACTCTGCCAACTAGACATGATATAATTATTATAACTAGACGCAAACTTCCAACCACAGAAACCATATAATTATCACTCCCTTATATAATACTAGCATGGACAAATGAATATTAAATTTGGGCATACAACAATCTCTGTGTTAGATCTCTCAACAAGAAAAATCTGATTCACAACTAAAGCAGTGCTTACTTCTATGTTAAAACTTCAATACAATTGATGAGATTTCTACCAAGTGCACTGACCTCATTAAGCATATCAATATTCAACTTTCAAATGCAATATCAAGAACACACTAAATAAACATGGATATAACAATCCAATACATCAAAGAAAATCTTAACTACATCAGACAAACATTCCAACTACATCAAAGAAAAATCTTAACTACATCAGACAAACATTTCAACTACATCAGAGAAAAATCTTAACTACATCAGACAAACATTCCAACTACATCAAACAAAAATCCCAACTACATCAGACAAACATTCCAACTACATCAAAGAAAAATCTTAACTACATCAGACAAACATTCCAACTACATCAAAGAAAAATCTCAACTACATCAGACAAACATTCAACTACATCAGAAAAATCTTAACTACATCAGGCAAACATTCCAACTACATCAAAGTAAAATCCCAACTACATCAGGCAAACATTCCAACTACATCAAAGTAAAATCTTAACTACATCAGGCAAACATTCCAACTACATCAAAGAAAAATCTTAACTACATCAGGCAAACATTCCAACTACATCAAAGACAAATCTCAACTACATCAGACAAAGATTCCAATCAAAGTAAAATTGTAACGTCAGACAAAATAATACATCAACTAGTACAAATATCAGGCAAAGTAATACATCAACTACATCAGGCAAAGTAATACATCAACTACATCAGGCAAATTAATACATCAACTGCATCAGAAGTAATAGATCAGACAAATAAATACATAAATTAATAAATCAAAGTGATACATCAAATGAATACACCAGACAAAATAATACATCAGGCAAACATCTCACTTTAGAAGACAAAATATATGTCTTTAATACCATCAACATAAACAGCAGATAAACATAGCCAACAATGAAACTATGCACACAGAAACAAAGCAAAAATGTGGTTAGATCAAATTAACATCAATTATTTTGTTCATGTTTCATAATTGTAGATAAAACAGGTTGTAGCTTGTTGTATGGGGAGGGATGGCACGTTCAGCATCATATGTTTCTGAATCTATAAACAAAGTATTGGTCATTTATTTAACAAAACCAACAAAATCAGATGGTATACAGACCTGGATGTTTGAGCAGCAAAATAAAGTTAGTCCTGAGAAGAACTTGCTAAACACAACCGTGGAAGACAACGAGAATTGCTTGTAGAGAATAGGTTTATTGCTACTAGAGGAACGCTGAAACAAACTTGAGTATCTCTCTCGCGATCACCCTTAGACTGATGTACCAGATTTTCCCATAAATCTCATTCATGTGGAAACCTGATTCAAGCAGCCTTAGCATGGGTGGGTTTCGTCACATCTTCAGCGCCATTTAGAGCGATGTGTCCGGTTTTAGCCAAAACTTGAGTATGATTTTTAAATTTATTTGTTTTTGTTCGCCTGCTATGAATTCAGTCATGGCACCTCTGACTGATTTGTGTGTGATGGCTTGCTTTCCTTATTACCAGTGTCCTTCGACATTCAGGCGAGTCTTACTCCGACTTCAGAGGTACTTGTAAGTTAGATCCCAAAGTAAAAGATCAGGGTCTTCTGTAGTCCAACTGCATACCAAGTGCAAACCGAAAGTTTGTGACCAAAGTTGACCACGCTCCACGAAATTTCCACAGCAAATGGTTATTAGCAAAGCGTGTAATTGGCTTCACTCTCTGCACCACCGCAAATATCACTGAATGTTAGTCTCTGTTTAGATAAAAACATAACCAAGAAATGTTAAATATGAAAATAAAAATCCTGGCATATCCTTTACAGGACGCCTCCATCAACCACAGTAAACAAGTTGTTGATTTTCTAGGCACCACTTATACGTTCAGTAGTTTGCCATTGCTTTCAGCATGGTGAGGTATATTTTTACTGTTCGTAAAAATCCATTGGAACAAATTTGCATCCAAACTGCCTGCTGATGTGTTTGAACCAGGTACTCTTGGGATGTGATCGTGCTCACTACCGCTAAGCCACAGAAGCCCACATGTTAAATATAGCAAATTTTAAAATGAAATATTGACTGTCATTTTGTGAGGTAGGATGCATAAAAAAGTACTGGGGCTGTGCCTGTCATGACTACACCACTGGCTGATAGGGACATTTCACCCAGCGACATTAGGTGCTGCAACTGCTATAGCGGCTCAATCCCTTCCAGCCAGCTGAAAATGTTAGTAGTAAATCACTAACAAAGTTGCTTCTGCAACAATTTCACATTTTTCCAACAACTGCAAAAGTTGCTATCTTTCAACTGCATGAATGAAGAATCGACTATACCAAAATTCTATCATCTACACTATGGGAGTCTCTATGGTTAAACTATTGCCCTGCCCTCAGAAGATTCAAATCTGGACCGCACCATTCTCTTCATTAGTGCATTTTTTTTCCAGAGAACACAAGAATTGTTGCAGGAGCTATGGAGTTTGTGTTTTGGGCTATACTCTCTACAGGTGGCGTGCCATTTCTGTGAAGAGGACTTGAGCCATATGGGGCAAAACCCGGTGCGGTGAAGTCAATCCTTCAGCTTCAGACTCTTCTAATATTATCTGCATGTGAGAAAATCCATGCTCTGTGTGCTACACAGATTCCTAAATTAATCTCCATCTTCCTACATGGCAACATCACATTTCACATCTCTCTACTGTCCACTACTGATGATAAAGAAATATTTATACGACAAAAATAAGCTAACAATGTCATACTATAAACAGATATAAATGATATGTAATTGATTACTACATTTCTTGTGTAAATAAATCTCTAACATTGTGTTTATCAAACTTATTATCATGACAAATGACTGCTGATATTATTTATGAATTTACAATCATTAAAAGTAACATGTTATATTATATATCAACTTATTGTGACTAAAGTAATACACTATATTATATATCAACTTATTGTGACTAAAGTGATACACTATATTATATATCAACTTATTGTGACTAAAGTAATACACTATATTATATATCAATTTATTGTGACTAAAGTAACACACTATATTATATATCAACTTATTGTGACTAAAGTGATACACTATATTATATATCAACTTATTGTGACTAAAGTGATACACTATATTATATATCAATTTATTGTGACTATACACTATATTATATATCAACTTATTGTGACTAAGTGATACACTATATTATATATCAACATTGTGACTGTGATACACTATATTATATATACAATATTGTGACAACTATATTATTTATCAAATTATTGTGACAAATAATATACTTATTAATTTAATTGTGACAATCATATATTATTATCAATTTATTACAATGCTTTAGTGCCATATATTAATATCAACTATTGGACTAGGATAGAAATTAATTCTTTTGTGACTAGTAACACATCATGTTTATCAGTTTTATTGTACTAAAGAAAATATTATATATAAATTTTATTGTGACTAAAGTGACACACTATATTATATATCAACTTATTGTGACTAAGGTGATACACTATATTATATATCAATTTATTGTGACTAAAGTAACACACTATATTATATATCAACTTATTGTGACTAAAGTGACACACTATATTATATATCAACTTATTGTGATACACTATGTTATATATATCAACATATTGTGACACACTATATTATTTATCAAATTATTGTGACAAATAATATTACTTATTAATTTATTGTGACACACTTCATTATTTATCAAATTTCATTACAATGCTTTGTGCCCATTTCTGAGAGTACGCTGGAGGGTTCGATAGGATAGAGAAATTAATGCTGCTTGCTTGTGCTGTCGCCATGCATGTGCTGTCATCAGTTTTATTTTCTCAAAACGAAAAACTTTTGACCGAATCGAGGAATTGAACACAGGATGTTTCCATCAGGAAACCCCATTGCTTGACGCTTGTAGTGATTCAGCCAACTGCCTGCACACATTTTCCCCTTCTTCTTCTTCTTCTTCGCGTTCGTTCTTTACGACCAATTTTAATCACTCTGTGATGAGTGATCTTTGCCAAGAACGTGTATACGTTGCACATTGGTTTGGTTGGCCCCTAAACGCATATATTTCGACACGTTTGGGACATGTGCATCCGATTTCAGCCAAACCTCCTTAGTAGCCTCTTACGACATGTGTGGCAGGTAACAGTGGTTCTATTCTTTGCACCCCAAATTTGGGCCCAGTAACCACTCAGGCAAAACACATTTTCCCCAATATTCATTAGACAAGAAATGCACACAAAATTACAACAAAGACATTAATAAATACTCCATTAGCGAACCATAAGCACATCCTGGACTACTTGACGCTCCATATCGACCACTTGTTAAACCACTCTGTGTGATTTGTATGTGATCTGATCCTAAGAGCGATTGTATGTTGTGCCAGTTATGCGCCTACAAGTAGGCCAGCCCGTCCGTTTTCCTGCCACGTTTTTTATTTACTAGGGTAGCTTCCCTAGACCCCTACCTTAGTTGCCTCTTACGACATGCCTTGTAGGTCGCAGGGTTACTATTCTATGCTCCCCATGTAAGCCCCAGAAACACACAGACGAACATCCAGGACAAAATTAAGACAAACACATTTCTCAAGTTAGTTGATCGAGCTTACAGAAGCAGCCATCCCTTGCGTTGCCAGAGCTCGCAAGGGGAGGAAATAACAGTAACACTGTGACCTACAAGGCATATCGTAAGAGGTGAATAATGTAGGGGCCTAGGGAAGCTACCCTAGTAAATAAAAGTGTAGCAGAAATCGGATGTGGTGGCCTACTTCTAGGTGCATAACTGGCACAACATACAATCGCTCTTAGGCCCATATCACATACAAATCATAAAGAGTGGTTTAACAAGTGGTCGATATGGAGCGTTTGAAGAAGACAGAAGCAGCTGACAGAACTCCAGGTAGGTGAATAAGGATCTGTCACTTTCAGCGGACGGCAAAAGTAAACAACACAATTATGAATTATAGTAAAAATGGAAATGTTGACTCAATTTATTTTGCAATGTTAATGGAATTGCTTATGTTGTGGTTTTTGTTCAACTTAAAATAAAATTAAACCGATCAACAATGTTTATCTTCACTCTCCACCTCTTTCAAATGTTCGGATCTACAAACAACGCAACATAACCAATAACAAACCATGCTACTGCAGATACACTCAATCGTATTCCCTTTAAAACTCTATTCTTAAATAGGATCAATCAGAAAGGAGATATGATAGTGCTGTGAGCTTTAGTTTCTTCAACCAATGGCTCCTCACGTAATGCGTCACTAATCGTTCCCCTGTCTATCATATCCAGCAATGCTTTGTCTTCCGAGTCAACTCTGTCCAATATACTCTTTTTCCCTGCCTGAGACAAACAAAATTTGTAAACAATTTAATAGTTTTTTTTGAAAATGACAATGATGTAGGCACAAATTTTCGTACCTGCCCTACACTAGTAGGGGCATAACATTAAAGTTGTTCTTGTCAAAGATCAATTATATATCACAATAAGAATGATCAAATTGGTCGTAAAGAACAAATGCAAAAAAACAACAAACAAACATAACAGGAAAGTCTGATTATTAATCTTTAAACAGGTTCTTCTTTTCCTTCAAATACTCCATATTGACCATTTGTTAACTACTCTGTGTGATTTGTATGTGATCTGAGATTAAGAGCGATTGTACGTTCTGCTAGTTATGTGCCTACAAGTAGGCCAGCCTATGCGATTTCTGCGATGCTTTTTATTTACTAGGGTAGCTTCCTAGGTTCTACATCAGTCGCCTCTTACAACATGCCTTGTAGGTCGCAGTGGTACTATTCTTTCCTTCCTTTGTGGGCCCCGGCACCACACGGAAGAAACAAGCTCTTGAAATCAAGGCCAAAAATCGGATAGGAACTGAGAATTTTATATCTTCCGTTCACAAAACTTTGATTGCTCACTATGGAGACAAAGCTGTGGGACTTGGTGGCACTGTCCTGTTTCAAACTGGCAAGGCCAACATTCACGTCATGGTAAGTTTGTTCCTTAGTGTCGCAGTAATAATAGCCGTCCATCACAAGCGATTATAACAACAGCTTCAGAAGTCTGCTGCTGCACCTCTCTGATATGTGTGGAGGTGAAAAAATGTGTAAACAATTTCATAGTTTTTAAAAAAATCACAAATATGCAGGCCAAAATTTTCGGATGGACCTGTACAACACATGTAGGGGCATATGAACAGAGGCACAATGTGTAGCTGTTCTTGACTAAGGTAAAACATATCACAAAGTGATTAAACTGGTTGTAAAGAATGTCTGCAAACAAACAGCAATATCACAATGATATTCTGTATTCAACACCCATTGGGGGTTTGTTATATCTTGTTGGAGTTTACAGTGAGGGGGTAGCAATCTGTGCCACCAGGTTCATCGTTGGTCTCTTTGTCTCAAGAGACAATATGTTTAGCATCATGTAGTTTGTTCTGTAAGAAGGGCTCTTACCTGGAACCCACAGGAACAGAGAAAGAGGGGGAGGCCTAGAAATATAAGGAGACAGCGATCAAAAATATACAGAAGAGCTGGAGGGAGTTGCAGGAGATTGCTGGAGATAGAAAACTTGGCATGAGTTGGTTGAGGGCCAATCAGGGTTACAAAGGCATGAGAGAGAGAGTTTGTTCTGTGCTGAGTACTATCATTTGTTGTGACTATAATGGCATATTCTGGAGTGGCAATCCTTGTCACAGTTGCTGTAGGGGAAATTGGAGCTGATGTAGCGGATGGTATCTCTGCCCTATGCACTTTCTTTTGATACAAATTGATGATTTTTCTCAAGATACACTCAACTTGCTAAAACATGGAATGTTTACAAGAGCTGATGATTTGCCTTATGATCATTCAACTTCCACTCAATGATCATTCAACTTACATTCAACTTCCCCATGAGGCCATTACCGTGTAGTGGTGGTGGGAAAGGGGGCTTGTGTACTTCAATGACCCAGAGAGCTATGCCGGCAAGGTTATCCAAGCCGTAAAGGTCAAAGGAGAGAGGTCAGACTAAATGTGGCCTCCTGGTCCTCTAGGTTGGGGGTTGTGTGATGGGTTAGCTACCCATCTATTTTAAATAAGGGCATAGTTACAGAAACAGAAAACAAATTCTTCAAAACTAACTTGAGTCTCTGAAGGACTAAAGTTCCATGCCAGAGACAGATGACTTGCAGTAGTTAAACAAACCTGCAAGGAAACTGATGTGCTATCCTGGGAGATCATAGATAAAATAGCCAATCTTACGTCACACTTTACTTGTTAAAATTGAATATTGTAGATCAATAGTATAACACAGTTTACGTAGAATAGATTATGAACGATGAACTCCGAGAAAGAACTAAGCAGATTTCAGTGGAAAAAGAGCTATGGAAGAGATACTAGTGATGGACACACATTGAGAAGGCCGACCAGAAGCATTGCAAGACAGGCACAGTTTTGGAACCTGCAAGGAAAGAGGAGATGGGGAAGGCCTAGAAATACCTAAAGAAGAGAGCTAGAGACTGATATTAAAAGGACAGGTAAGACAGACAGGGAAAGAATTGAAAGGGATGGCGAGAGAGAGGAAGAGCTGGAAAAAGTTTGCAGAAAACCTGTGCTCCGTTGGGAGTTAAAAGATGAAGAAGAAGTACAACACAGACTTTAATATACAAATTCCTCACCTTGGCACCAGTCGAAGTCTCCTCCTCTTCTTCGTCATCTTCATCTCCTTCTTTCTTTTTCTTTCCTACAGCCCAGACCTCTATGCAATCAACTTCAAACTCTTCCTTTGCTGAAAGCTGAGGACTGCCATATGTTGTACAGCCTCTAGCACTAGCTTTGCTGTGACCATGATCGAAAGACTGATCAATCCAAAGTCCGAAGTACTCAAATTGACCTCCCATGCCCTGTAGATAATTAGTTAACAAGTCAGATTGAGATAGTTTAGTCCATAATAGAACATGCAGAAGATACTGGATTTTTAAAAGTGGATAGAATCTTCTTCAAACACTCCATATCAACCACTTGGTAAACCCTCTTATGATTTGTATGTGATCTGCACCTAAGAGCATTTGTACATTGTGCCAGTTATGTGCCTACAAGTAGGCCAATAGTGAAACACGTACAAACAAAGTACTATAGTTTTACAAAATACAGAAACAGTGACGATAAACAGCAACGTTCACCAACAAGGCCTTTATCAAGCAAACGAACAAACATGATTGACAAATTAAAATGAAACACAAATGGACGACCAAATACAAACGTATTAAGGAAAATCTGGAATAAAAACGAATAACGAAATAAATGTAACACAAAAACTAGAAATAGAACGGAAAAGAAACAATGAAACATCTAGTAAATATATAACTTGAATACAAGCAACATATACCCATATAGATTACAAAGCATGGGAAGAGAAAGTACTAAGAAGCATAAGAATGTAATACATGCAACATATACCCATATAGATTACAAAGCATGGGAAGAGAAAGTACTAAGAAGCATAAGAATGTAATACGTTGAGCCCGCGTGGTCGCAAGGTACCATACAAAGAAATCAACCGATTCTCCAGAGCAAATCGACTACGATCATCAGAGGAACATGATCGGATGGCTGTGACCTGACATCGCAAGCTCCTGAATGGCCAGTATCATTGAAATGGGTAGCTACAGGGTCACAGAGCATTGGCGTATATCGCGCAAGTGTTGGGCGAATCGTCACTGAGTCTCCTGCCGGTTTCCCCAATATAGGCCTTGTTGCACCGCTTGCAGATAATGGCATAGATAATATTACGGGACTCGCACGTGAAACTGTCTTCAACAACGAACGTGGCTTTGGAAAAGACACCGTGCGGGTCTGTATTACATAAGCACAAGTGTTGCAACGCCGACGGCCACACTGGATGGTGCCAAAATGACTCTGGATATTGGGCTTGAGGCGACTGTGAACCAACATATCCTTAAGGCTTCTGTCCCGTCTGTACGCCACCAAAGGATAGTGTTGGAAGATTGAACGGGTCTCAGGATCAGACTGAAGAATGGAGAGATGACGGAATAAGACTTTCTTCACAAGGGAACTATGAGGGTGGAAAGTTAAGACAAGTTTCACCCTGTCAGAATTGGAAGTTCTATGCTGGTTAGAGAGAGCCTCCTGGCGAGAAATTTGCTGAACGCGCGGCATAGCAGAAGCAAGCACCTTATCCGGGTATAAGCGCTACGAAAGAAATCCAGCATCTCGTGAGCTCTATCGAGGAAATCGTCGTCCGCTACAGAGGCGACGAAGGCGCAAGAGTTGAGAGAATGGTAAAGAGTCACGACAAGCCTGGGAATGGGAAGAGGTATAAAGAAGAAACTATGTGCATCAGTAGGCTTGTAGTATACTGATGTAGTGATGGTGGATATGCTGATAGTGATAGTGATGTCAAGAAAGTTGACACAAGAGGTAGAGATGTGAGATGTAAACCGAATAGCCGGATTGAAGACATTAATGAAATTAATGAAGTGTGACAAATCGGCTTCAGGCATATCGGTAATGCCAATACAATCATCAATGTATCTATGATCCACAGACGGAAGAGGGCCATCATAGGAATTCCATACTAAGTGCTCAAGATGACCCATGAATAGACAAGCATAACTGGGTCCCATTTTAGTACCCATGGCGACCCCACTGATCTGCTCAAAGAACTGGTCATTGAACTGAAAGGAGTTGAGAGTTAGAACTAGTTCTGCAAGACGAAGGAGAGCCGAGGTGGAGACAAGTGGGTTAGTTCTCCTGTCGAGAAAGAACTGGAGAGCTTGAATTAACGTGGCTTTGGAAAAGACACCGGCGGGTCTGTATTACATAAGCACAAGTGTTGCAGCGCCGACGGCCACACTGGATGGTGCCAAAATGACTCTGGATATTGGGCTTGAGGCGAATGTGAACCAACATATCCTTAAGGCTTCTGTCCCGCCTGTACGCCACCAAAGGATAGTGTTGGAAGATTGAACGTGTCTCAGGATCAGACTGAAGAATGGAGAGATGACGGAATAAGACTTTCTTCACAAGAAAGTGGGTTAGTTCTCGACAGGAGAACTAACCCACTTGTCTCCACCTCGGCTCTCCTTCATCTTGCAGAACTAGTTCTAACTCTCAACTCCTTTCAGTTCAATGACCAGTTCTTTGAGCAGATCAGTGGTGTCTCCATGGGTACTAAAATGGGACCCAGTTATGCTTGTCTATTCATGGGTCATCTTGAGCACTTAGTATGGAATTCCTATGATGGCCCTCTTCCGTCTGTGTATCATAGATACATTGATGATTGTATTGGCATTACCGATATGCCTGAAGCCGATTTGTCACGCTTCATTAATTTCATTAATGTCTTCAATCCGCCTATTCGGTTTACATCTCACATCTCTACCTCTTGTGTCAACTTTCTTGACATCACTATCACTATCAGCATATCCACCATCACTACATCAGTATACTACAAGCCTACTGATGCACATAGTTTTCTTCTTTATACCTCTTCCCATTCCCAGGCTTGTCGTGACTTTTTACCATTCTCTCAACTCTTGCGCCTTCGTCGCCCTGTAGCGAGGACGACGATTTTCTCAATAAAGCTCACGAGATGCTGGATTTCTTTCGTAAGCGCTTATACCCGGATAAGGTGCTTGCTTCTGCTATGCGGCGCTTCAGCAAATTCTCGCCAGGAGGCTCTCTCTAACCAGCATAGAACTTCCAATTCTGACAGGGTGAAACTTGTCTTAACTTTCCACCTTCATAGTTCCCTTGTGAAGAAAGTCTTATTCTGTCATCTCTCCATTCTTCAGTCTGATCCTGAGACACGTCAATCTTCCAACACTATCCTTTGGTGGCGTACAGACGGGACAGAAGCCTTAAGGATATGTTGGTTCACAGTCGCCTCAAGCCCAATATCCAGAGTCATTTTGGCACCATCCAGTGTGGCCATTGGCGCTGCAACACTTGTGCTTATGTAATACAGACCCGCACAGTGTCTTTTCCAAAAGCCACGTTCGTTGTTGAAGACAGTTTCACGCGCGAGTCCCGTAATATTATCTATGCCATTATCTGCAAGCTGTGCAACAAGGCCTATATTGGGAAACCGCAGGAGACTCAGTGACCGATTCGCCTAACACTTGCGCGATATACGCCAATGCTCTGTGACCCTGTAGCTACCCATTTCAATGATACTGGCCATTCAGGAGCTTGCGATGTCCAGGTCACAGCCATCCGATCATGTTCCTCTGATGATCGTAGTCGATTTGCTCTGGAGAATCGGTTGATTTCTTTGTATGGTACCTTGCACACGCTGGGCTCAACGTATTACATTCTTATGCTTTTTAGTACTTTCTCTTCCCATGCTTTGTAATCTATATGGGTATATGTTGCATGTATTACATTCTTATGCTTCTTAGTACTTTCTCTTCCCATGCTTTGTAATCTATATGGGTATATGTTGCATGTATTCAAGTTATATATTTACTAGATGTTTCATTGTTTCTTTTCCGCTCTATTTCTAGTTTTTATGTTACATTTATTTCGTTATTCGTTTTTATTCCAGATTTTCCTTAGATACGTTTGTATTTGGTCGTCCATTTGTGTTTCATTTTAATTTGTCAATCATGTTTGTTCGTTTGCTTGATAAAGGCCTTGTTGGTCAAACGCTGTTGTTTATCGTCACTGTTTCTGTATTTTGTAAAACTATAGTACTTTGTTTGTACGTGTTTCACTATTTACCAAGTTTTACTGCAGTCTTCCCCTATTTCGATACAAGTAGGCCAGCACATCCGCTTTCTGCAACGCATTTTATTTACTAGGTAGATTCCAGTAGGCCATTACCTCAGTTGCCTCTTTGGGCATATTATATTCCTAGCTCCCTTGCAGATCCCAGAAACACAAGGGCAGGACAGAATCAATACCTATGCATTCTGATTGCTCCCATTGATGCTAAAATCCTTCCTTCTAATCAGCAGCGGAGATGTTTATTACTTTGGTGCACATATAGAGCTTACTGTCACTGTACCCATAAGCAGAGGATACTATACATATATTATATATATATAGGACATCCACTAATTTTTGTAATGGCACGCCACTTGCAGAGAGTATTACACAAAGCACACAAGTTCCGTAGCTCCTGCAACAATCCTAGGGGGTCTCATAAACAGAGCTTTGGTCCGGATTTAAACCCACGACCTTTGGAACACAAGGCAAATAGCTTAACCACTTAGCCAGGGAGACATGCATTTATTGCTATTCTTGCCAGTCATTTAAAAAATAACTACGATATACAACCAACCACCAATAACAGCTTAACCACCAGTAACAGCTTACAATAAAGAGAGATTGGGTACTAGAGCTAAGGGAAGACCAAGAATATGATGGATAGGCAATATCAAGACCACATTAAAATAAACATGGGTATATCACAAAAGGGCGACAGATCTCGCCCTGGACTGCAAAATTAAAGCTCCAACCCCCACGCTAACGGCAAGAGTGGGCAACCAATTTCATCATCCACCTGGGAAAAGACTAGACAAAAATAACAAAACTAAATTTCCAATCATATTTGAATACATACTTACCAGTCCATTGGGTAATGTCTGTACTTGATAATTCATATACATAAAATTCTCATTGTAACCTGTTGGTTTGTATGTGGAGAAGTTGGGTTTTGTCCTGAACAAGAAACATGATGTATTTCCTGGAAGATCAAACAAGTTATCATAAGTTATAAAGTAGACTCTATAACAACCGGTAAAATCGAGGGAGGAGACACAGGAAGAGAGAGAACATTTTGGATAGCCTGACTTCATGGAAAGGAAGAGAGTCAACACCTGAGATGATAGCAAACACGAGAAACAGAGATCTGTGGAGATCCATGATCGCATATGCCAGCTGGCACGGCACCTGGTGATGATGATGAGACTCTATAATACACCATGTCAAGTGATTTGTCTGGAGAGTTCCAATTTAAGACTAAATCTATGTTTTTCTAATGGAGAGCTCCTAGTGTAAGACTCAAATCATCATCAAGTGCCGTCTCCACATCAAGATTGGCTGCAATGAATCTCCAACATCCTCTGTCTTTCGCCTTGATGTTGCACTCTGCCAGACTGTAACCTGTCCATTTCTTAAAGTTTCCTCCCACTTATCTCTCGGTCTTCCCTCCACCCCCATCAACTTTCCCCTCTAGTAAAGATTTTATCATGGTGTCATGTCTTTTTATGTGCCCAAAATACTTTGTCTGAATTTTATTTCTAATTTAAGACTAGATCTATGTTTCTCTAATGGAGAGCTCTACTTTAAGACTAGATCTATGTTTCTCTAATGGAGAGCTCTAATTTAAGACTAGATCTATGTTTCTCTAATGGAGAGCTCTAATTTAAGACTAGATCTATGTTTCATAGTCATTTAAACTGATCATTTTTGGAGAGCTCTAATTTAAGACTAGATCTATGTTTCTCTAATGGAGAGCTCTAATTTAAGACTAGATCTATGTTTCTCTAATGGAGAGCTCTAATTTAAGACTAGATCTATGTTTCTCTAATGGAGAGCTCTAATTTAAGACTAGATCTATGTTTCTCTAATGGAGAGCTCTAATTTAAGACTAGATCTATGTTTCTCTAATGGAGAGCTCTAATTTAAGACTAGATCTATGTTTCTCTAATGGAGAGCTCATTAGACTAATCTATGTTATAGAGCTAATTTGACTAGATCTATGTTTCTCTAATGGAGAGCTCTAATTTAAGACTAGATCTATGTTTCTCTAATGGAGAGCTCTAATTTAAGACTAGATCTATGTTTCTCTAATGGAGAGCTCTAATTTAAGACTAGATCTATGTTTCTCTAATGGAGAGCTCTAATTTAAGACTAAATCTATGTTTCTCTAATGGAGAGCTCTAATTTAAAGACTAGATCTATAGTTCTTTCTAATGGAGAGCTCTAATTTAAGACTAGATCTATGTTTCTAATGGAAGCTCTAATTTAAGACTAGACTATGTTTCTAATGGAGAGCTCTAATTAGACTAGATCTATGTTTCTCTAATGGAGAGCTCTAATTTAAGACTAGATCATGTTTCTAATGGAGATCTAATGATTTTGTTCTCTAATGGAGAGCTCTAATTTAAGACTAGATCTATGTTTCTCTAATGGAGAGCTCTAATTTAAGACTAGATCTATGTTTCTCTAATGGAGATAATGAATTTATTGTTGTGTTAAATAATAAGAAACTACAGTTTAATTTGTACATACACCTGCAGTGTGAGTAAAGTAAACAAATATTTATTAGGCCACAGCATGTTTTTCAATATGATAGTTTATATGTTTAGTATTATATTGTACAGAAAAGACAATACGACAGTTAATATGTTTAGTATTATATTGTACAGAAAAGACAATACGACAGTTAATATGTTTAGTATTATATTGTACAGAAAAGACAATATGACAGTTAATATGTTTAGTATTATATTGTACAGAAAAGACAATACGACAGTTAATATGTTTAGTATTATATGTATGCAGAAATAGAGCAATATACGACAGTTATTTTAGTATTATATTGTACAGAAAGACAATACGACAGTTAATATGTTTAGAATTATCTACTTTTTTTTATTTTTCCAATCCTGTATCCAAGCCTTTCAATGTCAGGATAAGAACAGATTTCTAGAATGGACTTTTATGTGCGCTTCATAGACCGTGTCTTTCATCGCCTCTGTTATCTCTGAGGTCCACCTTTGCGTGACCTGCCTTTTGCTTTGTATCCACTGTAACAAAGTAACATTGCTTTTTGGAGTGCACTGTCTGTTGGTAATCTACTTATGTGGCCAAACCATTTAATTTGTTGTTTCTTGATGAAGTTCAGTACTGATGTTGTACCCGCTTTTCTTCGGGTCTTCATTTCTAAGCCAGTCTCTTCTTGTTACTCCCAGCATTTTGTGAAGACACTTCATCTCTGTCGTGACTAGTCTTCTTCTATCATTTGACATCTGTGTTCAATGTATAATTGTGTTTAGAATGATGTGATGCTCGTCCATCACGGGTGATGATGACCACACAAATTTTCACCCAAGGGAATGTTGTTGCGTTACGTTTGTCTGTGTGTGCTTAGATGACTAGTGAGCCCGATACGGGCTTGAAATATTCTTGTACAGTGTAAGTATGATATAGTACAGAAAAGAGTACAATCAGAATACATACCCACAAATTTGGGATTAATATCCCACGACACAGCAGCGAATCCCCCAAATACATGTCCACCTTTGTCTCTCACAATCAAATATGTAGACCCTTTATTTCTCATGCACTGTAATAGTTGGGAAAAGCTACACCCATGAAGATTGCTGCTGAACACCAGTTTCCATTCAGTTTGCAGTTCAGTGAGCAGAGTATAGTTCAAGAAAAGGACGCTTGGGAAGTCAAGGATGGTTTTAAATTTGGACCAATTTGTATCTCGGACATGTGGGACTTGAGGTTGAAAGGTCACCTGTTGTGGTTCCGTTTGCTAAAGGATGGACAAAACCAAATTAACTGTTTATTAATTGTAAATAAATGGGACAATGCAAGTAATGGTTTGCAAGAGTAATTTAATGTTTCAACGATGGATTAGAACTGAATCTTGATGCAGACAGGCTGGCAAAAGAGGAACAAAAAATTGTACAACACAAACACCCAGTGTCACCACCAGAAATCAAGACACATATCAAGCAAAAGTACAAAGAGTTGTGGAGGCAACAAACCCACAGCAAATACTCAAAAGATCGCAACAGCAGACTAAACAGAAAACAGCACATAACAATCTTTCGCCTAAGAACAGGTCACTGCAGGCTCAACCATCACATGCACAGAATAAAGCCTGTTCAGACTGAACAGTGTGTGCATGCCAGACAGAAACACAGACTCCAGAGCACATCCTGCAGTCATGTCAATCATACGTACACCAACGAAACATGGTCTCATGAACAAAGCTTACAGAGCAAGCTATGGGGAATTCTCGAAGAACTCCAACTGACATGCAGCTTCATAGAGGCAACCCATCTCATGGTTTAGATGAGCATACGAAACCAAACGCAAAGAAGAATCTTGATACAAAACTTAAATTGTATAGAAACAGTGTGCTGTGAGTGTTATTATAGAGTAGTGAGTGCTGGAAAATGACCCATAACCTCATACACAAGCTGGAGACATTTCCAACAAAAATTTGGGAATAATTCTGAAAATTTTAACGCCAAATATGATAGCAAAGGAAGTGCTTTTACGACAAACAAACTGTGCATTAATGAAGACCAACATTAAAAGACGGTGGAGGTGAATTGGTCATGTAGTAATACACCAAATGGGGCATTGGTTAGGGCAGCTCTCTGATTGGCAGCGGATGGGAAAAGAAGGCCTGGACACCCAAAGGAAACATAGAGAAAAACTGTGGAAAGAGAGTTGAGCGATTGTAGTCTGACATGGGAAACAATTGGTAGAATGGTGGCAGAACGGCAACAATGGAAATATCTGCGGAAGATTATGTTTCAAATGAGACATGAAGAAGATATAGATAGATAAATCCTCTTTGGCAAGTTTATCTATCTCTTCACATATTGCAAGGTTCAAATCTTCTTTCTTTTCTTCGAAAGCTCTAAATCGATCACTTGTTAACCACTCTTTGTGATTTGTATGTGATCCGAGCCTAATAGCGGTTGTACGCTGTGCCAGTTATGTGCCTACAAGTAGACCAGTACATCCTATTTCTGCAACGTTTTTTATTTACAAGGGTAGCTTCCCTAGGCTCCTACCTCAGTCGCCTCTTACGATATGCCTTGTAGGTTACAGTGTTACTATCCTTGCTCCCCTGTGAGCCCGGCAACACACAGACAGGGTTCTCTCTCTTCTCTCTCTCTCGATCGTTCTTTTTGACCATTTTGATCATTCTTATTGTAATATATAAACAGCCGTTGCCAAGAACATGTTTTATGTCACATTGTTCAATACCATTTGAAGCTCTAGTGCTTATCCTTCGGTAAAGTGTCAGATTTCAACCAGCGTTTACTGGGTACGCTCTCCGTTAGCCTTTTGCTGTCCCCAGCCAACCTACAAGGCAGCAGGTTGCTATTTTCTTTCAGGGTAGCGACTCTTAGACGACCTGCCCTCCCGGGTTGATGAGCGTCATCTGCCCAGGTAGCCGGTCTTTTTGTGGACTACTTGGTTTGCCAACCGTCCAGTTTTGTGTACAGTTTGCTCCACTAGCCTTTGATTGTCCCAATCGGGCATGGTTCAAATAAACTGGTGTCAATTAATAGTATTTTAATAACATTTCTCCAAATCAAGGGTGACAACTTACATTAAACTGGAATGCCCAACGAAATACTTGTTGAAGAACTTGAGTGAAAATGGAACATTGTGACAACCAATCAACAGCCTGTTCTTCTGAGACATCCAATGCTTCAGATGTTGTCTTATCTGTATTGGAAACATACAAAAGTTCAAAGTCAAGAAGGGGGGTCTCTGTGACGTAGAGGTTAGATACTCATCCCTCGTGCCAAAGGTACTAGGTTCGCTCCTTCGTGGAGCCATCTGGTTTTTTTTCTAGAGATCCCTGATCTCAGAGTAGGTGAGATTGAGTTCTTAATCCTATCGGAGACGAACGATAAAACGTTGGTCCCATGTTCAATTTGAGCACGTAAAAGAACCCTTGGCAGTTCGGAATAGAGAACAGCAGGTTCGAAAGCCGCTGCCCGGCAAAAATTATTACAAAATATTTTTTTTTTATTTTTACAAAAATATATTCACCATCTTCAAAATTACACAGGGATCCTAGCCGGTTCTACGGAGTTCATGCACTACAGTTGAGATCTTCCTGTATAAGAAAGAGATCGGAGCACACATGGTTACTCACCAAAGTGTAAGGATGATGGTCCTATCAATCAATAAAAGTCAAAATTTCTGCAAACAATATATTGTTTTTTACGCAAGCGATTACCGGGGCCCAAATTTGGGCTGTAAAGAATAGAACCACTGTTACCTGCCACACATGTCGTAAGGGGCGACTAAGGAGGTTTGGCTGAAATTGGATGCATGTGTCCTAAATGTGTAGAAGTCTATGCATTTAGGGGCCTACATACCAATGTGCAACATATACATGTTCTTGGCAAAGATCAAACATATCACAAAGAGTGATTAAAATTGGTTGTAAAGAACGAACACAAAAGAAGAAGATATTGGTTTTTAAATTATAGCTGTCAGTTGAAAATAGCAATTGGTTGTACGTCACAGTTGAAAACACAACAATCGATGATAAGACAAGTTTAAAAAATAATTGGTAGGAAATAAGAGCTAAATATATAACAAATTGTGCTCAGTCAAGTTAAAAATATAACAATTTGTGTTAATCTAAGTAAAGAAAACATGTTTTTTTAACTACTGGTTCCGGCCTCACTTTGGACTACTGATATTTCCCAAAACCATTGCATCAAACGATCATAAATATCTAACTTTTGTGTGCATATATAAATATCTCTAACTTATGTGTGCACAAGTTCGCACCAATCATGAACAAAACAAGGACTAATCTAGTCCCTCCCATGCCTCACATTTACAATGAAATATCGCTCTTTAGTAAGACCCAAGACATTCTTCGCGCATTGAATGCTGGGTAATAAAAAAGTTCATAATAGCATCCATTTTGAATGTATTGTGAATCGGTGAAACTGTGTAAAAGAAATCAGGTTAGTATACTTGTATGTCACGTTTTTTCAGAAAATCTGAAATTTTTTATAAACTTTAAAGTATTCAACACTGCCTGAATATTTTATAAACATTTCATAAGAGAAAGCTACATATAACGAGACATTTACGAAGGGTCACCGCAATTACTTTGTACACCGCTACTTTTTGCGAGGTCAGCTATTAAACAGCAAATTTTCATACGATCAATGCGAATAATGTCACTGAATCATACATTTTCAAAATGATGAAGATTCTTCTCTCTGTGTGGAAGTTTTATTGTCAGGGTTATTTTTGAAGCTCCAAACTTTTGATCGCTAGAGCGACGACCCTGTTTTGTTTCGATGTTACTTTCACCGACTACTATGTCACGTTCTCTCTGACCCTTTTAAAAATAGTTTTGTTATTTACAAAGCGATAAATGGTAATTCTAAGTATAATTTCCAAACTGTTTTGCTGTATTTCTGCTGGGTGGTTGATATTTGTATCGAATATCAAGTTTAGTATTATAAATTCCTAGCTGAATGTGACTATATAGAATCATCCCATTGACGACAGAAGACATGATGTTTTGGAGATCTAATTAAGAACTGTAACATTATGCTATTGTAAGTTATGAGTAAAAAAAAATAATAGAACATATTATTAGGATTGAAATAAATTGTCTAACTAAATGCTGTTTATGCAGTCAGTTATTGACTTCAATTACATTCCATATCAATGAAATTATATATAAATAAACAGCAAATAATTTTTACTGCTCATGCTCACAGTTTTAGAAAAAACACGCTGACATATCGCAGAGATATCTATGGTAAACATAGAAAAGAACACACTGTTCAAACACCATACTATTTAACAATATGGTAAAACTAGCATCAGGCGAAATGTTCAATATAAATGACATTTACTGCCCATTTATTAGTTTGTGAAGTCAGAGGAAAATAAATGCAATGACCAGAGATCACTAAGATTAAAAAGCACAAGCAAGCCTATCAGAACTTGAGTTTGTAGCACTGTGTGATAGGTCTGGTCCAGTATGTTCACATTTAGATAAAGTATTAGACAAACACAAAATCACACCACATGCATATCATAGTAGAGCTTTTGTTGGTAACCACTGTCATAAATACTTAACATGTAAAGTCTATAAAGATCTCACAGAAGATGTCATAACACATACACAATTGTACACACAGAATCAGGATATAATAAATATTGCATTGATCACAAGAGACATTTTTAATTAATTAAATGCAGCATTTGAAAAAGTTCACAATTACATCTCACACAGTAGACCAATTAATGCTGACACAGTTCCAGAAATACAATTAGCAATACAGGATTACATGTAGCACTGTGTGATAGGTCTGGTCCAGTATGTTCACATTTAGATAAAGTATTAGACAAGCACAAAATCACACCACAGGCATATCATAGTAGAGCTTTTGTTGGTAACCACTGTCATAAATACTTAACATGTAAAGTCTATAAAGATCTCACAGAAGATGTCATAACACATACACAATTGTACACACAGAATCAGGATATAATAAATATTGCATTGATCACAAGAGACATTTTTAATTAATTAAATGCAGCATTTGAAAAAGTTCACAATTACATCTCACACAGTAGACCAATTAATGCTGACACAGTTCCAGAAATACAATTAGCAATACAGGATTACATGTAGCACTGTGTGATAGGTCTGGTCCAGTATGTTCACATTTAGATAAAGTATTAGACAAGCACAAAATCACACCACAGGCATATCATAGTAGAGCTTTTGTTGGTAACCACTGTCATAAATACTTAACATGTAAAGTCTATAAAGATCTCACAGAAGATGTCATAACACATACACAATTGTACACACAGAATCAGGATATAATAAATATTGCATTGATCACAAGAGACATTTTTAATTAATTAAATGCAGCATTTGAAAAAGTTCACAATTACATCTCACACAGTAGACCAATTAATGCTGACACAGTTCCAGAAATACAATTAGCAATACAGGATTACATGTAGCACTGTGTGATAGGTCTGGTCCAGTATGTTCACATTTAGATAAAGTATTAGACAACACAAAATCACACCACAGGCATATCATAGTAGAGCTTTTGTTGGTAACCACTGTCATAAATACTTAACATGTAAAGTCTATAAAGATCTCACAGAAGATGTCATAACACATACACAATTGTACACACAGAATCAGGATATAATAAATATTGCATTGATCACAAGAGACATTTTTAATTAATTAAATACAGCATTTGAAAAAGTTCACAATTACATCTCACACAGTAGACCAATTAATGCTGACACAGTTCCAGAAATACAATTAGCAATACAGGATTACATGATAATATAGACTGTATTTTCCAGATAAAATAATTCCAAAACAACACATACTAGAACATCACTGTGCAAACTGGATCAGAATTAATGGTTTTGGATTGGGCTTTATCTGAGAACAAGGAGAAGTTATACATTCAATGGTAGCTGGTGTAGAGAAAAGAGCTTGGGGTATAAGAAATAAAACTAAGGAATTAAATTTATCATAAATACACAGCTGCTACAAACTTATCCAACTGTAAATACACAAGTTCACTGTGAAAACATAAAGTTTAAATAACAGCAGACCTGTGGGCTGTAAAATTTTATTTTTCCCTGCTGTATTGTGTGTTGTCTAGCTGTCTTTATAACAATTTAGAAAAGTTATATACATATGTGTAATGTGTGTTTGTGAGATGTCTTAGGTAAGTATTCTACATGTCAGTAAGTATGTATGAGCAGGTGTGCATGAGTAAATTATGAAGTAAAATTGTAGGCTACTAAATCATGACTAATATGGGCTAGTAAAATTGTATAATTATATTACAAATGTGTATTGTCAATGTTTGGAGATATGTATTTTTGTTTGAACTACCATTAGCAGTATATTTAGAAATGAAAGTATTATTGTAAAATTATAAATTAATTATGTTAAACATTACATATTTCATGAAGAAGTAAACTAGATTCTTATGCATTTATGGAAATAGATGTGTAAATTTATGTTATTGTGATTTAAATATATATAACTTTTTGGTATGTTGAGATATGTTCAATATATATGCAATTTAATAGTAATTTTATAAATACCTCTTTGTCTTTGACAGTTGCTATTATAAATGACCAGACATAGTGAACTACACCATGAACTACAATTATTCTCAACAATCAGATTTAAAAAAATATTTTTTAGTATCGTTAATGTGTTACCTTGTCAAAAAACTAAACGTTGTATATTTATGTAGCATGATATTTCTACTGCAATGAAGATTAACAACATACCCCATCAGTGTAATTTGCTCATCCTCAGGTAGTTAGAATGTGACTAGTTCATACAGATATAACTTCATAATTATATTATATAACACAGTGATACTGCACAAAATTCAAGAGCTACATATGAAAATTGATTATATTTTAACGTAATAGTATATAGTGTGTTTAGTTTAGTTTAGTCGTCGGATCACCATCATTGCACGTCGAACAAATTAGTCCATAGGTACTCCGATCTCTCCCTCAGTATGTCCATCAGCGTGTGGCACTAACGACACCGGTTCTTTGTTGGTTTACAATTCTTCTTTGTCTGCCAGCATAGCGTTCTTGTCGAGCTACACCACACTTAACTTTGAGTTCTTGCAGTCTGGTTAGTGTTGTGGATTCGCCGCTATTACGTGAATCATGTACACAGTGTGTTTTTACATTAACAACGCCAGAATTTAAAGCGATATATAAACCGACCAAAAAGTCTCCATTTTGTAACCTTGCCCAGGAATGTAAACAAAGGGTATCGAAGCGCAACAAAGGGACATTACTAAGTGAGCGCTACTGATACGTCGTGCTCCGCATGTTATTTTCAGGTAACGCAAACAGGCGTTGAATATCATGATCTATATTTATTCATTAAATACACTTACAACTAGATTTAAACCATAAATTTATGTGCGAAGAACAGGTGCAATTTTCTCTCTTTTTCTCATGCCTTTTTAACCTTAATTGAGGCATATGTCTTCAACCAACTTATGCTAAAACTTCCTAGCTTTAGCTATCTCCTACAGGTGCATCTGCTAGTTATAAACAAAAAGATTGTTTTAAAAAATGAAGAAAGGAAAAAGACTAGCTGTACTAAATGAATGTGCTTAGGCAAAAATGAAAAAGTAGCAAATTACCAGATTGTAGAAGATTACTCAGTAGAGAGTGTGCCAGCCTGGTATGAGAATCTCCAGCAGCTGCAAATATCCAGCTCTGATATGCTGCACAGTGAGTACTTAACAGTTTCTCATAGCTGTGGAGAATGCTGTTCACAAACTGAAAGTACAACATATTAAAATCAGATACTCTCTCGCGATCGTTCTTAGGTCGTTTTTATCATTCTAATGCCAAACATCTAGAACGGATGTATGTGCACAACCTTCAGTACCTATTGGAGCTCAGGTGCTTATCCTTCGGTGGTGTGTTCGGTTTCAACCAGTGTTTACTGGGTTCGTTCTCCGTTAGCCCTTTGCTGTCACCAGCCAAACCTGCAAGGCAGCAGGTTGCTATTTTTTTTTAGGACAGCGACCCTTAGATGGCCTGCCCTCCCGGGCTTATGAGCGCCATCTGCCCAGCGAACTGGTCATTTTGTGGACACCTTGGTTTGCCGGCCGTCCAGTTTTGTGTACAGTTTGATCCACTAGCCTTTGATTGTCCCCAATCAAACTACAAGGCAACAGTAGAAATCAGATATAATATCTCTCAATAAGTCTTCATAGACATAGCAGTAATCCATTTCTTCTTCTTACTCTAGTGATTAGTGAGGATCATCAGAAAAACAAACGTAGGATACATGCCAGACCACGACAACATAAATACATTAAACAGAAAAGCACATACCAGTCTTCAGACTTAGAACAGGACACTAAGTCTCAAAGAGAGCCGCTGTAGCGTAGTTGTTAGTGAACTCGCTCTTCGCAAGGCTGGTGGTCTGGGTTCAGCTCCCGCAATGTGCGGGAATTTTTCCCGACCACGACGGCTCTCAGGTCGACCCAGCCTCAACTAGGTACCAGACATGTTCTGGGAAAGTAAAGGCGGCCGGCGTGATGCTGACCACATCACCCATCGTATGCCGACGGTCAGTGAAAAATACAGGCCTAACACTGTATTGACCTATATACACGAGTAGAAAGGTTCCTCTTACTTTTTTTTTTACTAAGTCTCAAAGCACATCTCCATAGAATGGGTCTCAGGGACTCAGCTGCCTGTACCTGTTGAGCACCAAAGCATTCCCCAAAGCATATCTTGCACGACTGCTTCATGTTGAGCAGCATGAGAATGGAAATCTGGCCAACAGGAACAACCCTTCAGAACAAACTATGGGGAACTGGTGAAGATCTCGAAGCGCACCGTCCTGTTTATGACACATACCGGAATAGTCGCATAGCAGAAGTTGATCGCAGCAGAAGAATAAATGAGGATCATCATCATTACATTCCGGACATGTCGATAGGTGCTCAGATGTCCTCAACATTTCCATCAGTATATGGTGACGGATCTCCCCAGCTCTGTGTTGATTAATAAAACGGTTTGTACCACTAGCAAAGTGTTTATGTCTACAAGTTCCCAGTTTCAGTCACATTTCAGTCCCTCTTGATAGTGATACAGATCCCTATATGCATGTAATGCTGTTCCTGATGCTAGCAGTCAGCTATGAGCTGCTAACTTCTTCTTGACGCTCCATATCGTCCACTTGTTAACCACTCTGTGTGATCTGTATGTGATCTGAGCCTAAGAGGATTGTAGGTTGTGACAGTTATGTGCCTACAAGTAGGCCAGCACATCCGATTTCTGCAACGCTTTTTATTTACTAGGTAGCTTCCTAGGCAGCTACCTCAGTCCCCTTCTTACGACATGCCTTGCAGATCACAGTGTTACTATTCTTTGCTTCCCTTGCGTGTCCCGGCACCACAAGTGCGCATCGCTAACTGATAGAAGCCCATGCAGTTTATCTGTAGTCCCCTGAAGGTGATCAGAGTGTCTGGCCCACTAAATACCATAATGTAGATGCATGATTGTTCATGTTTGTTAGCTCACAATCTAATTACAATATTTACCTTAATAAGATCTTTAACTGAGGCTGTTTTTGGAGTGGAGGAAGCCAGAAAAACACATGCTCGAGCCAAGTCTGGAACATCCCCTTTTAGCAGCGCAGCAAGGTGGGATGTGAAGTGATGCAGATGTATTTCATGAGACTGTTGATGATGACCACGTGTGTGTTGGCTCTTCTGTGACTGGTGCTTCTGGGGTAAAGGCTCTTCCAGAAGGTCAAACAAACGACTGCTGATTCCTTGGTCAAGAACCAGACTTGTGAAATGCTGCAGAAATTGACAACACAGTAAACAAATTATGCTAATTATAATTTGTCTATAAATGTTCCTGTACCTTCCTCTTCTTCTTGAAAGAGCTGTGAGTGTTCACTCTTGGGCAGCTAGTGTCATTTTATTAAGGTATGTATTATCTCGCAGGGATAGACTCATATATAAGGTGTTTTGGAGAGGTGCGTATGCGGAAGAAGTTTCTGTCTACCTGCCAGACTCCATAGAGCCCCTAGTTCCCTTGCTTCACAATTGAAAGGTCCCAGAATCAAATTCCAAAGTGTGAGCTGGGTTTTTTCAGACTAATGGCTTTCGGGTCAACCCAAACGCAACTGGGTACCAGAGAAACACTGGCAAGTTGCAGTTATTCAATGTGGTGGGTAAGTTGAGTTGAATCTGCTTAGATAGTTCAGCCCAACATGATCTGTTCTTAGCTGGATATTGACCACTTGTTTAACCACGCTTTGTGATTTGTATGTGATCTGAGCCTAAGAAAGATTGTACTTTGTGCCAGTTATGCACCTACAAGTAGGCCAGCACATCCAATTTATGATAAGCTTTTTATTTACTTGGGTAGCTTCCTTAGGCCCCTACCTTAGTTGCCTCTTACGATATGCCTGTAGGTCGCAGTGTTACTATTCGCCTGTGTGGTGCCGGGGCCCGCAAGGGAAGCAAAGAATAGTACTTTCATTGAGAGTTGCAAGCCTTCATGCAAGAATTAGAAGTACCATGAAACTTCTGAATTCAGAGCAGCTGAACGACTGAAAAGAAAAATCCCATGGAGCTAGAGATTGCACTCGCATGCACTGACCTAGTTGATTGAGGCTAACATCCAAGTATGTATGTATAATTATTGTGTTGTGCTGGCATCTACACTGCATAGGGTGTTTTGACTTTTTCCATTAAGAGGCTCTCAGATGCAGATCTCTTACTTGCATTTGACTTTACAATGCTAGGGTTGTCGTGGGCTTTTCAAGATTTTACTGATTTAGGTTGGTGAAGTTAGACAGGGTTCCCAGCTCGTACATTCCTTCTAGCAACAGGTGTTCCATAATTGCAAGTGATGTCTATCTCTATGGGCAATGTTCCTATGTTATCACTATAGTAGCGTCATGTTATCACTATAGTAGCGTCATGTTATCCACTTGGGAGCTTTCACAAATCACCTCCAGCTCAGACACTACTCTTTAGCACACATGGTTTCCCCACTAGACCGCTGCAAGTAGAATGGTCTCGTCTGGCTGAGTGCAATGTCAGTCATCCAGTCTCAGCAGAGTTAGGAAACAGATACAACAACATTTTAAACGATGTATACATAGATTTTGCTAAAGAGTTAATACTAGTTATTAAAACCATAATTCTATGCCGTCAGTATGTTTCACAACTGAATTTGTTTGTTTAACAGGGGATTACAGATGCACACTACTTTCTACCTTTGTATTTGTTGGCAATGTAAAGGTATGTTTGTCATGTAAACAAGAACAAGATGAATGCTGGCATCGTTTGTTACAATTATCAGATTAACTAGTTCTTAATAATAATAGCATATTATGTTTTAGATAAAAGCGAGACTAGACACAAAAGCATGCTTGCACAAAGACTTTAACTGAGGATCTATTGGTCAGTGAACGAATATCAATATCATACTACTCCGGGATGAGCCTAGGTGCTAAGTTTTCTAAAGCAAATGTTGAAGAGTAACTTTCATTACTATACTTGCATGACATGATCATGCTAAGCTTAAACGTTTCCATCTGCGACCTAACATCTTTCAATCTAAAGAATTATAACGGTGAGTACCCAAGCGTATGTGATTCTTTGCTTAAATGAAATCTAGGACTGTATATTGTATGTATTTATAAAAATGTCATATATATAATTTAATTTTTATATTTAAATATATTTATATTGCATAAATATTAAATGTGTAACATTTTAATTCATGTTCTTATGAATCGGCAAATCGTTATTTTACCTGCAAGTTCTCTTTGTTAAACGATTTCTTTCCGTGAGATATGCTAGAGAATACACTACTAACTATCTTCCTGTCTTCTTCATTGAAAACAAGCTCGTATTTTGCGTCATTAGTTTTACTTTCTGTGCCCCCCATGTCCAAACTTCAAACTCTTGGCGACGATCTTGTGTAAAACCTATCGTTTCTACGGCCTTGACATTGCTGGTCACGTCTGTTTATTTACGTCACAAATATCGTAAACATTTTGTTGAAAGAGCTCTTTACAAGTCAGGGTGGTCTCAAAGTTCCAGTTTTATTTTTAACCGTAAAGCTATTAATTAATATACCTTCTTCCTCCGCTTTCAGACTTCACATTAATGGCTCTGACAGAGAAAAATAGAAGCTCCCAATTTTGTGGTATTTTGTTATATAGCTTTTCTTGCGAACAAAATGGTACTCATTTATGTTCTCCCAGTTGAGATCCGAGATCCTCGCATGATGATGATGGATTATGCAAACGCATCATGCAATCATGTATGCTCCCATCCTCAAAGTCAGACATTCCAATGCTTCTACTCCCCACTGTTCCCAAGTAATGTTGGTTAGCTCACATATAACAGAACAATTGTAACTGTACGGATTGTTAGAATGTGGTTTCAATTTCAAATATCTTCATTGCACTCCGGACATGTCCTTAGGTGCTCAGATCTCCTTCGCAATTTCTCCAACAGCGACTGACCGTACCAGTTGGATTTTGATTGATGAGCCTACGCATATACCTGTTATGCTGTTCTTTCTTGCTACTCCAATCTTCAAACCCAACTCCTGCAATCTAGTAGTTGACGTGGATTGGTTTAAATGAAAATCTTCTTTGCGGCCATACTCTATGAGGGCATTCAAAATATAATCTCTATATCGCCCGAGTGGTTACCGGGGCCCAAATTTGGGGTGTAAAGAATAGAACCACTGTTACCTGCCATGCATGTCGTAAGAGGCGACTAAGGAGGTTTAGCTTAAATCGGATGCATGTGTCCTAAACGTGTAGAAGTCTATGCGTTTAGGGGCCTTCCAAACCAATGTGCAACGTATACACGTTCTTGGCAAAGATCAAACATATCACAAAGAGTGATTAACATTGGTCGTAAAGAACGAACGCAAAGAAGAAGAAGAGTAATCTCTATACATTGGCTGGTCCGCTGATATGGTTGGCAGAGCCAGCTAGCCTGTCTGCTCTCTCATTGCCAATGACACCCAAGTGCCCCGGAACGAAGATAAGTGTAATTCTGCAAATTGTTGACGCTTGTAGTGATTCTGTCCATTGCCTTACTCAGGATGAGGTTAAAGAAAGAAAGGTTGATACTACAGTGAGAGATCGTAGATGTTAACATGTTAAACTTGATCTCTCACTTGATCGTGTCATTTTATTCCCGATTGGGACATTGGCCCTCAACCCTAGTTCATAAGTACGGTTCCAACTTCACTGCAACGGGTCACCCCATAATTGCTCCGTTCCTGTGCCAATGAATATCACACGGGGTCAAAGGCTAATGAGGTTATGGTGGTAACATGAGCCAGGGTTAGCGAGGGAGCGCTAACCAAGACCCTACCCTAACATCCACGCGGTGACCTGAAACAGACTCTGGTTCGGTCTGGCTAAGAGGGGCAGGGATGGGAGAACTACTGGTAGTGGTAGCAGTGCAAGTACGGAAATGCAAAATAGATCCATACTAACAAAATGCACAAATCTCCTGACCGATGTCCAAACAAGATATTACCCAAGTTCCTAAACGTAACGAAACAGCAACAAAAAGTCTCTGACATGGATGAGAGGTGCATCCAGTGACGAAACATGTGCCCACGAAGGGCGAAGATCGAAGCCCTGAGGAGGGGCAAACATTGCCAGCCCGTCGGCAAGAATAAATAAAACAGGACCGTAACAAATAAAAGTCTACCCTCGTGTCGGTACGAGAGAAGATTGCAGCTGACCCCGCATCGGTGGCCAAGTGCAGATACATGTACTGGGCAAGGTTTGCCGAGCGCAAAAGAACAAGTTGCGTTTTAGTGCATAATGAAACTACCCGCCCTGGGAAAACCGTGCAAGGTACTGTGCGATTAAAAATTAACATCCCCGGAAGAACTAAGGTTGGAGATACCTAAGGGAACTGCCAGCCTTGGGGCAACCGGGCAAGGTTCGATTGCAGTCGTAACTAACATCCCCGGAATAACTGGAGCGGGTGATAGTGGCGGGCGCAAAATCCTCAGTTGCGTTGATAGCGCCGACTGAAACGACCCTCTACATTGTTTGTACTAGGTCCCATGCCGGTGCCTTTCGAGGTTAATTGCAAATTGCCACGTACCAACGCGCGTCTAGAAAAGGCTGAGAATGTTCCTTCTCCGGATCAAACTCAAAATGTACGGTAAAGCAAGGCCGACAATGTACGGATCAGACAGGAAGTCCGGGTCCTGAACATTGGCGAAGGCCGATACTTTACACGGTGTCTTATACGAGTAAGACGCCGTCCGAGGACAAGCCCCGAGAAATATGTCTCAGTCAGAACGGGTAAAGCAGCGTAACTCACTGTCCTGGCGTAGATCACAAAGCACAAATATACGGCAAAGTTGATCGAAAAGGCGTAGATCCGAAAGGATCGTACCTAGGGAAAGTTCACCCTAGTTTTTTTTTTTTTTCGTCCGCTTTCAACTCAGACGAAGTTCCATCTCTGAAACTGATTTTGCGTGAAAATCTGTTTTCCAATTTCTTACAATGGCAGCAGCGTGCACATTGTACATTACTTTACACTGGCAGCCGTGTGCTCAATTTACTCGTAATTAGTATTCCTCGCCATACAGGCAGATTTTCTCCGACTTCAGAGGTACTCACGTTATCGTCCTGAGTAAGACCAGGGGACTCGAACAAATGCCGGACAGTAGGTTCGAACCCGAGCTATGAGGCGTCTCACAGCTAGCAGGCCGAGCTACTATCAACTACTCTAGGCAGTCCCCAGTTCACCCTAGTAAATCAAAAGCTGGCTGAAACCGGACGGGCGGGCCTAGTCACCATGTTCGCACAATCGTCCCGACGTAGATCACTCCGTTCTTGCCAGTGGACCAATTATACATCACAATAAGAATGATCAAATTGGCCGTGAAGAACGATCGAAGAAGAATATCACACGAAATGCTAACACCTGTGAAAAGTTTCCTGTGTGAACTAATTCCAGAATGAAACAGCCGCGTACCGCCACAAAAAGCAACCTGCACCGCATAATATGCATATGGCCGTCGCGAATGTAGCAACACAAAACTGTTCATCACTTGAATAGCAATTCTTGTCGAAGGGACATCAATCACGGCAAAATCCAGCTTTTGCCGTGATTGATGTAATGAATCTGCCCTCAACCCACTCACACCAAGTCTTCCTATCTTTAGTTATCTCTTCCATATATCATTAATTCCTGTCTCCAAGTTTCTTCTACAAAAATTGCTTATTTATTTGGGCAGTAGTTCTGTAGATATTATATTGGCTCTAACACTATCAACTGCCTTTGCTGGAATAACATCTCGACCGGTCACTTTTCTATCTTCCGAAAGTTTGGTGGCTTTACTAATCTCTTAGTGATTTTTCACAGTTCATCTTCAAGTCCATTTCTGTAGGTTTGGGTAGGTTTCTAAGTGTGAATAACAAGAAGACAGAAGTTATGATCATCACAGAAAGGCAGAATCCATCAAAGTAAATGGGACAAAGCTAAGACAAGTTCATCAATTTTAAATATCTTGGAATAATGATATCATCAGTTGGTAGATGCACATCAGAAATAAAGAGTAGAATAGGTCATGCAAAAAGCGCATTCCAGAAAATTAACGACAAGCAACAAGTCATTGAAGTTAGAAAGAAAGTTCTTCACTGCTAAATGGGGCCAATACTCTTCATTTGCCGCTGTGAATTCAGGCGTCATTGACTGATTTTTGCCAGAAGCGCTTTCCTATTATTAGTGTCTCTCGCCATTCTTCTTCCTCTTCGTTCTTACTAGATTGGGATTTCGATTCTCTAATAAAGGCAGTCGTCTGCCTCAGATTATCAGCCACGCCATACAGTTTGTCTTGGACGTTGGTGTAAGCGGGCCACCTGTTTCTTCTCAAGTCTGCATACTGGGAGCAGTTCTGTAGGATATAATTTCTGCTTCACCATTTGTGCCGACCTCTTCCCGCAGTAAGTTTTGACCACCCTTGTGATGGTTGAAATCTCAACAAGGCAGATTGACGACCATAGAATCCGTTATCTCATTCATCATTGTGAGGAGTCGTTGCACCATGTTATGCGCCTTACGGCCTGGTGCATCCGTTTTCTGCAACCATTTGTTTTGGGTTAGCATTCCCTATAGGACACGTGCATCCGATTTCAGCTACACCTCCTTAGTCGCCTCTTACGACATGCGGGGCAGATAACAGTGGTTCTATTCTTTATATCCCAAATTTGGGCCCGGTAACCACTCAGGCGCTCTCGCTTCAGGTAAACCTTACTCTTGACTTCAGAAGCACTTATAATTTAGATCTCAAAGTAAAGGATCAGACTTTCCTGTAGTCCAGCCGTGAGCACACCAAACATTTTGGCCCAAGCTGGTGTAGAACCCTAGAATTTCACAAAAAGCAGAGAGAACTCGACATTGAACCCAATGTGTGAAGCTAGCCCCATTGTTAATGCACCCAAAAATTTCACCGACAGCTAAACAGATGATCAACAGCATTTTCATACCTACTTTGTGTTACCAGAGCCAAACATGGACAATGAGCAAAGTGCAGTCACAAAAATAACTACATGTGAAATGCGTTGCCTGCGAAAAGTTACCAACAACACCAGAAAAGACAGTCACCAACATCAGCATAAGAAAGAAAGTTGGCACAGAACCTTGCTTGAATTACGAGAAACAAAGAATGAAGTGGTATGGTCACTTAATAAGAATGCATCCAAACTCCACAGTATACAAAGTCTTCTACAACAGAACATCAGGAAAGAAGGTGAGAGGAAGACCACGAAAAGATGGTTAGATGGCATAGCAGAATCCTGTCTAAGAGCAAAAATAACAATCACCCAAGCCACCAAAACAGTACAAGACAAAAACAGAAAATAATGACACTGGGCAACAACCCGGTTGCAGTGTGACGACAAAAGATGTGTGGACACGTGATGCTCATCAAGACTTTTATATAAAAAGGAATCCAAATGTGAAGGATCGACACATCGCACTGGGTACTTCTGAAGTCGAAGTAGGATCGAAGGACACTCCTGAAAAGCAAGCTTACACAAGAAAATCAGTCAGAGGCGCCAAGACTATGTCTAACTTCATAGCAGAAGAATAAAAACGTGTCAGGTTTTCTCATATGGCTCGGTCAATCTCCGCAGAAATGGTACACCACCTGCTGAGAGTATTGCACAATGCAATAAAATAAGTGAACTGAATGATGATGTCCAGATTGGAAACCACAACCATCGCAAACTATGCAACCACTTCGCTGCAGAGACCCTCGCTCGCCCTGATATCTAAATGGTCTATAGGCAAATGATAAACTTCATTGCACCGGGTGACCTCATATTGTTTCGTCGCTATCAGCAGAAATGGCACACCATCTGCAGAGAGTGTTGCATAAAGCCCTAACTCTTAGCTCCAGCAACAATCCTAGGGATCTCGTGAAAAAATTGCACCATTGACTCAGTTGGGATTCGAACCCACAACCTTCTACAACGACAGGCCACTGTCTTAACCACTTCACCAAAGAAACCACATGTTGAGATATGACTACGTAGTCAAACTGAAAGAATAAGAAGAATACATGGGAGAAAGACGAGAATTACTGTCTAGACTAAACATAAGATAAATACACACAAAAAAGACAACACATATCTCTCTTTACTTTCAAACACTTCATACAAACAACAACAAAACTCCATGATTTTCCATGATTTATTATCTGAAATCATGGTCGTTGTTACTAGATGATGTTATCACATAATTTTAATGTGAACGAGACTATCTTTTTTTTAATCTTCAAAATGATTCCAATGAAAACATTAAAATTTCACACTACCATCAAAACATTAACAATGAACATTCAATTATTTGGTACCAGTTAAAGATACCAACAACTAAAGATAACTTGTTTTATTTTAAATGAAAAAGTTGTTGCTGTTACTATAACAATTACAAATGTATCTGCTATGTCTCGCCTTTATAAGCAACGAAATGTGAAAGATTTAAAGGGTTGAAAAAACATTTAAATAAACACACAAAATATTACAGCGTGGTTATTGATAATCAAAACAATTGTTTACAGAATGCTATCCCTATAACTCTGAAGCCGGAGAAGTCACGCCTGTATGGAGGTGACACTGATAATAAGGAAAGCAGACATTCACATAGAAATCAGTCAGATGTGACATACCTCGACTACGCTTGAGTTCATAGCGGGTGAACGCAAGAAGTAAAAGAATGCTGTCCATACAAAGCAGTTTTTAATTCTCACAGAAAACCTTGTAAAAGCAGGATCACACAGAGTGGTTAACAAGTGGTCGATATGGAGCGTTCGAAGAAGATTTGACACAGAAGAATGTTTATGTTTTCATATCAGTTTCTCTATAGTTCATAATGTGATGTTATATTCATGTCATTCTTCTATACAAAATGACATCTTTATGTGGTTGAATAATCACAAGTAGGACTGTAGAGTACATCATGTGAAATCAACTTTTCTCAAATTATACACAACTTAATATCATTAGGAGGATTTTGGAATGGATGAAATAGTTTCTTAATAAGTAGGCAAATTTGGCGGCCATGAATGGTTAGACTATTTTGTCAGTGGATCAGTAGTAAATGTTTCTATATATGGCTACATTTGGCATCCATTGGTTTTTTGTTGTGAATCTCAGGGTTAGACTATATATATAAAACTTCTGTAGTTTTTCAGAGCTTACAATATAAAGTGCACATCACTTCAAATTTCTATCCTAGAGTGCAGGAGGACCAATTCCTTTCATCACACGTGGAACTGAACCTGCAACCCTCTTGTGTTCACGAACTCTGTAGCACCGGCGATGTAATTTTGAAGACGGTAAAGATATTTTGTAGGAATTTTATTTTTAATCATTTCTGATGAATTTTGCCTGGACAGCAGCTTCCAGCTTGCTCTTCTTGATTTTGAACTGCCAAGGGTTCTTCTACGTGCTCAAATTGAAAACGGGACCTAGTACCCGATAAGACTAGGAACTTGATCTTACCTACACTGAGATCAGGGATGTCTGGAAAAATATATCCCAATAGCTCCAGGAGTGAATCTAACCTCTGCACTGCAGAGACCCATAGACGATGCACAGACCAACCACAGATACATCATCATCATCTATGTTATCTGCTATAAATCCCTTGGAAACTTTCCTACCTTTGAATGCTGTGAACTGACCGACAGGATCTATAAAAAAATGTAGCTGCTAGTTTTTCTTGGAACAAAGAATGATCTATGAAACACATAAATAGTCACTAAAAGGATACTGAAGTCAACAAGAAACTAAGCCAGAAAACACCTAGGAGAAAAACCATAGTATCTTGCACTGCACACATATATATAAATATATATATGATTATACCGTCTGAAAGACCTTCCAAGCTTCGTCTAGTTAAGTTGCTACATTTGAAACTACACATCAGAGATGAGTTTTAGATAACAGTTGACTTCATCATAAGATGGTATAAACATCTAAATAGCGATCGTAAGAAGAAGTCATTAAATCATGTCAGTAATAAAAGTGTCAACATCAAGAATAAATGCAGACATGTCTCAAGGTGCATTCTGCATACAATGTTCAGCCGTTGTTGTCCTCAAAGTAGTATAACATAAGTTACACCTTGTCTTTAGCAGGTGGTGCTGCTGGTTCTGCTGCTTGCTGCTGTATATTTTCTTCTGGTCTCATGGCTGGGAAAAATAAAACTTCCTGTTGACAAAGAAAAATTGATGTTAACACCTTGCTACATACATTTTTTTCAACCTACTTCTTCTTCAAACACTCCATATCAACCACTCTTTGTGATTTGTATGTGATCTGAGCCTAAGAGCACTTGTATGTTGTGCAAGTTACGTGCCTACAAGTAGTCCAGTACATCAGACTTCTGCGACGCTTTTCCTCCTACCTCAGTCGCAGTGTTACTATTCTTAGCTACACTTGCGAGCCCCTGCAACACGAGAATTATATGACCAAGTTCTTCCAAAAAGTATCAATTAAGCTTGAATATGCAATTACATTTCAGTTCCCTGTGGAGCACTCAACAACAGATGTAAACTTTACCTTGATGTTATTTTGGTCTGTCAAGAACATAGTCAATCTGTCAATGCCAAGACCAAAGCCTCCTGTAGGTGGAAGCCCATACTCCAGTGAAAACAGAAGTTTTCATCTACAAACATAGCTTCATCATCACCGGCCGCCTTGTCCTAGAACATCCATGTTAAGCATTAGCAAGAAATGAACAGCAAAAGTTATCTGGTAAAATGAAAACAAACATTATTCTGTGTCAAATCTTCTTGACGCTCCATATCGACCACTTGTTAACCACTCTGTGTGATCTGAGGCTAAGAGTAATTGTACGTTGTGCCAGTTATGCGCCTACAAGTAAACCAGCACATCCGATTTCTGCAATGCTTTTTATTTACTAGGGTGGCGTCCCTATATCAGTCGCCTCTTACAACAAGCCTTGTAGGTCGCAGTGGTACTATTCTTTGCTTCCTAGAGGCCCCAGCAACACACAGGTGCTGTGTCAAAGGATTACACACAACAGAAGGAAATTCAAATGATTACATATAACAGATTGAAAGTCAAATGATTATATGTTCAAAGGTCTCTTTACAAGTAATATCTGCAGTCATTTTCCAGCACTCACTATTGCAAAGTTAACATATGTACTACACACTAAAAATGGGATGAATAGACAAGTGTCCATTTCTTCTTCCGCAAACGCTACATATCGACCACTTATTAAACCACTCTTTGTGTTTTGTATGTGATCTGAATCTAAGAGCAATTTTACGCTGTGACAAGTTATGCGTCTATGGTGACAAGGTCAGCACATCCGATTTAGTGCCAGCATTTTATTTACTGGGTATGCTTTCCTAGAACTGTGGGACGGATGGGTTTGTCCCTAGACATCATCTAGCTAAAGAAGGATGATCAGCGTCCGAAAAGTATTGTCCTTAGTCAATGCTTGGGTTTGTACCAGTCAAGCCTTTGCATTATCATGTGTTCATTTTAGAAGGTAAACAGAGCAGCAGAACACATATGTCAATATGGTCAGCAAATGATTAGAGCACAAATGGTTATTTGTCAAATTGTAATCTTCATCTTCTTCAAATGCTCCATATCGACCACTTGTTAACCACTCTGTGTGATTTGTATGTGACCTGAGCCTAATGCGATTGTACGTTGATCAGTTATGTGCCTAAACTAAAAGTAGACCAGCACATCCGATTTCTGCGATGCTTTTTATTTACCAAGGTTGCTTCCCTAGGTTTTATATCAGTCATGCGAAATGCCTTTGTAGGTTTTCTCAGTGGCACTGTTCTTTGCTTCCTTAAGGGCCCCGACACCACACTGGCGGTATGGGGAATAAAGACAAGATTAGTAAATCTCGCCCCCAAAAAAAACTCACTTTGGCCTGCTGTTGAAATCTCTCTCGTTGAACTAAAGGATCATTCAACTCTGTGTAGGCATTGATAACTTCCTTACGCATGATAAAACATTCCAGTCTCTCTGTTAAACCAGGGGCAGATCTGTGCCTGCAAGTGTAACAACAAATATAAGAATTGCTTATCAATCATGATTGTCATGTACAAAAAAAGATTGATTAGTTTCGCATCATTTTATTTTATCCCCTCCCGCTATTCTCCTCCTCCTTTACGATCAATTTTAATCTCTCTTTGTGATGTTTGATCTTTGCCAAGAATGTGTACGTTGCACATTGGTTTGGTAGGCCCCTAAACGCATAGACTTTCTACACGCTTAGGACACGCGCATCCAATTTCAGCCAAACCTCTTTAGTCGCCTCTTACGACATGCGTGGCAGGTAAGAGTGGTTCTATTCTTTACAGCCTAAATTTGGGCCCCGGCAACCATTCGGGCAGATCCGCTATTAATTCAGGTGTAGTTCCCAATATACTTGAAGGCTAGATTTCCTAATCATCAGTCTCTTGTCATTCATACAATTCTTACTCCGACTTCTGATGTACTTTAGTTTAGATCCCCAAGTAAAGGATTAGGAAACCTGTAGTCCAAAGGCCATCTTGAACTTTGGGTCAAGGACTCAAACCGAATTCTAACAGACTTGGTTATAAGCAAAGCGGTTATCGACTTCACTATTGGTGTCCTTGTTTCATGTTTGAATTTCTTTCTAACTTACACATATACTGTCAGATGTCTTCAAACAAAATTGATCTAAAGGTGGAAAACTGACTGCACTTAGTCTCCCTATTTTACTTAGCCACTCTCAGCAGACATGGCACGCTACTTTTGAGTATTGTACAAAGCCAGTAGCTCCAGCAGCAATCCTGAGGAACCTCCGAAAAAAATTTACTCTCAACCAAACATAGCATGCTACTTGTGAGTATTGCAGCAATCCTTAGGAACCTCCGAAAGAAAATTTACTTGTCAACCAAACATGGTACAGGTTTGAACCAGCAATATTCCGCAAACAAAATTGCGCAACGACTACGCCACGAGAAGATGGATTCAGGATGTGACATGATTTGAGTATGACAGCTGCAAAGGCGAAAAACCTGGCCAACAACAGACAGAGATTTTGAAGGACTGTTAGGATGGGAAAATTGGCAGTTATTGGAGAACTATCATCATAGCACTCTGGACATGCCCACAAGTACTCCGATCCCTGCCTCAACAAATCCAGCAGCTCAACAAGACAGTTCGATGTTGATTACTCAATTTTTTGGCATGTACCAATATCAAAGCCCATCTCCCTCAATCTGGTCAGCGACTGAGATTCACAACCATGAAACTCCTGTTCGGAAAGACTCAATGCATTAACCCCTTGTTTACCACTACGTGAGGGTAACGTAGTAAATGGGCGTCGGCCATATCCCACTACGTGAGGGTCACGTAGTAAACTCATCGGCAAAATATGTGCAGTAAACGGGGAACTACTGCAACAATAGACTATCTATAGCATTGGGATATCTTCCTTATATAAAACATTGTCATTGGTCAGTTTTTCGCATCCGACGAAGGTTATTTATAACTTTGAAAGAGTGTTTCTCTTTGTCAAAAGTAGTTCAAGCAAAATGGCGTGTAGAAAATCTTCCAGAACGATTACACCAACAGAAAAAGCTTTGGCGTTGTCATATGGTGCTGACGACATATTTAACGATGAAGATAGCGGAGATGATGATATATTCTCATTAAGTGAATCTGTTCACTCAGATTCTGAAAATTCTGTACAGGTGAGAGACACTGATGACGAAAATAGTGATACTGACGAGAATGTGATTTACGTCCAAGAAAGCGTTCTAGAACTGACCCTGTCGCAAGTACTAGTACTGAGCAAATATCAAGTACTACTAGTACATAGAGCAGTACAAACACAAATTTTTATTATCAAAACATACACATACATATTTTATTTCAAAATACGATATTTCAAACAAATATTCCAAAAATAACAGAGTTATTACATTTTCAAATAAGTTGGTAGAAATGCAGAAAAATGCTTGGGATGCTCTGTGCGGTTCGACCTATAACCTGAGGTAAACAAGGGGTTAAGAATGTCATTTCGGTCTATTGCAGCTCCCTATGATATCAACATCCAGCCCGTTCATCACCCCTTACTCATGCGTACCTGGGGGATAAAAATGAAGGTGATGATTCTGATCCCTATCTGTACCAGTAGCCACACCCAATTTGTCTCACCATTCCTGTCTCGACTTTACGAATCATACTCATGGAGTCACTGAGTATGAAAATGCTCATAGGCGGCAAAGTTCTGCTTAGGACAAACTATTGGATGATGATGCGACATATAAGTTCAAAACTGAGCATAAGAGATACAGTGGATCCATCAACAGCTCAGATTTGAATATCTGTACAGATCAACAACACACTTTGTTAATCTAATGATGACATTACTAACCATTTAGATAATGGACTCATTATTTCAGGATGTTCAATGATGAATGTTGGACTGATTATCTTGTCCTCAATAAAATCACCAACCATCTGTGATAGATAAGAAAATATTAGAGATACTCAAGCAAATTAAGTAAACTAACAGTTGACGTAATGAGGGTTTCTGTAGCGTAGAGGTTAGCTGTTCGTCTCTAGTGCTAAAGGTAACTGGTTCGATCCCTTGTGGAGCCATCGGATATTTTCCCACTGATCTCAGTGTAGGTGAGCTCGAGTTCCAAGTCCTATCGGAGGCGGACGATAAAACGTAGGTCCTGTGTTCAATTTGAGCACATAAAAGAACTCTTGGCAGTTCAAAATCGAGAAGAGCAGGCTGGAAGCCACTGTCTGTGCAAAGTTCATTAGAAAAAGATTACCAATAAAATTCTAACAAAATAATACTAGGAACCTCGCGCGCACTGCAGCTGAGAGCTTCCTATGTAAGAAAGAGATCAGAGTATACATGGTTACTCACCAAAGTGTAATGATGATGGTTAAATCAATCAATGACTACCTGGATAAAACAGAGAAATGGAAATGTTCTTTTTAAAACTACAAATAATACTGGGGAGCCGATAGCGAAGTCGATAACAAGATTTGCAAGTAACCAAGCATCGTGCTAATTCTGGAGTTCGAGGCTAATATGGGCACAACAGTTTTTTTGGCCCCAGTGCGCACGGTATGCAGCTGGACTACAGGTTTCCTAATCCTTTACTTGGGGATCTAAATTACAAGTACCTCAGAAGTCGGAGTAAAGTGTGACATCTTAGAAGGGTAGTAAGGTCTAGGTAAATTCTGATTTGCTGTCTAAAATCAACTCTAACATCTTCAAAGGTCTAGGTAAATTCTGATTTGCTGTCTAAAATCAACTCTAACATCTTCAAACAGTTTACCTGTCTACTCGCCTGAGTGGTTACCGGGCCCAAATTTGGGATGTAAAGAATAGAACCACTGTTACCTGCCGCGCATGTCGCAAGAGGCCACTAAGGAGGTTTGGCTGAAATCGGATGCACATGTCCTAAACGTGTAGAAGTCTATGTGTGTAGGGGCCTACCAAACCAATGTGCAAGGTATACACGTTCTTGGCAAAGATCAAACATATCACAAAGAGTGATTTTTTTTCTTTTTTCGTCCGCTTTCAACTCAGACGAGTTTCATCTCTGAAACTGATTTTTGCGTGAAAATCCGTTTTCCAATTTCTTACAATGGCAGCCGTGTGCTCAATGTACTCGTAATTAGTATTCTCTCGCCATACAGGCAGATTTTCTCCGACTTCAGAGGTACTCACGTTATCGTCCTGAGTAAGACCAGGGACTCAAACAAATGCCGGACAGTAGGTTCGAACCCGAGCTATGAGGCGTCTCACAGCTAGCAGGCCGAGCTACTATCAACTACTCTAGACAGTCCCCCACAAAGAGTGATTAAAATTGGTCGTAAAGAACGAACGCAAAGAAGAATACCTGTCTACTGATGTAAGCATCTTCAAATGAGCAACCTGTCTATGATCTATAGATCCCCACCCAAGTTTATGGCTAAGAGCTAAAATATGTTAGACATAACTAGTAAGTAACTAACCTTATCTAGCAGCCTAGCAGTTGTTCTTGGTGGTGTACACTCCACTCCATGTTTTACAGCCAGATCATCCAGGAACTTGCGAGATGCTGTAATGTTAACAAGATACATATGTTTGATTTTGCAAATAAAAAGGGGGACCAAATCTTAAGACTTATAAAATTTTTTTTTAAATCCAGAAGCACTTGAGCTTTCAGCTCGGTGCCATGGATATCGTGTAACCCTTCGGTTTGGTGCCACAAACACTGTAAATCTGGAGAACCTGTGGCTTTTTTGCCAGCCCGTGGAATTGAACCCCGCTTACAGGGGGCTTTTCACTCGTAGTCCAGCGCGCTACAAACACGCTGGGCAGACGGGCAACTCATATTTTTAAAATTGTTGTTAACCGCCTGTACCATTTTTTCAGGCTGCGTAGGGCAGGTGTTCAGATTAGCTGTTCAGGTTAGGATTTTTCATTTATGTCCACAACAGAAAAGAATCCTTGGCATTACCATGAATTCAACACAGGTCTCCCGCATGGGAGCCACGCTCTAATCCATTCGGCTAGATGCTCTGTATTATACCCACATATAAATACATACAAACACTGTGGCTAATGTGAGAAACATTCAACAAATGCCTGTATTATACACATATAAATACTACAAACACTGTGACTAATGTGAAACATTCAACTAGATGCTCTATTATACCCACATATAAATACATACAAACACTGTGACTAATGTGAGAAACATTCAACTAGATGTCTGTATTATACACATATAAATACATACAAACACTGTGACTAATGTGAACATTCAACTAGATGCTCTATTATACCCACATATAAATACATACAAACACTGTGGCTAATGTGAGAAACATTCAACTAATGCTCTGTATTATACCCACATATAAATACATACAAACACTGTGACTAATGTGAGAAACATTCAACTAGATGCTCTGTATTATACCCACATATAAATACATACAAACACTGTGGCTAATGTGAGAAACATTCGACTAGATGCTCTGTATTATACCCACATATAAATACATAACAAAGCAGAACAGCAACAATGGAAATCTTTTGTGGAAGCAGTATGTGTCAACGGGACATGAAGAGGATATTGATAGATATTAACTATATGGAAGATCCAGTAAATGCAGCAAGATAACAAAGTTAGGATTAGCTCAAAGTATATCTTACAGCGGGGGTCTTTATGGTGAAGTGGTTAAGACGTTTGCCATGCATTCTGAAGGTTTTGAGTTTTAACCCAGACTGTGTCAAGTGTAATTGTTTTAAGGAGATCCCTAGGATTATTGCTGAAGCTGCGGAGTTCATGCCGTGTGCAACACTCTCAGCAGGGGGTATGCTATTTCTGCAGAGAGTGACAGAGCTATAGGGAAGGTAAATCCTCAATGCGCATAACTGCACAACATACAATCGCTCTTAGGCCTGGATCACAAAACATGGTTAACAAGTGGTTGATATGGAGCAGTAAAGAAGAAGCACTGTTGGAGATATTGCGAAAAAGATCGGATCACCTATGGACATGTCGGAGTACAATGAAAATATTCCAAATTGAAACAATGAAATCAACAGAACAAAGATAAAAAAATGAACAGAATAGATACCTTCTGTTTGAAGCTCGGTAGCTGCAGGAAATTTAACTCCCATCTCTTTCTCAAGTGTTGGAATCATGGAGACCCTCTTGAATGGAGGAGTAAAGTCAATCTCAAAGCCTTGTCCGTGTGGTCCATCAGGGTGATAAGTAATCTTGTACCCTCCAGTTAACTGCTTCACCAGTCCTGTGTGTGTATAGTCAATTATGATGAGATGAATGAATGAATGAATAACAGTAGATGACACTAATGTTCTATAAGTCTGTCAGGTAAATATACAAGATGAAATATTTACCAGGCACTTGTTAGGGAGGGACACAATTCTTCTTCATTTGTTCTAGTATAAACACTTATAAAACCATTCATGGGGATCTCAGTAGCTAAATCATTGCCTTGAGTTCCAAAGGTCGTAGGTTTGAATTCGAACAACACTGTTCGTTCTTGGTGCATTTTTCAGATTCCTATGATTTCTGCAGAAGCAACAGAGTTTGTAATACAGTCATACATGAAGGTCAATTGACGGAATCCTTTGAGATAAGAACAGGGGTGAGACAGGGATGCCTGTTATCACCATTCCTGTTCTTGCCGGCAAAAGATTGGATCATGAAATCAACAACAACAGCTGGAAGAAGTCTGTTGAAGACCTGTGCTGTTGGGCGTTGAAAGGTGAAGATGAAAGGTAGCTTCCCCACCGTAGTCGCATCCTACAACATGCTTTATAGGTCGCAGTGTTACTATTCTTTGTTCCCCTTGCAGGCATTGGCAACACACAGGTGGAAATAAAGGTTGAAATTTTTTTTAAAAGACAAAATGAAACACAGCATTAAGAAAAGTATGAGAAAGGAATACAAAACACAAAGTATAATAGACATTAAGAAAAATATGAGAAAGGAATACAAAACACAAAGTATAATGTAAGAAAACTGAAAATAGGTTTAAATAAAAGAACAAGTAGAAGTGAAACGAGATATTAAAAAAGGGAGAAAGGAATGAAAATTATGTCAAATTTCTTTTACGGGACTTCACCATCAACCACAGTAAATGAGTCATAGATTTTCCAGGCATCACTTAAATGTTCAGTAGTTTGCCATTGCTGTCTGAACGGTGAGGTATATTTTACCGCTCATGAATTACACGCTAACAAATTTCCTTCCAAACTACCCGCCGCAGAGTTTGAACAAGGTACACTTGAGTTCTGATCGAGCTCACTACCGCTGAAGCTACAAACGCCCACAAGAAAGGAATACAGAACACACACGAAGTATAAAGTAAGGAAACTGAAATAAAGGTTTAGTCAAAAGGAAATAAAAAACAAAAAAAGATATTAAAAAGACGAGTAAGGAATACAGAGCAACAAAAAAGTATAAAAACTGAAACCATGCAATAATGATAACAACAGCAACCAGATTGCTCAGTGTCATCCCTACCTGACAACAAGCTCTCTGTGATGGACATGATATCGTTGAAGTCTGCATAAGCCATGTAAAATTCCAGAGTAGTGAACTCAGGGTTGTGCGTCAGATCAATGCCCTCATTTCTAAACTGTTTGCCAATCTCGTAGACCCGATCGATGCCACCCACAACCAACATCTGAAACCATGAACTAACAGTTAACAAACTAACACGATCGATGAGACCACGGAACTTTAATAAATAGAATAAAAGCAACGAGACAAGATGGGATGAACATGGAACAAAACTATAATATATGAGACCATGGAAAATTAATATGATAGACGAGAACATGGAACATAACTAATAACTGGAAGAAAAGAAACGAGAAAAGACGAACACCAAACAAAACTAATGATAACAAACCTTGAGATACAGCTCTGGTGCAATCCGCATGTATAGATCTTGATTCAAATCGTTGTGGTGAGTGATGAAAGGTTTGGCTACAGCTCCACCTGGTATTAAACTCATCATGGGAGTCTCAACCTGAAACATGCATCAGACATTAGTTCCACAAGATTACAGACAATCACGTTAGCTAAAATACAAAACAGCAGTCAATACTATAACAATTTGTGTTTTAAAAAATACCCGCTGACTCATTCATATACAAAGAAACATCTCTTCTCAGGCAGATGGCTAAGAAATCTCAGTGATTATCTAGTCGCTGTTGTATGTTCATTATATATAAATCAATATCTTCTCTGTGTCCTGTTTGACACATAAGGATTCCACAAAACGATTTCCATTATTGCTGTCCTTGCTAAACTTCCATTAAATATTTTCCACATCAGACCACAATCTTTCAACTCTCCTTCCACCATTTCTTGTCCATGTTTCATTTGGATGTCTAGTCTTTTCCCCTCCGCTGCCCATGCCAATGTTCCTGCTGACATATGACATACACGCCCCATCTTTTAATTATGGTCTCCAATGATGCACAGCTGCAAGTTCATTCACATGTCAATTAACCCATCCGATATCCATCAGTCCTAGCCAATGTATAACCTATCGACTGTCCATCAGAGAACAGTCCTAGCCAATGTATAACCATCGACTGTCCATCAGAGAGCAGTCCTAGCCAATGTATAACCCATCACTGTCCAAGCCAATGTATAACCTATCAACTGTCCATCAGAGAGCAGTCCAAGCCAATGTCCCTACTGGCATATGACATACAAACCAAATCCACCTTCATCTTTTAATTATAGTCTCCAATGATGCCCAGCTGCATGTTCATTCATCAGCATCATCAGGTGCCGTCTCCACGTCGAAGGTTGGCTGCAATGAATCTCCAGCATTCTCTGTCTTTTGCCTTGGTGATGCACACTGCCAGACTGTAACCTGTCCATTTCTTAAAGTTTCCTCCCACTTATCTCTCGCTCTTCCCCCTCAACTTTCCCTCTAGTAAATGTTTTATCATGGTGTCATGTCTTTTTTTGTGCCCAAAATACTTGTCTGAATTTTATTTCTCTTAATAATTGTTTCTTCATGCCTAGTTTTCCTAAAACTTGTTTATTTGTCTGTTTTTCTGTCCATGAAACTCTGCCTATTCTTCTATATATCCACATCTCAAATGCATCAATTCTGTCTTACATCTCAAATGTGGTTGATCTCGTTTGGATATGCCACGATTTTCATTTCACATCTCAAATGCATCAATTCTATCTTCTAACTGCTTGTTCATTGTCCATTTGATCATTCTCATTTTTAGCCTGTTTGTAATTTGTTTGGATGTCAGTAACTTTCTCATACTATTGAAATTATCCTTGGCCATTCCTATTCTCTTTTTAATTTCTGTTATACATCTGCCATCATCTGACCAAGATATAAGAAACTTTTTACTTGATGTAGTAATTCTCCATGTATTTTTATATTCATTTTAGGTTTCTCCATTTCCTTGTTGATCACAATAGTTTTTGTTTTCTGTATGTTAATGTCTAATCCATATTCCTTGCTAGTTTTGTCCAATTGGTCCACTAGTTCTTGTTCACTTTCTGCTACTAATACTGTGTCATCTGCATATCTTAAGTTGTTTATTATTTTCCCATTGATCTTGAGTCCTGACATTCAATCTAGTTGTTTGAAGATTTTCTCTGTGTAGATGTTAAATAGGCTTGGTGACAGAATGCATCCTTGTCTCACTCCTCTCTTTATGTCTATGTATGGAGAATAGCTATTTTCATTCAAATGACAATTTTTTTTTTAAAAACCACATTAAATATTGGACAAATCTTACCTCTAGAAAACCCATACCATCAAAAAATTTGCGTAGATAATTGATGATTTTAGCCCTTGTGATAAATATATTCCTCACTGGTTCATTGATCATTAAATCCAAATATCGCTGACGGTATCTTGTTTCCTGTACAAATACAAGGTACATTTTAGAGAACTGTAAAAATTGGAAATACATTTATAAAAATACCTAAAATATTAATTGGCACTGCAAAGTTTTTGAACTTGCCACCAAAGTCATAACAGACTTTTTGCTGCCTAGATGGCACCACTTATTCATAGACGCTTTTTTGTCTTTGCTTTTTTATTGACCACTATTCAACGTCTCCTTTTATATGGTATGAGCCGAAGAGCATTGGCAACCCAATATTCCCCTCTAGAATCCACTGCATGACAATTGTAATGGTTTCTGTATCACTTCTGTGCAAAAAAGACCTCAAAATGATATAAATTCTGTAGTCTGTTCAATGTGTCACTGAATCTGAAATGGGGTCTCTGTGGCTAAGTAGTTATGCATTTGTTGTGTGTTCCAAAGGTTGGGAGTTTGAATGAGACATGCCGTTCTGTTCACGATTGCATTTTTTTCAGAGGCCCCTAGGACTGTTGTAGGAACTAAAGAGTATGTGTTTTATGCAATACCTCGGCGGGTGGCGTGCCATTTCTGCAGAGAGGGACCAAGCCATATGGGGTAAAACCTAGTGCAATGAAGTCAATCCTTCAGCTTTAGGCCATTTAGAACTGAAATGAGAATACACTTACAATATACTTTAACAGAGAAGCTGATGAGTAGCATACCTTATCTTTTACACCGTAGTAGAGATGTGGCAGCTGCCGCAAACAAGGAGCCAACAATGTTATTGTGGTTGGTACAATGCTGAGCTCACCTTTCTTGGTTTTACCTATAACAAAATAATAGACATTAGATTAGTACACCAGCCATGAAGACAATATAGATCACAATAGTAAGATGTTATCCCAATAAACCAGTGCTGCCCAGCACGGTGCTCACATGATACATCTCTGGCACCCTATTTTACTCATCCAGTTTTAACGTCAATCAGAATTTTAAGGAAAAAATATTTCTTAATAACAGTATGTTTCAGTTTATTCGTAAACATATTACACAACCGCAACTTGTAGTCTGTCATAATTTTGTTAATAATACTATGGTTGTGGGTTTGAGTCCGGACAGAGACACAAGTGCAAATTTTAATGAGATCCCTAGGATTGCTGCAAGAGCTACGGAGTTTGTGCAATGCTCTTGGCAGATGGCATGCCATCTCTGTCGACAGGGACAGAGCCATATGAGGAAAACCGGTGCAATGAAGTCAATCCTTCGCCATTGGACCTTTTATTTTTGGACTAATTAGAGGTTCGGTGTTTGTCTCTCATGGCAAAGGTACCCGGTTTGCTCCCTTCTGAGCCTTCAGGATATTTTTCCAGAGATCCATGATCGCAGTGTAGGTGAGATCAAGTTCCTAGTCCTATCGGAGAGGGACGATACAAAGTAGGTCATGTGTTCAATTTGAGCATGTAAAAGAAACATGGGCACTTCAACAAAAAAAAAAAAGGCCGGAAAGCCACTGCCCGGGCAAAATTCATTTGAAAAAGATTTAAAATAAAATTCAGACCAAAATATCTCCACCATCTTCAAAATTACATTGGGGACCCTCGCTGGTGCTACGGAGTTCATGCACTGCAACTGAGATTTTCCAGTGTAAGAAATAGGAGCACACATAACTCACTGAAGTCCAATGATGGTTCTATCAATCAATATTACTTTATTATTGCTATTATAATGGCAATTGCCACACAGCACCTCAACAGTCATTAGTCAGATGCACCACAATATCTAAAAACGCTGAACAGCACTGCAATAAACTATGCTGACAGATTGAGAGATGGATGCCAATATTGGTACAGCCCGTAAAGAGTGACATACCAAATATGCAAAAAGACTGATTAATCAACATCGAACTGGCGTGTTAAGCCGCTGCTGGATTTGTTGAGGCGGAGATCGGAGAAAGTATGGACATGTCCGGAGCGCTATGATGATAGTCCTCTGATGAAAAGTTAATTGCATATCCTTTATAGGACTTTGCGAATCAACCCAAGCTTTTTAACGCTGTTTGTAATTTTTCTAGGTATTATGTTCAGTAGTTTGCCATTGCTTTCTGAACGGGTGGTGCCATAGTCCTTTGTAAAATCAAATCGGAAAATTTGCAACCAAACTGTCCACAGCGTGATTCTAACTCAGAACGTCAGGGTTAATAGACCGAGTCACTATCCCCTAAGCCATCAGTCCTCTGATAAATGATGTAAAATTAAAAGTTTAGACTTAACTCCTTGTGAACCAAACGCCACACTATGCGGCTTTAGGTTGGACAACTTTTTACCAGGAGCCACACTAAAGGGAGTTTTTATTCTGAATACAAATGGCTTGTAAACATGGCTTTTGCCCTGGTCCACTAAGAGTTAAAAAACAACATATGTTTATATGACATACCAGGTTTTCCCTTGACACCCACAATGTCTCCTCTCCGTAGTTTATCTACAATCTCATCAAAAGCTTCAGGACTTTCATAATATCTGCAATACAAATTCCCACACATTAATACTCTAATGATATTAAACCAAAATTTTGATAATTTTAAAAGAAAGTATGCTTCTGAAATAGAAGTCTAGTTTTTGACTTTTATTTCATTTTTAGTCACATTTTCATTTTAGGGTCGTTATGGATTTGACTGATTGTATGTTTTATGTCTGCCGTATAAGAAGTCTGAATTTCTTCGTTTTTAGAAAATCTTTTGCTTGATAAAGGCCTGTTTTATTTTGAGTCTACAATATGCTAGTTTTAACTTGAACTTCTTCGAACACTCCATATTGACCACTTGTCAACCACTCTGTGTGATTTGTATGTGAACCTAAGAGCAATTTGCACCAGTTATGCGCGTACAAGTAGGCCAGCACATCCGATTTCTGTGTTCTTTTTATTTACTAGGGTAGCATCCCCAGGGCCTACATCATTTGTCTCTTACGACATGCATTGTAGGTTGTAGTGGTACTATTCTTTGTTTGGCCCCGGCACCACACTGGCGTAACTTTAACTTGAACTAAGAACTGTTTATTGAATGAACATCTATGTTATATAAGTCATTAGATGTGAACAATCCTTAATTCATCAACTAATGTCTGCACAGAATAGAGGGACTGAGATGATATGATAGCATATCGAGACAGATCCCAGTGAACTAAGAGGTGAAGAAAAGACAATGAAACACTGAGAAAACCTGATGGAAGTATAACATGAAGGGAAAGCAAAAGGGAAAAAAGCCTAGACAGAAATACACAAAGAAGACATTTGGAGACAGAGATTAACAATACATGGATACGCTGGAAGGAGCTACACAAGATAGCTCTTCTTCTTCGCGTTCGTTCTTTATGACCAATTTTAATCACTCTTTGTGATATGTTTGATCGCAAGACGTATGCACATTGGTTTGGTAGGCCCCTAAACGCATAGACTTTTACACGTTTAGGACATGCATCCGACTTCAGCCAAACCTCCTTAGTCGCCTCTTATGACATGCATGGCAGGTAACAGTGGTTCTATTCTTTACACCCCAAATTTGGGCCCTGGTAACCACTCGGGCGCACAAGATAGCTAAGACTTGGCATGTCCCCAATCGGGGTTAAAAAGCACAGAAGAGATATGAACAATCCTAACTGGATAAGGTGCAAAACCAGGCGCTTCATGTCATCACAGGAGCAATGAAAACAACACCAATAGTGTAGATGGAAAGAATGGGGGGAATACAAGCACTGAGAGAACGCAGAGACACAAAAGTGATGACGCAGGCAGAAAAGTTTCTGAGTATGCCAAGCCACCCAATGGAAAACAGATTCCAAAATCTAGCATTGGGGCGGCTGAAAAGAAGCAGCTTTATTCACCAGGCCAAAAGACTGAATAGGCAAACCTCAGACCTACCAAAAGTTGACATTCCCCTAAAGTCTGTGCCAGAGCAAACCCCTTGGAGAGAGGAGACTGAACCAGAAGTACGAGTATGTATCCAGACAGAAGTGAAAGGAATATTCGACAAGGATGAGCAGAACAGCATACAACGCAAGACAGTCACTCTCAGTTTACTTGATGAAGAATACCCACATGACCTCTTGATCCGGGTATACACGGATGGGTCAGCAGAAAATGCAATGAAGAATGGAGGAGCAGGAGTGTACATAGAATACCCAAACAACGCTAGAGATGCGATTAAAGTACCAACGGGAAATTCTGTCACAACTATGATGCAGAAATTCAGGCAATCAAGGTGGCAACTGAAAAAATGTTGAATACCAGACCCGATCCTCAACCTGTTGTATTTTTGACTGATGCAAAATCAGCACTCCAATCCAGAAAATTGCCAGGTCTACAGACCCTACTGTCTAAATTGTCCAAGCATTGCAGGGTCGTCTTGCAGTGGATACCCTCTCACTGTGGAATACCAGAAAATGAAACAGCAGACCGATTGGCCAAGGAAGATGCTGCAGGAGAGCAGCCGGATGTGCCAGTTACCTACCACCAAAAGAAGAGGATGATTAAATCAATGAGAAAGCCACAAATACCAACACAAGACGATTACTATAATATGAGCAGATTGGAACAAGTTGTGATTCTGCGCCTTAGAACAGGACACAATCGGCTCCGCAGCCACATGTATACAAAATTCAAGATTGGCAATTCAGCCATGTGTACATGTGGACAGGCAAACCAGACTGCAGAGCACATACTTCAAGACTGCCCCAAATATGATACACTGAGGCAAACTCACTGGCCTAATGAAACAACACTCGACATAAAACTACACGGACCTCTATGTGAGCTACAAAAGACAGTGAAGTTCATACAAGAGACAACATTGAATATATAGACATATTTCAGCGAACGAAAGGAAGGAAGGATGAATGAACAATCCTTACTTTGAGTTAGCCATGACCTGAATTTTCACCGATTCTCCTCTAAGATCATAGAAGATCAACTTGGCACCAGATGGTCTCTTGGCATGAATCCGACCTGAAATAAATGAAATTCTCTTCAGTATAACCAATGACTTGCTGTATAGTTATTCAGACTTGCAGAACAACAACTATACATATTTACTACAATTGGTATATGCATTTGGAGAGCTGCATAGTTGTTAGTCAACACGCTTTATTAGGCCAGAAATTGCAAGTTCTTCTAGGACAGCGTTTCCCAAACTTGGGTCTGTGAGGTACTCACAGAGGGTCCTCAAATGCTTGAAGAAATATTATGATCTTTGACATTTCAAACAGAAAAATAAATTTTATATAAAAACAGTGGTAAACTAGTTTTGCGGCAAAATCAAACCAGACCCTAAATTTTCTGACAAGACAAAATGAAAGATTATTCAAGTTTCGCAGTCTGAGAATATTGCTTACTATTGTAACACAAAGATAATGCATTCCTGTCCATTCTCATATATAGAAACCTTTGGGGTACGCGACAATGCAAAGTTTGGGAGCCACTGCTAAAGGGTTTTCATAGCATGCCCTGTAAGCGTTGTTTATGAGATCCTTGCATCGTTTTGTTGGTGTAGGTATGATGGACAGGACAGCAGGATATGCTCTGGAATCTGTTTCACTCTGACATGCACACTGTGTAGCCATATGCATTTATGCGGTGCAGGTTGTTTTTGTATTCATCAACTGGTGTCTGCGCAGAATAGAGGGAATAAGATGGTATGATAGGTCACAAATGAGGAACTTATGGAGAGAACAAGACAGATTCAGTGAACGAACAGGTTAAAAAGACGCTGGCGTGGATAGGACACACTTTGAAACCGGAGGGGAATATAACAAGAAGGGTCCTTGCCGGGAACCCGCAGGGACAGCGAAAGAAGGGGAGGCCGAGTAATACATGGAGACGAGATTTGGAGGCGGAGATCAACAATATAAAGAAGAGCTGGAGGGAGCTGCAGGAGATAGCTAGAGATAGGAAGACTTGGCATGAGTTGGTTGAGGGCCTATGCCCCAACCCGGGTAAAAAGGCAAAGAGAGAGAGAGGTTGTTTTTGTGGAGGTACGGCTGTTTTATTCTGGAATTAGTTCACACAGGAGACAGTTCACAGTTGTTAGCATTTTGTGTGATTTTTGTTGGCACAGGAACGAAGCAATTATGGGGTGAACCATTGCAGTGAAGTTGGAACAGTACATATGAACACGGTGTAGTCTGAGCAGGCATCATACTATTTCTGTGGTGGTTGAGCTGCAGTGTCCTGTTCTGAGACGGAAGACTGTTGCCTGCAGATGGGATCATGTGGGTGTTTGCTGTTTGTTATCTCCATAAATGTTTGTATTTTTCTTGATATGTGCCTTGACCTCTGGTAGTGGCGCTGGGTGTTTGGGTTGTACCTTCTTTATTCAAAGCGAGTATGATTTGGCAATGTCAGCAACATAGTGCTTCTGCGTTCGCATACTATAAAGTCAGGCGTAGCTGTGCGCATAGTGTGGTGCTTCTGACTGATTTTCGCGTGAAAGCCTGCCTACAGTTTTATTGGTTTCCGCGCCATACAGGTGGGCCTTTCCCGACTTCAGGGGTAACACGGTACTGTTTCCTTATTAATAATTAACATGGAAGTCTTAAAGGCTTAGAATACAAAAGGTAAGATCAGCCTTTGCCATTCTGAAGAACATATGGAGCTCAAGAATGATCAGGAATAAAACTAAGATAATGATATTTAACTCAAATGTCAAGGATGTCCTATATGGAGCGCACATATGGAGAACAACTAAGGGAACATAAAAAGTTGCAGACATACATCAATAGATGCTTGCGCAGGATACTCCTTCTGCGATGGTACGACAGGACTACAAACAGGGAACTCCGGGATAGAACAGGACGACAGGTGGAACAAGATATAAGGAGCAGAAGGTGGTGATGGATAGGACACACACTGAGGAAAACCCCTAACAGCATCACCAGACAGGCTCTTCGATGGAACCCCCAGGGCAATAGAGGTAGGGGAAGACCCAGGAACACCAGGAGACAGGATACAAGACAATGGGGAGAGAGATCTGGAAAATATGGCCTTGGAAGGCCTTGGTTTGGACCTATCTTCCCTAGGGGCAAAGAAGAAGGTGGAAATCTGAAAGCAAATGAGTATGAGAACTGACCGTTCCTTGTCAGACATTAACACTAAAATCTGATTGCAAACAGATACAAAGACATGTGACTGCCTACCTGCAACTGTTACCACTTGTTCCAGAATGTTTCCAAGTTCTATATTTTCAAACTTCTCAATGAATTCTGTCAAGGACATCTCCACATGATATTTGTGTGGATATGGATTCTCACCCTTTTCTTTGAGACTTGCAACAGCACGAGATCGCAACTTGAAATATTCCTGCCAAGATCAAATATATATTTTTCAAATATATATCTAAAAACTTATGCAAACATGATTTTTAAAAATAAAAAAGTGCATGCCATCCTTCAGTTCACTTGAATTATTGTCCGCCTGTGTGTTACCGGCACTCGCAATGGGAGCAAAGAATAGTAACACTGTGACCTACAAGGCATGCCATAAGAGGCGAGTGAGGTTGGAGCCTAAGGAAACTAGCCTAGTAAATAAAGAGTGTTGCAGAAATCAGATGTGCTGGCCTACTTGTAGGCGCATAACGTACAATTGCTCTTAGGCTTGGATCATATACAAATCACACAGAGTGGTTAACGGGTGGTCGATATGGAGCGTTTGAGGAAGAAGAAGACTGCCTGGTACAGAATAGTGAAAACTCATACATCCTTATGGATCAAAAACAAGTTTCAAGCGTTTTCTTACCGTGACAATTTCTCTTCATCGTCACCTTTTTCTTTGGCAACCGCAGGACTGTCTCCAGCTGTCTCTTGAGCAGCAACTTTTTCTGCTTTCTTTTGAGCTTGCCGCTCGGCTTTCAGTCTTCGTTTCAGTTCACTGAAAACAGATATTTGTTCACTCATATGTAGAGATATTATATTAAAAGTAGACAGTAAAAATAATAATAAAACAAAATTTCCTGTAGACTTTTCAGACAGTAATATTGAAGTCACTGCACGCACTTTACATTTGTAGAGCCTAGTGTGCAGGAAGTTGGAATTACTTTTCTCGCGCTAGAACATCGAGTGTACGATTTTACCCACAACCCTCTTTTGTCTGAGTCGACAGGTGAGTGCTTATGCATTACGCTAATCCGTCACATGACAGTAGGAATACTACTATAAAACAGATCTTGCAGCAAATGAAAACGCATCATCTTTAAATAGCTTGTCCTTAGCAGAACTTTGCCACCCCAACAGTCCTCCGGAATTTCTCTCATAGGCCAAATGTCCTGCCTCTGCAGTCGTCATGTTCAAACCATCAGTTACATCCCGAATCCATCCTCTCCGTGGTGTTCCTCCTCTTCTCTTTGCCAATATGCCTCCTTCCATGAGGGTCTTCTCCAGCCCTGCATGTCTTTTTATATGTCCAAAGAAATCTCAATTTTCTCTAACAATAATATGGAATACAACATAATATGGAATACAACAATGAAAACTACATTACTATTCAACATTTTTTGAATCAATTAAGTATAACACTGCCCAAATTTCTTGCTGTAACTAGCGCAGAGGTTGTTTTCCCTCAGCTATGGATTCAGGCATAATAATGGCGTCCTAATTGTGTACCTCTGACTGATTTTTGCAGTGAAGGCTTGCTTTCCTTATCACCAGTGTCCCTAGCCATTCAGGCAAGCCGTAATTCAACTTAGGTACTTGTAATTTAGATTCTCCAAGTAAAGAATCAGGGTCTCATGTAGTTCAACTATGTATCGTGCGCACACCGAGAATTTTTGGCCCAAGCTGGCTTTGCACCACAGAATTTCCCTAGACATGTGACCACTAGCGCATTATCAACTCCGCTATCGCAGACCCTTGTGCAGAGGTTGAAAACACATCTTGCAGCAATGCAAGCTACTTCAAAATTGTAATATAAGCATACCACAACCAAAATAACTTGTATTATCTAATATAGAGGCTGACCCAAAACAAATTAGTATGGTCTAGACCAGTGCTATCCAACGTTTTCATATATTGGAACGCATCTGACTAGTGACTGGAGGCTCGGGAGCTATGTGATAATTGAAATAATAATTCTAGTAAGAATAATAAGCATGTGTGGTGCCGGGAAGCAAAGAATAGTACCACTGCAACCTACAAGGCATGCCGTAAGAAGCAACTGATGTAGGACCTAGGGAAGCTAACCAAGTAAATAAAAAGCATCACAGAAATCGGATATGCTGGTCTAATTGTAGGCGCATAACTGGCACAACATACGATCGCTTTTAGGCTCAGATCACATACAAATCACAGAGTGGTTAACAAGTGGTTGATAGTGAGCGTAAGAAGAATAATAAAGTAATATTAACATGAATAACAATAATAACAGATGAAAAATTAATCTTGACAAGTTTTATTTTTTGTAATGATGCAAAAAAACACCAATCATACTGTTTTTAAATCTCTTTAAATTCTGATTAACATTTTAAAGCCGGAAGAATAAAATAGAGGGCCAGTGGGCACCGTGATGATCTAGACATATAACAACAAAACTTCTGATATGCAGTAATAGTACTGTAAAGTAAACATCTTAACCCTTTAACTGCTAAGGACGGGTATAGACGTTTTTCCCATTCACTGCTAAAGACAAGTTAATAGGTGTGTTATTATCTCTCCTCTGTGGGCTTAAGACAACATGTTATACATTTCTACTGTCACTGCTAAAGGTGTACATTCACGTTTATGACCTAGAAACAAAAAGTAGCTATTTTTAGCTCCATCTTCAGAAAGTATGTAGCAGCGAAAGGGTAAAGCAACATTTCCTAAAATATTTTGTCAACTGAGAATCTTCTAACTCTGAACTATAATAAAACAAACAACAAACTAAATTTGGTCAAATTACCCTGATTTTAACAAATGTTGTGTGCTATGAAAATAAGCAACTGGTGGAGTAAACATGGAGAGCCTCTTCTGTGTAATCACATGTTTTAGTTGTGTGAAAATCACATTTCGACTGTTCACAAATGTACTCAAACATTTTGCACTGAGCATTGTCACAAGGACAAATGTCTTAAATCAAATTGTGTCAAAATTTTACAAAGACTTGTCTGCTGAATGTGAAGAAAGCAGGAAGCGTATGTTCGGAGATTCAGTATTCTTCTCCATTTTGATAAGAGTGACCTTGACAGTTCCTGCCAAAAACAAACAAGAACACAGTCAACTCCCCTTTCATTTGAAAATATTTTGTTAATAAACATTTTTTTTTCAATTTGTTTTAATCAAGGATTGAATAAACAAAGAATGCTCAAAAGCAGCAAACTAAAATTGACAAGTAACATAAGTTTTAACAGATGAGAAGAATAAGAGAAAGACACTACACTGAAACTTGCCTAAGGGTGTCCTGCAGACTAGTTAGTGGATTTTCCTATATGTTAAGAAATACCCTACCTCACTGATCAAGACTATTCTAAAACTAAAATTTCACTATGTGGCTCCTATAGGCCGCTGGGAGCGCACTATTTGTTTTTGAATCTTAAAGAAAATTCATTTACCTACAAAATGGTACATTACTCATAAAAATTGGTTAATAATTATGAAAACTGCAGCTGAATTTGTAATACACCGCAATAGGAAAATAGGACCTAAAGTTAATTTTGCCAAAAAAACTTTTTCAATCCAGTAGCTAATCAGTTAACACTTTAGACTTTGCCAGCCTAATTTTCTTATTTCTCTAATCTGTTGCCTCACATCAAGATAAGAAGAGATTTCAGAACGGCTTTTTCCTCAAAACCTTTTCATTGTTCTGTAAATGTTCTTCTTCTCGTTCGTTCTTTACACAATTTTGATCACTTTGTGAAATGTTTGATCTTTGCCAAGAACGTGTATACGTTGCACATTGGTTTGGTAGGCCCCTAAACACAGACTTCTACACGTTTAGGACATGTGCATCCGATTTCAGCCAAACCTCCTTAGTCGCCTCTTACGACATGCGTGGCAGGTAACAGTGGTTCTATTCTTTACACCCCAAATTTGAGCCTCGATAACCACTCGGGCGAGTTTTCAAATGAAACTGAATAATAAACAAATTTTGTTAACAAAAAAATGAACAGTGAATAAAAGTACACTAAAATTTAATTGTCAATATAACACAAAATTGGGGCATCCGTAGTTTCCTGGGCTCCAAGGAGCAAAGAAGAGTAACACTGCAACCTACACGCATGTCATAAGAGGTGACTAAGGTAGTAGCCGAGAAAAGATACCCTAGTCAATAACAAAACATTGCAGAAATCGGGTGTGCTGACCTACTTGTAGGTGCATAACTGGCACCACATACAATCGCTCTTAGGTGATGACATGCTCAGATCACATACAAATCCCAAAGAGCGGTTCAACAAGTGATCGATATGGAGTGTTCAATGAAGACGAAACTGAAGGTTATCCAGGAACTTGTGTGCCTGGAGATTAAGTTATCATAAAAACCTCTCACTGAGGGGAAATCAACAGTGGATTGGCAAAGTAGCAACTACATTTTCCAGAATGACAAGGAAGTCTGGAAAATTAATAAACAAAGTGTACAAAAAAGCAGCTCTACAGGGTTTGTTTGTTGAGCACACTATTATACTGTGGGTCTGAATCCTGAACTCTTTGCTCCTGGCAGGAAAATAAATTCTTTTAATATATAAAAATAAAACATTTTTAAATGAGATATTCTAGATGTATTCTTCTTGGCATATCATGGAATTACAATGTAACAAATAAATGAGTACTTGAGAGAGCAGTAACTCCTACCTTGTACACTGTCCTCAAGCAAAGACATCTCTGTGAGCTAAGCACTTCTTGTGCATGGAAATTGGTTGAATTCCCAAGTATCTCCTATGGAGAGTTAATCTCTGAGAAGAGACCAACTGAAAGAACCTAAATGCAATGTAAGGATGTCTGTAAGCAAGATTTGAAGACTGGACAACACATGGAAAAGTCGCAAAAGAGAAGCACCTGGAGAAAGGATGTGCAAAGTGGACTATAGCAATTTGAGCAAGAAATCTGATAAAACAAGAGGTTTTACTCCAGTGGCACAGCTATATGACTATTCAGAACTGAAAATGTATACTAGTCTAGTATACTACTAGTACTACTGCGGTGGTTGGGGGGAGGGGGAGTGTATGTGTGTGTAGCAATTAAAATTAAGGACAGACCGCACTCCTATATTTAACGATTTTTCTTAAAAAATGAAATTTGAGTTTTTTTATATTTTAGGTAATACATCCAATTTCGAACAAGAATCTATCTTTAGTTTGAAAAAATGTAGTTTTGTATTTTAATTACATTTTTAACTAGGCATGTATGTTTTTTAGCTAATTATATAGGAAATATCATAACTTTGCTTCAACAGATGGTAGCAAAGTGTTTATAGTAATATGGTAGTGCAGATAGATTAACTAATAGCATCATTAAACTTATGCAGCGTGATTATGATGAGCTTGTATGAAAAATTCTGGGAAACTAGAGCCCATTGGTTGGATAAATAGTATTTGAGCCATATTTAAACATCACAAAGATAACCATGAGAACTGCGATAGGCTGAGTAGCTTGTGCCCTAAAGATAAAGTTTTAGTTGATTAAAAACACACTGCCTAATTTTATTGTTGACAACATAATGCAAGTATTTGTCAAGCTATCTTGCGACTTCGTTGACAAAATATATTCATGGTGGTTCTCACAATGCTAATGAATCTTTCCATAATCTTATATGGACTTGGTGTCCTAAGATCTCATTTACTTTGAGGAGGAGCTTAAAAATAACTGTCAATGATGCCAATATTGTAGTTAATAATATGAAATTGTGCCGATATGAAACTTTTTTTTAGTTTAACTTTTCCTTTGGAAAACATTATTTTCAGTATTTTGCTGTCATCTATAAAAACCACATATCTTCCTTACTAATACAGAATTTAGGCACAAAAGATAGAAAGATGTAAAACAATTAGCATTAGCATCTAAAGCATGGGCTGAGGCAAGTTTGTATGCTCCTGGGGAATCTTAAAGTAAATTAATTTGGTCAATAATTGAAAATATGTTAGTTTTTGGCTTTTTCTCAAAATTGTTATTTTCCATAAATGTATGTCACTAAATACACGTTTTTCAAAAACTACTCAAAGGATTGCTGTATAAATTTGCATACTTCTTTCTTGTGCATATTTGATCATCCCCTACCACTTTAATAAGAATTCATTGAACAGTTTTTGTGTCTCGTGCAAAAGAATATCTCCTACCCCATATTTTTTAGTCAAAAATCTGGATTTGCATTAAAAAATTCAGAAAAACTCATTTTATTATACTTTATAAATATTTTGCTACCAGTTCAAGATATGCCGATTTACAATAACATCTGAAAGTTCTATAGTGCTAACCTGAATAGAACATAAATCATCCTGTATTTTGCAAGGTCACTTTTGGACATTTTTCCTTAAAACCCCTCTATATTAAATTTTTTTCATAGAATATACAGGCTTAGATTTTTTTCCCGAGTTTTTACATCAAGTTGATCATTTAGAATCATAAACGCAACCTCAATTATCAATATTTCTGTTTAGGGGTGCCGTCTCGACGTCTGTCCTTAAAAGTTAAATGGCCCATAAAAGTCATAGAATGTCAAACTAAATTACTAATATGCAAACGATTATATATTATATACAAAATATAATATTAATCTGTGTCAGTATACATTCACCGTGACACCACTAGGTAAGCATTAGTATTTATGTGTTATAGTTTGAATGATGTAACTATCGGTAACTTCAACTGTTACCTGGGGTAATTGACTTGAAATTAAGTTAAAATTCTTGTGTTGATCCACGGATAGAAACTCATTTTTGATTCAATGACAAATATTCATATTTTTACATAACAATTATTAATATGCACCGTTATCCGTTATGCAGATTAGATCAAAGATTTTGAAACTCAATGATGTGTATCGAGATGATATGCCACTATACCTCTGAAATATTAGAAATTGTGAGAGAAGAATGATATGATGATTATGATGATGCAACTTCAACTCCGAAGTTGAAGAACTCAATTGTACGTGTACACATACCGGTATTTGATTGCATAGTCAAATCTGCATTTTGCTCAAAATAAATAGTCCATGGTGAGGGCCGAATATAGTTATTAATTAATCATCGCAATTTATTTTACGGTACATGCACTAATCTCAGCTGATAAGTGTGGTGTCAACTTACTTTTTACTAAGTGTTTCTCCATGTTCCGCCATGTTGCTACACGTGAGAACGCCAAAATTCATGACGTGCAAACAGTTATTTTATTCTGAACCGATTCTTAAACTGGTCAAAAATATTGCACGAAATCGAAATATAACTTTTTTTTTTTAAGTCGTATAAGTGAGAGAACAGGAAGTTCTTAGTTCCCAAACAGTTTAATTTTAGATTTGGGGCGTTAAATTCGGAGCAAAAGGTTCAATTTTTCACCGCTTTGAGAGACATTTCCCTTCTGTGCATGTTTACTACGTTATTGCAGAAGGAATAATATTGAAAATGTCGTTATTACTTATGTACCACTTGAATATGGATGGTGATCGAGTTTATACATTAAAGGTACTATATCGACTATTGTATCAGTATTGTTTATTGTGTCATTGATTTAATAACACATTCACTGGATATGATTCACTACCTACCGTCGGTACCGAATTGAAAACACGCCGTGGTCGAATTATTTTTTTTCATTCCGTGCACGGACTGGACGTGTATGATAATGTATGACTTATAAGTATAAATAAGTATACATTACTATATGTACACATTTTTAAAAGCTGTAGTTTTAGTTTTCTACCGTCAACGGATTTTTATGACATACAATACATTTAACATACAATCATAATTCAATGCGAAGAGAATGTGGGATCATTGTGTGGGAACCACTAGCAGTTTGATAAGTGGAGAATAAAACGGTCCTCTTTGTTCGTTCTTATGTAACTACATAAACCACTCTTTGTGGTGTTTTTTATTTGAACAACATACATGATGTTGCTGACGCCAGCCAATTGCATTATGATTATGTTTAAATTAAAACAAAAGTGATATTTTTGTCCGATTTCATATGCACATTTGTTTGTGTTCACTCTCCCAGTTGTTTCGGCACTGTAAATTTGACAGTATTGATCTTTTTGTCATGAGTGTGACTTACCACCGCAAAAGATGCGTACAAATTGTACAGTAGCACTAGCAGGCACATCAAATTATTATGAAGCCTTCAATAAATGCTGGCAGCGAATATACCATATTTTGCTGACTAGGTTTGAGATATTCAAAATGGTGCATGGTCGAATTGAGTGAAAATGTGTCTATTCTTTATGTGCTCTTGGGTTCGAAGGACTGATGATTTTTTTAACATTATAATAGGGCTAATATTTACACCACCTGTGTGGTGCCGGGGCCCGCAAGAGAAGCAAAGAATAGTACCAATGTGAATGTGACCTACAAGGTAAGGAGCGACTGAAGTAGCATCTAGGGAAGCTACCCTAGTAAGTAAAAAGCTTCACGGAAATTGGATGTGCTGGCTTATTTGTAGGCGCACAACATACAATCGCTCTTAGGTACAAAACACACAATCGCTCTTAGGTACAAAACACACAAAGTGGTCGATATGGAGAATTTAAAGAAGATATTTGCATGTAAATTACCGTGTTCAATATAATCTATCAAACTTATTTTTTTTTTAAATTAACAGAAGATTGATCCTGAAGGTAAACCAACAGTGTCAGCACATCCAGCCAGATTTTCTCCAGAGGACAAGCATTCTCGGCACAGAATTATTACAAAGAAACGTTTTGGCCTTTTACCAACTCAGCATCCAAAAATAGTCATGTGACCCTGACTGTTCATCAAGAAAACAACTTCATAACAATCTGTTGTGTATATGACTACAATTTCTTTGTCAGATTTTGAATGTTCGACGTTTGTGACCTTGCATATATAAAGCCATGATAGTTGGTTACATATTTTATCTTTAACATCCAAAAATTGTAACCCTCCAACAAACAAAAATATATACTTTGAACTGTACTTTCTTAATTTAAGCACATTTTATAGTATGATTTCTGATGCAATGAGTGATGTGATTTTTGTTACTCCTTATTAAAATGAAACGTAAGAAAGTAATGTGCTTATTGTTTATTTGTTTTCTAGAGGTATGCTACTTTTGTATAGCTCTAAAGGACTGCAATGTTCAAACTTGCCTTACATCATGGCTAGCCACAAATACCAACACAAGACGACTACTATAATATGAGCAGATTAGATTGTCATTCTGCACCTTAGAACAGGACACAATCGAATCCGCAGGCACATCAGACTGCCATCAAACTTCAAGATTGCCCCAAATATGATATACAGAGGCAAACTCACTGGCCTAATGAAACAACACTCGACATAAAACTGCACAGACCTCTGTGTGAGCTACAAAAGACACTGAAGTTTATACAAGAGACAACATTAAATGTATAGACAATATTTCAAGCGAATGAAAGGAAGAATCATGGGCATGCTTAGCAGTAGAAGAATAGGATGGCTAGGACATGGTGAGAAGAATGTACAATAGCTGCATACAAGTGTTGTTCTGTGAACTTTCAGAAGGGAAGAGGTACCAAGGCATACCACTACTCAGATATAAAGATGTCTACAATGCCTTAATGAAAAGCTTTTCTATCAGACTCGATAAATGAGACAAACTAGCTGTTGACAGAGTAATGTGGAAAATATTACACAACGCTGCGACATCTTTTGAAAAGAGAATGGATGAGCTGTACTGCAAGAGAAACCTGCGCAAACTCAGAAGTTGTCGCAGTAAAACACTTGTCACTTGAATGTTTGAAGAGGCCATGTACTACTTTTGAATCAGAGTTAAGACAAATGAATCCATTTTTATACATTAGCGCCATGATAACAGTAGATACAGAAAATAAGGGCAGCCCAGACAAAAGCTGCTTTCAGAAATCGAAGCCCTAGATGATTTACCACCTGTGTGGTGCCGGGTCTGCAAGGAAGCAAAGAATAGTACCACTGCAACATACAGGGCATGTCGTAAGAGACTCAAATCACACAGAGTGGTGAACAACTGTCGATATGGAGTGTCAGAAGAAGCAGATATTTTACACGAAAATTCTGCACATCCCATGGCCTGCTAATATGACTAGCTTTGACGGCACTGTCTGGGGTTAACATTTTTCCGCGACTTATGGGGTTCAACCCCGGATCTTCTTTTTCTTCCGCTATCTCTGGCCATTCAGGTTTGTCCAACACCACATGGCTGTTTCCAATGGTTGTGCCACCAGTTATTTGCATATGGCGGTTGAGTCTTTCATATGTGTTTGTTCTCTACACAGTTGTGGTCCCCTGCTGATGAAATCCGGATTTGTCTGAAGTCATCCAACTCTGGGTGAATTTTGCTGCCGGGCTTATCAATCCAGCTGTTTACACATAATCCCCATATATTTGGGTAAAGTGTCATGGAAGTAGAAAAAATGGTGTCCTCAAGGGAGGTTGGGTGACTGCTATTGTCCCATAGTTTGGATTGGTTGCAGCCAGTGAATTTACCACTCACAGGTAGATTCTGCGCTGTCACCTTATGGGGCCCCTCCCTTTGGTCTGGACTTAAACTCCTGCCGACATAGCCTGAAGGATCATCAAAACATACAAACCCAAATAAAAAGCATGCTGAATGTGCTAGCCTACAAGTCTGTGGGCGTCTAGCTGACACAAATCACATACAGGCCACGTAAGCTGATTTAACGAATGATTGATGTAGAGCGAAGAAGCAATCTAAAATGGGGGTTGCTTATTCTGTTCCTCATGGAGCATAAGGCCTAAACAGTTGTAATCCATTTTTTGCAGTGTCTGGCCATTTTTTTGTAGTGTTTCTCAGGATAATCCTTCATTTTCTCAAAAAAGACCTCTCCGGGACATATAAAGTCCTGGGCTTCTATAACAATGAGCACAGTCGCAGAAAATAACTACATGTGAAATGTCTACGAAAAGTTACCATCACCAGCAAAGACAGGCGTAAGAAGGTTGGGACAGATATTGCTTGAATTACATTGAGAAACAAAGAATGAAGTGGTTTGGCCACTTAACAAGAATGCAACCAAACTCCACTGTATACAGTCTTCTACATCAGGAAAGAAAGTGAGAGGAAGACCACACAAAAAATGGCATAACAGAATCCTGGCAAAAAATCCATAATTACTCACTAGAGCAGGACAGAAAATCATAGCACTGGTCAACAACCGTGTAATGACAAAAGACCTCCAATGTTGAAGCATGGAGAACTACCAACAAAATACATGTATTTAATAGTTGCCTGAGAAAGTTCTTGCGCTTACATTGGCCACCCGTGTGTAGTCGGGGCTCGCAGTGGGGGCAAAGAATGGTAACACTGCGACCTACAAAGCATGTCGGTTGAGGTAGGGCCTAGGGAAACTACCCTAGTAAATAAAAAGTGTTGCAGAAATCGGATGTAATTGTAGGCGCATAACTGGCACAACATACGATCGCTCTTAGGCTCGGATCACAAAGAGTGGTTGATGTGGAGCGTTCAAAGAAGACAGAGGCTCGTGTGGATCTACTGTCCTGTACACGCGGTTGTTCACGGCAACGATAGAGTGGACAGGCATGCATCAATTTGTTGGAGATTAGGATGGATAAGGGGTATGTCCTTCGGTCTTGTGGTGACCTACTGTTGGATGAGGGTATGTTCTTCGGTCTTGTGGTGACCTACTGTTGGATGAGGGGTATGTCCTTCGGTCTTGTGACCTACTGTTGGATGATGACAATAAATTTGACATTGAATCAATCCAACAATTTAATCAGTTTGGAATTACAGGTAGAGTTTGAGGGGCAGAGATAGGAGTGTATTTAACCAGCAAGCCACGGGAACGATCAGGATGCATAACCTTTGATATCTTTTAGGGGAGCCTGAGCACCTATGGGTCTGTCTGGAGTGCTATGATGTCAGTTCAATAACCAGGGCAAGAGGAACACTTGAGAAAACATTTTTTTTAAATGTGCCTTTATTGGGGAGACATGGAGAGGACTTCCTAGAACAGGAATAGGAAAAATATGGTTAAAACCTATACCCCAAGGACATAATATATAATAAAATACTTTTTAATTATTTTAGAAATATCTCGTTGAATATTATTTCAAATAGAAGTATTTGATGATAATAGGTGTATGTGTAGTAAGGAAGCTGTAGATTTACATTAGAAGAGTCATCCGTATATCATTGACAGAGAAGAGAACAAATAGATATATCCAGAGAGAAATCAAAGAAAACTGGCTGATGCTCCAAATAAGAATGAGAAAATTGAAGCATTTTGGCCACATAAAGAGACACGAACCTTTGTCAACAGATGTATTTGTCTTTGACGTATTCTCATGCTGAGATGGTGTACCAGAGTTGCAAACACAGAGCTGTTGATAAGTACAGAACAAGAATCCACGTTAAGAGGAGAAAATGGCCGTGGGTTGGTCATGCGGAAGACAAAAGTGTCAATAGATAGGAACTTGAATGGAACCCACAGGGGAAAAGTGGACGTCCTAAGCAGACCTAGAGATGAAGTCTTCTTGAGGAAGCGAAGGGTGCTCGTCTATCATGTGAGGACACACAGAATACAGCCAGAGACCGAGAAAAGTGAATAACTGTTGAGACCCTATGCTCCACGAGGAGAGGAATAAGTCGAGAGACATGTAGGGTTGGAGAAGACCATTATGGATGGAGGCATCTGGCCTATAAGAGAGAGGGAAATTCAGGACTGTAAGAGTGGCAAAGTTCTGCTCAGGACAAGCTATTTGATGACGAGATTTGCTTATACTAACTCGCCCGTGAATTGCCGGGGCTCGGAAGGTGGAGCAAAAAAAGAGTAATCGCGACCTACAAGGCATGTCGTAAGAGGCTTCTTCTTCGAACGCTCCATATCGACCACTTGTTAGTGTGATTTGTATGTGATCTGATCCTAAGAGCGATTTTACGTTGTACTAGTTATGCACCTACAAGTAGGCCAACACATCCGATTTCTGCGACGCTTTTTATTTACTAGGTAGCTTCCTTAGACGTCTCTTAAGCCCGCCTGCCTAGCGTGTTCGTAGCGCGTTGGACGACGGGTGACACGCCCTCTGTAAGCGCCGGTTCAATTCCGCTGGTTGGCAGAAAAGCCACAGGTTCTCCAGATTTACAGTGTTCGTGGCACCGAACCCAATGGTTACGATGCCCATGGCAACGAGCCGAAGAGCTGAAAGCTCAAGTGCTTCTGATGGGAAGGGGGAGACGCGCCTTATAAGTTGCCATTTTTTTATTCTTTGCCGCCCGAGTGGTTACCGGGGCCCAAATTTGGGGTGTAAAGAATAGAACCACTGTTACCTGCCACGCATGTCGTAAGAGGCGACTACGGAGGTTTGGCTGAAATCGGATGCATGTGTCCTAAGCGTGTAGAAGTTTAGGGGCCTACCAAACCAATGTGCAACGTATACACGTTCTTGGCAAAGATCAAACATATCACAAAGAGTGATTACAATTGGTCATAAAGAACGAACGTAAAGAAGAAGGAGGAGATTATTCTCTGCTTCCTGCAACTTACAAGCGTCAACGAAACAAAAGTACTTATTTACTCTGACGATACAGTAATTCGATAATAACGATGTGCGTGAGCTTTTTCAGCACGTTCAAAAGGTACAAATAAAAAGAGACGCCAGTGGAGCCTATGCGATAACCACACGTAGTTTGACAATGGAGGTGCAGGCAGCTATAGAGACGTTGACGTGGTTGACATCTCATAACTGCTGTCGTGTTTTCATACTCGGTGACTCAATGAGTCTTATTTTAACCACATTTGGCGTGGGGAGAGTTAGTTTTATATCTTGTACCAGGTGTGTGGCGCTTGACGTTGTCAGTCCATGCTTTCGTAGGGACTCTAAGATGTTATCTATCCATCGTGTTCTTGGCCTGCCTCGTGCTCTGCGTCCTGAGTGTCGATTATTGTAGGCACGTGATGGTAGTAAATATGGTTCCATTCTCATTAGATGGCCGAACCTCTTGATTCTTTGCTTCTCGATGTACTGTATGCATGGTATAGTACCAACGATGCTTCTGATATTCTCATTTCTCACTCTATCTCTCCTTGTAACGTTGACAGCTTTTCGTAGACATCTCATTTCACATGTTGTAATCTTTCTTCTTGTGTCTTAGTCAGGGGCCATGTTTGGCACTGATAGCAGAGGGTTGGGATGAGTATGATTCGTAAAGTCGAAACACGAATGGTTAAACGCTGAAAGAGAAAGGTACTGGTACAGACCGGGATCAGAGAAATCGCCTTCATTTTCGTCCCTAGACACACTAGAGTTAGGGGTAATCTTCTTGTGTTGACCCGCTATGAATTCAGGCGTAGTCATGGCGCCTGGTATAGCGCTTCTGACTGATTTATGCATGACAGCTGCTTTCCTTTAAGTGACCCGAGCCATACAGGCGTGCCTTCTCCGACTTTAGAGGTGATGAATGAGCTGATAGATTGGTTGACACGGCTACGATATCGGAGGGCAATGCATTTTATCGAAATGACATTCTGTACGCATTGAGAGTTTTCCACAACAGAGGAGTTTCAGGATTGTGAATACTATATAAACGCTGACCAGATTGATATAAATTGGTGCCGATATTGGTACAGTCGAAAAGAACACACGACACCAAATATGCAAAACGATTAAGCAACATTTAACTGATGTGTTGGGCTGCTGGATTTGTTGAGGTGGGGATTGGAGAATCCATGAACATGTCCTACGATGATAGCCCTCTGATAACAATTCTTCTTCGAATGCTCCACATAGACCACTTTTTAAACTACTCTTTGTTATTTTTAGGTGATCTGAGCCTAAGAGCGATTGTACGTTGTACCAGTTATGCACCTACAAGTAGGCCAGCACATCTGATTTCTGCGACGATTTTCATTTACTAGTGTGGCTTCCTAGACCCTACCTCAATCGCCTCCTACGACATGTCTTGGAGGTCGCAGTGTTACTATTCTTTGCTCCTCATATGAGCCCCGGTAACACACTTGCGTCTGATAACACTGACTTAGTAACGAGTATTTTATTGCAAGAGTCGCTACTATTACTTAAAGTAACGGAAACACAGATCATTAAATACTATTTTTTATACAAGTAGATTGAGATTTGACTATACGCCCCTCATATCGTGGAAGTCTTCTGTTGCATGAAATAAATAATGGAACTCTATTTCCGGTTTCAATGTGTGGAGGTAAACATTGGATTGTACAAGAGTTTGTTTGTATCGTTTCTTTAACTTGTCATAAAACGTTAATAAACACTGTAAATGTTATACACGATATATGCTACAAATGGTTAATTATATATGTGAGCTTAGGAGTGACAAGTCTCGAGTTACAACTATTTAACAAACGTAACAAACTTACAAAAAGTGTAACAAAAAAAACAATAACAAAGCACAGACTAAACCACCGCAATTCGGATTTGTTTATATTATTTACTACGTCTTTTGTTAATATTTATCAAAAACCGTAACAGGATATCGCATCTTAACGTAGAATAAACAGAAAATAAACGTCAATAATGATTGTTATTTGTAGAGTTGAGTGAAGAGGAGGGATGTGGTGGTATGTATACTATGTATGTAGTAACATTGTTACAATACAACATTGTCATTGTCTCATTCAGTCATTGTGAGAATGTGGTGGTGGGGAGTAAAAAGTGGCACTAAGAGTTTCAAGGACAAAATGTCAGTCGCAAAGGAAAAATGACATTAAAGAAAATTTAGCGGCAAGGAATAAAATGACTCAAAAAGATTTTAGTGCCAGACAAAATGACATTAAAGAAGTTTTAGTGGTAAGAAAAAAATAACACTAAAGACATTTTAGCAACATAAAATACATTACACTTGTGAAGATTTAGTGGCAAGGAAAAACAAATGATGCTTTTGTTTGATGTTTATCTTCAGAATTTTTGTAAAATCTCCTTGTTTGTAAGTTATAATTTGTCTACATTGCCTGTGATTATATAATCAATAAATTGCATTTTTCGTGCAGTTATTAGTTATTAGTATAAATCAAATGAGCAGCAGTCATCATGTGCAACTAACATCCAGTAACTGATAAACATGACTGGAATGTATGACGAGGATGTCTATAGGAATCCATATTTCTCAAGAATGTTGATGGAATACCCTGACTATCTTGAGAAGGCTGTGGTTTCTAAGGGCATAGTAAGTTTTAATATTTTCAAATTATTTGATTATGATCTATCAATCTATATCCTCTTCATTGTTTCATTTGACATGTAAGGAATCCACAAGAGATAGATGTACATTGCTGCTGTTCTGCCACCTTTCTTCTTACCTTCATCTTTGTCCCGGGTCATGCTGGGGTGAAGGGTAATGAGAAAGCAGATGCACTGGTGGGCAATGCTACTATTGAGAATGGTCTTATATGGACATAAGCGACAGCATCAACACTCTAAGAGAAAACATATGCTCTGAAGATTTTAATGAAGAAGATAAAAGGTATTCTCTATCTTGGTTGTGCAAGTTGTGCATACCGCTAGGTGCGGCAAGACAGGAAAACCATGAGAAAAAACCCAGTAGATACATCAATCAACACAAAACAGGAGTTATTAGCCTAAATACACTGAGATACATGCTTGAAAGGAGATTGGAGCAATTATGAACATGTTCGATGTGTGATGAAGATGATCCTCAAATGAACAATGCCACCTTTCTACAAATTGTTTCCCACATCAGGCTAAATATTCAAACTCTCTTTCTGCTGTTCTTCTCCATGTCTCCTTTGGACGTCCAGGTCTTTTACGCATCCTTTGTCCATCAGAGAGCTGTCTTAACCAATGCTCCTACTAGTATACAATCCCAATTCACCTCAAAATCTGATAAAGACACTGATCAAGGCCCTACTAAATCTCTTTAAACCCTGGTTGATGCATAAACCTTCAACCAATTCATGCTCTTGCAGATATTTCCAGCTCTTCTGTATTCTCTGTCTCCAAATCTCTACTCCATGTCTTTCTAAGCTTATTTTACTTTACTTGCAGGTTCCAGAAAAGAGCCTTTCTTGTTATATTCCCCTTGGTTTTTCTCAAGTTGTGTTTTATCCAGTGCCAACATCTTTTCTTCTTTACCTCTTGTATTTGACCTGTTAATGGTTACATTCTCTCTCTCTATCACCGCCCAGACCGATGTACCAGATCTCCCCATAAATTCTATTCATGTGGAAATCTGATTCATGCAGCCTTAGTATTGGTGTGTTTTACCTCACATCTTCAGTACCATTTGGAGCTCCGGTGCTTATCCTTTGCCGATGTGTCCGGTTTCAGCCAGCGTTTACTCGGTTCGCTCTCCGTTCTGTAGCCCTCTAGTGTTTTTTACGGTGTGGGGTAGCTAGCCCCACGCCCAACCTCCTTGTGGCAGGTAACAGTGGCTCTATTCTTTACACCTAATTTGGGCCCGGTAACCACTCGAGCGGTTACATTCTGAATGCCCTGATAGAGTGAGGTAGCAAAGAAGATTTTCATTAAACCAATCCACGTCAACTGCTAGGTTGCACGAGTTTAAATTGAAGATTGAAGTGGCCAGAAAAGAACAGCACAACATGAGTAGGTTCATCAATCAACATTGAACTGTTATGGTTAGTTACTGGTCGCTGTTGAAGATATTGTGAAGAAAATCAGAGCACATCTGGACATGTCCGGAGCGAAGATATTCCAAACTGAAACTGTTCATAGTTGGTTGAATTTTGTAGCTAAAATTCTTACCAGATGGGGTAACCAGCCTCAAGCCGACCCCTACCTTAGACGCCTGTAATGGCATGCCTTGTAAGTCATAGTTTTATTATTCTTTGCTTTCTTTGTGGGTCCCAGCAACACACCGGGAACATAACAACTACATAACACATGTATTTTCTTGAACTTGGCATTGACTACGAAAGAGTAACCAGTTTTGCAACTTTAAATGGCGACAACAAAACATGTCTCCTGCATTCACCCGCTATGAATTCAGGCGTAGTCATGGCTCTTCTGACTGATTTTTGTGTGGTGAAGACCTTCTTTCATTGTTATCAGTTTCCCCTACCATACAGGTGTGCCTCCTCTTGCTTCAGGGGAAAAAAAACTAAGAAAACCAACTGTCGTTACTGCCTGTAGTACTGCTTTTTAGGGCGGTGTAGAATGGGGGAACGAGAGCCTGAAGAATTTAATGGCCGCATGGCTAGTGCAGTTGCAGTGTAACTTTTCAGGCTAGGATTGATCTTTTATGCCTCCAACAGAAAAAACCTTGGCAGTGACCTGGATTGAACACAGGTCTCTGGCTTTGGCCAGATGCTCCTCCCTTCAGAGGAACAGAACACTTAAATTAACAGAAACTAAAATAAAACAAAAAAAGATGCCCTTCTTTGTCAAATATGAACACTTTATTTTATTTTAATTGGCAGGTATGCGTTCCAAAATATTCTATTGCATCAAACTGGTCTCCATCACAAACTGACATTGAAGACCATGTTCTGTTGCCACGTGATGCTGATGTGAATGATGACGATGATGGCTTTATCACAATGTCAAACAAGGTGGGTATAATATCTATATGTGGACATCTTTGACTTAGCAGTAGTGAGCTCGGTCACAACCCAAGAGTACCTGGTTCAAATCCAATGCGAGCAGTTTGGAAGCAAATTTGTTCCTTGGATTTTACGAACTGTAAAAATGACCTGTATGATTCTACATCCTGTAGAGTTGTTTTTCCAACATAATCTGGTTTACATTAACTGCATTTATTCTCATGATCTTAGCCTTTTCTCTATGTATTTTCAATCTTAGTTGCTGAGACTTATTATTTAGAATGTTCATTTTATCTATTAATATGTGTGTGGCAAAGAGGTTAGATACTTGTCTCTCATGCCAAAGGTACCAGGTTCGCTCCCTCATGGAGTCATCTGGATATTTTTCTGAGATTCCTGATCTCAGTTTAGGTAAGATCGAGTTCCAAGTCCTATCAGAGATGGACAATAAAATGTAGGTCCGGGTTCAAGTTGAGCACGTAAAAGAACTCTTGGCAGTCCAAAATCGAGAAGAGCGTGATGGAAAGCCACTGCCCTGGCAAAATTCATTAGAAAAGATTAAAAATAAAAATTCCTACAAAATATCTTCACTATCTTCAAAAATTACATTGTGGACCCTCACCGGTGCTACGGAGTTCGTGCACTGTAGCTGAGATCTTCCTGTGTAAGAATGAGATCGGAACACACATGGTTACTCACCAAAGTGCAATGATGATGGTCCTTTCAATCAATCAATGCCAAATCCAGGTCCTCTAGTTGTTTCATAAGTATCATCATATTCCAAATCTGTTATCTGTAGTTGTTGATCAGTTATATGAGAACTATTATCATAGCACTCCGGACATGTCCATATGTGCTCTGATCTCCGCCTCAGCAAATCCAGCAACACCAGTTCGATGTTGATTAATCAATCTCTTTGCATATTTAGTATGTCATTCTTTTCAATATTGACACCCATCTGTCTCAATCTTGTCAGTGAGTGGGATTCACAGCCCTGAAACTTCTCTGTTCGGAAAGACTCTCTCAATGCATGAAGAATGTCATTTCGATCCATGGCAGCTCCTTCTGATATTGTAACCAAGCCAGCCTATCTATCAGCTCGTTCATTACCCCTAACTCCTGCGTGTCCAGGGACAAAAATGAAGGTGATTTCTCTGATCATTTTCTGTACCAGTACCTCCACCGAGTTGCATCTCACCATTCCTGATTCGACTTTATGAATCATGCTCATGAAGTCACTAAGCATGAAAACATGTTGTTGTTGATTTCATGATCCAATGATTATGTACAATTAATGCAAAACTCTAATCAATTTCTAATGTTACTTTCACAGATTGTTCACATTGAAGATGGACAAATTATCACAAAATCTGGTTTTGCTGTATCACAACAGGTAAATGCTATATTTTACATCGTTAATGCTATATTTTACATGGTTAATGCTATATTTTACATGGTTAATGCTATATTTTACATGGTTAATGCTATATTTTACATAGTTAATGCTATATATTACATGGTTAATACTAGTTTTACATAGTTAATGCTAGATTTTACATGGTTAATGCTAGATTTTACATGTAGTTAATGCTTAAGATTTGTATATTTTAATTCTCTTTAATCTTAGGCATGTCCCTTTCAACTTAAGGTCGAAGTTCTTTTTCATTTTCCATTGGTGGTTTTTATCCATTTATATAGGTCACTGTTCTCTTCTCGGAGACGTTTCACACAAACAGCGGAGACAACTATCGAGTTTTTTGCATAGATGGTCTTCTGAATACATCTGTGGGTGAGTATGTCATTTATTTGTCTTCTTCGTAAGTAAATTAGTGATGGCTTAGGTGATCATCATCATGGCCATTGAGTTATCCGTATGTGTGTAGTCCACCGTACCAAAATTATGGGACACACTTTGTTTCGGGAACATCTTTTTGTTGTTTGCTCTCTTGACAGTGGCAGTGCTCTGCTGATGAGATCTGATTTCATTAGTTTGTCTGGAGTCGTCCATCTCTCAGGTGATTTCAGTCTTCGCCACAGGCTAGAGAAAGAGAGGAGAGAATTGGGTGAAATGTATCACTTGTTTCATAGATTGATTAGATAGTTAGTGCTTTTGACAGACGCATTGTCTGCTATCTCAGCACTGAAATCTGTAAGGAACACAGAACTAAGTGATCTCAGATCAACCTTAGCTCAGTTGTTCCATAATTCCGAGAGTAGTAATCCAGTGGATACCCTCACACTGCAAGCTCAAGGGAAATGAAGATGCTGACCGACTGGCTAAAGAGGGAGCATGAATGTCTCCAGATGACAACCTGGTCAGCTATGAGGAAGCAAAAACCATCACCAGAGGGCACTACAAAGCAAAGTGGGAGAAAGAACATACAAAACACAACAAGGTTGATGGATATTACCAACTTGTTCAGAAGGGACCAGACTGCCGTACTTCGCCTCTGGACAGGTCACAACAGAATGAGACACCACATGTACACTAGATTCAAGATAAACACCACCAACCTGTGGCTTGGCGAGTATGATAACAGAACATATCCTACAGAACTGCCCCCAGAATGCAGACCTGAGAAGAAAGAGGAGGCCCACTGACATCAGTGTAAAAGACAAACTATATGAAGTGGCTTATAATCTGAGGCAGACAGCGACCTTTATTAGAGAATCAGAAATCCCAATCTAGTGAGAATGCAGAAGATAGTTTTGTTTGTTTCTTCAAATTGTTTTGAAAATATTTCTTTTGTATCATTGTATTTCTGATTTGAATATCTTCAGATACAACAAGTACAGAAAGTTCAACACCACATATCCCCCCAACATCTTACAAGGAATGCTTGGAGTTTCTGTGGTCACATCCAGGAGGAAGTAAGACAAAAGAATATCTTGACAAAGTCCTTCACACATTTTCTATGACCTACAGCAGACTTGAAGGAGAGACATTAAGAAGTATTGTGGTAGGAGTTATTTGTAAAACTTTCCAAGTCGTATAATTATTTTCACATCTGATGTCTATATGTCATGTAGTAATGATAGTAATAGCCATCCATTGCAAGTGGTGATGATAACAGCCTCAGATGTGTGTTGTTGCACCTCTATGACCTACAGCAGACTTGAAGGAGAGACATTAAGAAGTATTGTGGTAGGAATTATTTATCAAACTTTCCAAGTCGTATAATTATTTTCACATCTGATGTCGTATGTGTGTTGTCGGAGCTCAAAAGGGGAGCAAAGAATAGTAACACTGTGACCTACAAAGGCATGTTGTAAGATGCGACAGGTAGGGGCCTAGGAAAGCTACCCTAGTAAATAAAAAGCGTAGCAGAAATAGGATGTGCTGGCCTACATATAGGTGCATAATTGATACAATGTACAATCACTCTTAGGCTCAGATCATAGACAAATCACAAAGAGTGGTTTAACAAGTGGTCAATATGGAGCGTTCGAAGAAGAAGAACATCTGATGTCCATGTTTGATTGACTGATAGGATCATCATCATTGCACTTTGGTGAGTAACCATGTGTGTTCCAATCTTTTCTTTACATAGAAAGATCTCAGCGGCAGTGCATGAACTCTGTAGCACCTACGAGGGTCCCCAATGTAACTTAGAAGATAGTGAAAATATTTAGTAGGAATTTTATGTTTTAATCTTTCTAATGGGCAATAGAGCTTAAGGAGGACCCAGGAACACATGGAGATGGGAGTTGGAGACAGAATGCAAGAAAATGGGGAGAGAGTGGAGAGATCAGGAAAAGATGGCCTTGGATAGGAGAGCTTGGAAGGCCTTGGCTGCTGACCTATGCCTCCCTAGGGGTGAAGGGTGAAGAAGAAGAATATTTTTAATGCATTTTGCCAGGGCAGCGATTTTCTAACCTGCTCTTCTCGATTTTGAACTGCCAAGGGTTCTTTTACCTGCTGAACTTGACCACAGGACCCACATTTTATCGTCCATCTCTGATAGGACTAGGAACTCAATCTCACCTACAGTGAGATCATCGATCTCTTTAAAAATATCCAGATGACTCCATGTGGGAGCGAACCGAGTACCTTTGGAATGAGAGGCAATCACCTAACATCTATGCCACAATTTATTTTGTTTGTTATGCAAGAAAATGTTTACACTGTAAATAAACACTTCATCTTTTTGTATACACAGGACGAGCCAACTCTCACTTTACAAAGCGATGCAGCTCTTGTTAAAAGACTCTGTTATGGTATGTCAAGCTTGAGTATTGTCATCTTTTATTTTTGGGTTGAGTATTATTATGTTTTGTTATTTGATCGATGTCATATCACATCGGGCATTCCCATTCTTGCTCCGTCCTCTGATACAGCAGCCATCCCAAAGTCCACTTACTCACCATACCCATGAGCAGTTGACTAGTATATCTTCTCTCTCTACCACAAAGACATGCTTTGATATTCATTGATCATTTCTCCTCAAGGGGTGTCCAACATATCTCCATCTTCTCCTTCTTATAACAGTTGTCACTAGTGGTTGACCAGACATTTCTCTGATTTCATCACTTCTTCTGAATTCGTTCCATTTTATATTCATTATTTTCCCAAATATCTATTTTCCAATGCATTCAACTTGCTTTCTCTATCTTTAATCATTTTCCAACTCTCGCTGGCATATGCTAGGATTGATACAACATTTGAAATGAAAATTCGTAATTTAGTTTTAATACTATATAACTTGCAGTTCCATATTTTATTTAGACTTTTAAAAGCTCTTGAAACCGAAACCTAACGTTAATTAAAGAAATCATTCTTCTTCTGTGTGATCGGTTACGTATGCTCATCTAAACCATGAGATGGGTTGCCTCTATGAAGCTGCTTGTCAGTTGGAGTTCCTAGCAGTTCCCTTTGTTTTGTTGGTGCATGTAATGATGTGCAGGATGTGCTCTGGAGTTTGAAAGAATTAATTAAAAACCACAATGTGGACATGGACTAAAATAAGTACATAAAAATCACAAATATATTATTCAAAATATTTAAGCCTCTGCTTTCTCGCAATGTGTCATTAATCATTGTATCCTATACCACTTTCAGAGGAGGTCTGTGCAACAAACTCCTTACCATATGGATAACATGAAGATGGCTGTTGAGGTAATTTTTCATGTCAACGTTTCTCTAGACCTTTTGTTGTTGCTGTTGCTTTTTTCCCCCAAGCGCCGTGTGTTGCTTGGACTTTCAAGGGAAGCAAAGAATCGTAACACTGGGACCCACAAGGCACGTTGTGAAAGGTGACTGAGGTACAGACCTAGGGAAGCTACCCTAGAAAATAAAAGTGCCGCAGAAATCGGATGTACTGGCCTACTTGTAGGCGCATAACTGGCACATTGTAAATTGCTCTTAGGCTCAGATCACATGCAAATCACACAGAGTGGTTAACAAGTGTTCGATATGGAGCGCTCGAAGAAGAAGAAGAAATAACATTCTGAGATTGACAGTAAATTGAAGGCAGATGAAGATGGCAATTGAGATAATCCTTCAGATTGATGTTTTCATAGATCTTTTTTTTTTTTTTTTTTCGTCCGCTTTCAACTCAGACGAAGTTCCATCTCTGAAACTGATTTTTGCGTGAAAATCTGTTTTTCCAATTTCTAACAATGGCAGCAGCGTGCACATTGTAAATTACTTTACACTGGCAGCCGTGTGCTCAATGTACTCGTAATTAGTATTCCTCGCCATACAGGCAGATTTTCTCCGACTTCAGAGGTACTCACGTTATCGTCCTGAGTAAGACCAGGACTCGAACAAATGCCGACAGTAGGTTCGAACCCGAGCTATGAGGCGTCTCACAGCTAGCAGGCCGAGCTACTATCAACTACTCTAGGCAGTCCCCGTTTTCATAGATCTAAAACTAAACCCTTTTACTGCACTGCATTTTAGACTTCTGGATGGGGTCTGTGATAGCAAAGTTGATACCATGCTGTGCTAGTGACTACATGTCATGGAAACTCCGAGGTTTGAGGCCAGCTTGTGCAAATATTTTTCGGTGTCAACACTGTACGATGTTGGATTACAAGAAACCCTGATCCTTTACTTTGGGGATATAAATTGCAAGTACCTCTGGAGCAGTGGTTCTCAACCCTCCTAATCCTGCGGCCCTTTAATACAGTTCGTCATGTTGTGGTGACCCCCAGCCATAAAATTATTTTCGTTGCTCCTTCATAACTGTAATTTTGTAACTGTTATGAACCGTAATGTAAATGTCTGATATGCAGGATGTATTTTCGACGTCTGAGATGGCTGGGACACGTGTGCCGTATGAGCGATGATAGAATCCCAAATAACATTCTATATGGTCAACTCACAACTGGTGCTAGACAGCATGGGCGCTCATTATTACGCTTCATTGATACCAGCAAGCGTGATCTAACTTCATTCGGCATAGACAAAGAACATTGGGAGCGGCTGGCCAAAGACAGGCAAGCATGGCGAGCAGCAGTGAAGAGTGGCTCAAAAAGAAAAGAAGAAAACACCATCACATGTGGAGGCAAAAGAGAGCGCAGAGAGAACATCCTATGTATCAGCTCCATTCTCCAGTTTTACCTTCAGCAACTGTGGCAAGGAGTGCCACTTCAGAATAGGTCATTACAGCCACAAGAAACGTTGTGATTCAGTGCAGTACATACTACATGACGCAAGACCTATTGTCTCCTGAGACAAAGAGGCCAATGATGATATAAATTGAACATAATTAAAGCATAGTGATTATCACAAAAACAATATGTAATTATATATTGTGAAATATTCATTTCTAATTACAAATAAATGAAATTTTGTTTTGAAGCATGGACTCGCCTGGAGACGGATAGAGGAGCGGTCGTTTCGAGTTCCTAAGACCATCGAAAATGTGTGTTTTCCGATGGTCTTAGGCGACCCCTGTGAAAGGGTTGTTTGACCCCCAAAGGGGTCACGACCTCCAGGCTGAGAACCACTGCTCTAGAGTAAGGCTAATCTAAGTGGCAAGGGACAAAATATAAATGTTATGGATAGGGACCAAAGAAGGAAGGGAAATCTGGTTAAAAAATGCTGTGCTGAAGATGGTTATGTTCAACCGGAATGCATAGATATCATTGCCTTGTGATGAAACGTAACAAATTCTTTGTTCAAGGTCGACAAAGGTAAAAGAGAACGGACAGGAATATCTAGAAAATTGACAATTTTCAATGTTCACAAATATAAAACAAATAGGTCATTGCCTTGTTGTTCAAGCCATCTACAAATGGGGAAATGACACTAGAATTGTCCTGTTTATTCTTTATTAGCTTTTTGCTATTCACAGAATTAACTCTTAATGAACCAGGACAAAAGCCATATTTTTACAAGTCGTTGGTTTTAGAAAAAAACGCCCTTTAGGGTGGCTCATGGTAAAGTCGTCCAGCCAAAAGCCACTTAGTGTGGCATTTGGTCCACAAGGAGTTAATGGGATTTTTAAAAAAAAATTATTTTTAATTTGAATTGTTTGTGCTATTCACAGAACTAATATGATATTTTACAATTCCTGTTGTTATTCTGAATTATTTGTGCAATATTCAGAACTAATGTGATATTTCAACATTTGCTTTATTATTCTCAATTATCTTTGTTATTCTCAAGACATATGTGATGCATTCGACCCACCAGTCCCTGTTTCCTGTGATCACAGCCACAATGGCAGGACAGGATGCAGAGATTAATAAAATTAATAGAAATCTGATTGATCTAAGACCTTCTGAGCTCGGAATTAGGAAAATCTTTAGGTATGTAGATCTTATGATGATTTAAAATGACAATCACATATATTAGTGTTGTGAAGTGTCAGCGGCCTCACAGTACTAGACTTATAGATAATTATGTAGCATATAGTGTCTTAGTGTTGTGAAGTGTTAGTGGCCTGACAGTAATAAACTTACAGGTAATTACATAAGCATATAATGTCTTAGTGTTGTGAAGTGTTAGTGGCCTCACAGTACTAGACTTACAAATAATTACATAGTGTCTTAGTGTTGTGAAGTATTAGCGATCTCACAGTACTAGACTTACAGATAATTACATAGCATATAGTGTTGTGAAGTGTCAGCGGCCTTACAGTAATCATCATCATTGGCCTCTTTGTCTCAGAAGACAATAGGTGTTGCGTCACGTAGTATGTTCTGTGCTGAATCACAATGTTTCATGTGGCTGTAATGGCCTATTCTGGAGTGGCAATCCTTGCCACAGTTGCTGCAGGTAAAACTGGAGACTAGAGCCGATGCATGGGATGTTCTCTCTACTCTTGTGCTCTTTTGCCTCCGCATGTGATGTTGTTTTTCTTTTGAACCGCCTCACTGCCGCTGCCATGCTTGCCTGTCTTTGACCAGCCGCTCCCAGTGTTTTTGTCTATGCCGCATGAAGTTAGATCACGCTTGCAGGTGTCAATGAAGCGTAATAATGGGTGCCCATGCTGTCTAGCACCAGATGCGAGTTGACTATATAGAATGTTCTTTGGGATTCTGTCATCGCTCATACGGCACACGTGTCTCAGACGTCGCTGACTCAGTAAGGTGTGCATGCTTGGAATGCCAGCACTGTCCAGGATTTCTATATTGGAGATGTGATCTTGCCATCGGATGTTGAACTGTTGTCTTCCGTGTTGGTTTGGTCAACAAAGTCGACCACAAAGTGACCTCTCTGTGACGCATGCCTGGGCGATTCCTTACAGTACTAGACTTACAGATAATTACATAGCATATAGTGTCTTAGTGTTGTGAAGTGTTAGCGGCCTGACAGTACTAGATTTACAGATAATTACATAGTATATAGTGTCTTAGTGTTGTGAAGTGTTAGCGGCCTCACAGTACTAGACTTGCAGGAAATTACTTGTCATATAATACATTAGTCTCGGAAACATGGCGAGTCACCAAGTTAAATACAAATCAGATTCAGACCTTTGTCAATGGATGTCTTTGGCGGATTCTCAGACTGAGAAGGTTACTGCTGCCTTGTAGTTTGATTGGAGACAATCAAAGGCTAGTGGAGCAAACCGTACACAAACTATACGGGCGGCAAACCAAGGAGTCCACAAAACGACCGGTTTGCTGGGCAGATGACGCTCATCAGCCTGGGAGGGCAGGTCTTCTACGGTCGCTGCCCTGAAAGACAATAGCAACCTGCTGCCTTGTGGGTTTTGGCTGGGACAGCAAAAGGCTAGTGAAGAGCGAACCGTACATAAACGCTGGTTGAAACCGAACACACCACCGAAAGATAAGCACTTGAGCTCCAATTGGTACTGAAGGCTATGAAAATACATCCCATTCTGATGTTTGGCTGTTTATATATTACAATAGAATGATAAAAAACGGCTTAAGAACGATGCGAGAGAGAGAGACTGAGAAGGTATGACAGAGTTGCAAACACAGACCTGTGGATAAGAACAGGACAGAAACCCATGATGACCCAGGTTAAGAGGAGAAAATGGCGATGGGTCGATCATACCCTACAGAAGACACAGTTGAGTGTCATTGGACAAGCGCTTGAGTGGAACTCACAAGGAAAATGGAAAAGAGGGCATCTTTAAACAGACCTGGAGACGAAGTCTTCTTGAGGAACTGAAGAGTGCTCGACTATCCTGGGAGACCATAAAGAAAACAGCTAGAGACTGGGAGAAGTGACAAAACAACTGTTGAGATCCTATATTCGATGAGGACCGAAGAGGAATAGGACAAGTAAGTCAAGTAATACTTTAGTGTTGTGATTTTTCTTCTTGTGTACATTCTCAGATTTTCCATTGAAGATATATCAAATATATCAAATTTACATATTATATTCCAGTTCATGTTTTTTGTTTCCTTATTTCCCTAGTCAAAATATTGCACCTGCCAAGAAAGAGTTAAACTCATTGAATCTATACAACTCACCCATGGGGAAACTACTCTGTTTGAAGAGGGTAGTTTCTGAGTTAACAAGGGCTCCAAAATCGCAAAAAACACGTTAGAGGTTAGTAGTTCTAAAATGATAGTTAACTGGACGATACAACCATGCAGTTAACTGGATGATACGGTCATGCAGTTTACTGGACGATACAATCATGCAGTTAACCGGACAATACGATCATGCAGTTAACCGGACAATACGATCATGCAGTTTACTGACGGTATCGATCATGCAGTTAACTGGACGATACAATCATGCAGTTAACTGGACAATACGATCATGCAGTGAACTAGACGATATAATCATGCTTGTCTAACTAACTGTCTCAAACATAAAGATCAGTGGTTGATATTGCAACCTTCTATGTAAGTTTAGCTTTGCCATTCTTACCGTCTGTTGCCGCCACTCTCAAGGGGAGCAAAGAATAGTAACACTTCGACCTATATATAGACCACTTGTTTACCTCTTGTGATTTGTATGTGATCTGAGCTTAAGAGCGATTGTTTGTTGGGCCATTTATGCGCCTACAAGAAGTCCAGCACATTCAATTTCTGTGATGCTTTTTATTTACTAGGCCGCCTGGGTGTTGTCTATACCGCAAGAGAAGCAAAGAATAGTAACACTGTGACCTACAAAGCATTCCATAAGAGGGGAATGATGTAGGACCTAGGAAAGCTACCCTAGTAAATGAAAAGCGTTGCAGAAATTGGATGTGCTGGCCTACTTGTAGATGCATACCTGGCACAACGTCGATCGCTTTAGGCTCAGATTACATACAAATCACAAAGAGTGGTTTAACAAGTGGTCGGTCGATATGGAGCGTTTGAAGAAGAAGAAAGAAGAAGCTGAGAGAGGCAAAAAATATCGAACTCAATTCCATGGAAAAGATTGAGCGAGTTGCCCAGGACAGAGCGATATGGAGAAATTACTTGCAGGACCTATGTAACGTATAACGTACAAGAGGAATATATATATATATATATATATATATATATATATATATATATATATATATATATATATATATATATATATACATATTTATATAAAAGCCGTCGAGTGGTTACGGGCCCAAATTTGGGGTGTAAAGAATAGAACCACTGTTACCTGCCACGCATGTCGCAAGAGGCAACTAAGGAGGTTTGGCTGAAATCAGATGCATGTGTTCTAAACGTGTAGAAGTCTATGCGTTTAGGGCCTACCAAACCAATGTGCAAGCTTTATCGTTCTTGGCAAAGATCAAACATATCACAAAGAGTGATTAAAATTGGTCGTAAAGAATGAACGCAAAGAAGAAGGAGAAGTATATAAAAGCATGTTTATGAGATTTATATAATGGTATCTCAGAAGCCCTGTCCTATACGTGTATGGTACCATACACATGTAGGGGCCTAAGAGTCCGGGATGCAACATATAGTCGTTCTTGGCAAAGATCAGTTAAATATCATAATAAGAGTGATCAAATTGGTCGTAAAGAATGAACGAATGCAAACAAACAACATATAATGGCATGTTTATATATTGATATGTTTTGATTGGTCCTTTTTCAGATTCGGTGGCCATGATGTCAACAGATGACCTACTTCCAATTATGATTTTCTTAATTATCAAATCAGAGGTCCCAAACTGGTCAGTATTGAAGACAATTATCCAGCATAAATGATGACAGTGTGACCTATTTATTGTCTGCCCAACCTACCAACGCCCTATTTCTTCTTATCTTCTTCTCTTCAATCATTTACTTCTTTATAGAAGTGTTGGGGAGGTGATGTAGTGATCTTGTGTGCTTGTTCTAACGCACTTTGTAAGCTGTTATTCATTTTCTTAAAGCTATTCTTGATGCCGTCACTCCATCTTTTGCATGTTCTACCTATTGTTCTGTACTCGTTATACTTTTTCTGTGTGACTCTATGTGGTAGGCGAAACCAGGGCATTCTTGTCAGGAGTCCAAACCATTTAAGCTGTTGTTCTTTTATGAATTGCATGACTGGTTTCACACCCAGTCTTCTTCTGATTTCTTCATTTCTAATTTTGTCTCTTATTGTCACACCTGCAAATCTTCTAAGACACCTCATCTGTGTCGTTATGATTTTCTGCTCATTAGCTGCTGTTATTGGCCATGTTTGACTCTGGTAACATAGTGTTGGCCAGAAAATCGTTCTTATGAGATTTGTTTTAGTTTTTAGTGGTATCTCTTTATGTGACAATAGTGGTGTTAACTGTCCCAGTACCTGGTTAGCTTTTGTGCAACGATTGCTGATTTCGCTAACAATACTTCCATCTGCAGTGAAAATTCTTCTTCTTTCACATTTCAACTCCCAATGGAGCACAGGTCCTCAACAAACTTCTTCCAGCTCTTCCTCTCTCCACCATCCTTTCCAATTCTTTCCATGTTTCACCATCAGTCTCCAGCTCACTTCTCCAGGTATGCTAAGGCCTTCCTCTACTCCTCTTTCCCTGCAGGTTCCAAAACAGTGCCTGTCTTGCAATGTTTTCAGTCGGTGCAGTGAAGATTACTCCTAAGTATTTGTCCTCATTGGTTTGATTTATTTCTATGTTCTGGAGTTTTATTGTAAGGTTTTCTGGTTGTCTGCTTATCACCAGATTATGTCTTATACCTTCAGATATCAACATGAGTATTGTTTAACTCTTAAACGTTTATGGTTGTTTGAGAAACAAAATTAGTATTCTCTCTTCTTAACTCTTAAACGTTCATGGGTTTTTTAAGGTTATTCTGTTATTTTTGGTGACCTGCTTGGCCTAATTTTTCTGATGCTAAAATAGATTTGTCTACAAATAACAAATAATTATACAGTCACAAATAAGACAAAAAAACGTTATGCAATATATCATGAAACCTTTTCATACAGTCTTTTAGTATCTTCATTTTTACATAACATATCCAAAAATGAAGTTGTTTAGACAATATATACAACAGTGATCAGGAAGTTTGTACCACTGAGAAGGCCTGTCTGTTTGGCGAGGAAAGCAATAAAAAGGTAAGCAGGCTTTCACGCAAAAATCAGTCAGAAGCGCCACACCAGATGCCATGGCTACGCCTGAATTCATAGGAGGCGAACGTAGAAGAAGAAGAAGGAAGTTTGTAACGTCTAAGTATTACCATATTTTGAATAAAAAAATGAATAAATTCGGCCTTCAAGAGAAAATTATACAGAACTGGTCTAGTAAGGAGCCCATAAGGAACTAACACTTAAAGTATTAAACATAGATATTTTTAATAGATATATAATTTATAAACAAAATGCCTTGTAGGTTGCAATGTTACTATTCTTTGCTTCCCTTGCGTGTTCCTGCAACACACAGCCATGAGAAACACTGCCCTAGGGCAAACGATAGCATTGTGGAGAGACATGATCATTTGGGAGGTCTTTGTGGTGTAGAGGTTAGGTGCTTGCCTGCCCGTGTGGTGCCAGGGCCAGCAAGGGAAGCAAAGAGTAGTACCACTGCGACCTGCAAGGCATGTTGTAAGAGGCAACTGATGTAGGACCTAGGAAACTACCCTAGTGAATAAAAAGCAGAGCAGAAATCGGATGTGCTCGCCTACTTGTAGGCACATAACTGGCACAAATCAGTTCTTGAGCTCAGATCACATCCGTAGAATCGCTCAGATCACATACAGATCACACAGAGTGGTTATCAAGTGGTCAGTATGGAGCGTTTGAAGAAGATTAAGGTGCTCGCCTCCGTTACTCGGTTCACTCCCTCATGGAGCTATCAGGATATTTTCCCAGAGATCCCTGATCTCAGTGTAGATGAGATCGAGTTCTTATTCCTATTGGAGACAGGTGATAAAATGTAGGTCCTGTGCTCAAGTTGAGCACATAAAAGAACCTTCAAAATCAAGAAGAGCAGGATGGAAAGCCACTGCTATGGCAAAATTAATTTTAAAGATTAAAAATCCGACAAAATATTTTTACCATCTTCTAAATTACATTGGGGATCCAAGTCGGTGCTACAGAGTTCATGCACTGCCGCTGAGATATTCCTATGTAAGAAAGAGATCAGAGCACACATGGTTACTCACCGAAGTCAATCAATCAATCAAATGATAGCAAGCAGTAAAAAATGTAAGAGATAGTAAGGGAGGAGATTGTTGTTCGACCTACATTTCCGATTGTAAATGTTATTTTCTTTGTTGACAGGATGGCTAACCTGGTCTATATGCAACATTTCCATTTCTCAAAGTCTTCTGATGATGATGAATTTGGGTAATATTGTTTGGTTTTCATCTTGACATTGACATGTAATTGACCTTTGACTTTAATAAATAGTTGACCTTTTTTTGAAGTTGAATGCACTTTTGACAACATGCTGTGGAAATTCTCAGGATGCACACAGAAGTACTCTGTTGGACTACCCGGAGGCCCTGATCCGTTACTTGAGGATCTAAAATATAAGTAACTCTGAAGTCAAAGTAAGACTCCCCTGAAAGGTGATGGACACTAGTGATAAGGAAAGCAAACCTTCACGTAAAAAATCAGTCAGAGGTGTAACCTGCTGCCTTGCAGGTTGGCTGGCCAATGCTGACAGTGAGCGAACCCAGTAAACGCTGGCTAAAACCGGACACATCGCCGAAGGATAAGCACCAGAGCTCTAAATGGCGCTGAAGATGTGACAAAACCCACCCATGCTAAGGTTGCATGAATCAGATTTCCACATGAATGAGTTTTATGGAAAATCTGGTACATCAGTCTAAGGGTGATCATGAGAGAGAGTCAGAGGTGTCATATGAATAGCCATAACTACGCTTGAATTACAAGTTTAAAATGTATTTTGTGGTTCTCTGTGGCTAAATGGTTGTGCCGTTGCCTTGCATTCAGAAGGTCGTAAGTTTGAATCGAACCGCTGTCCTGTTCTAAAGTACATTTTTCCAGAGATTCCTAGAATTTTTGCTGGAGCTACAGAGTTTGAACTTTGTGCAATATTCACGGAAGGTGGCAGACATTTCTGTGAAGACAGACCGAGACATATGGGGTAAAACCCGCACAATGACATAGATCATTCATCTTTTACTCTTGCCGGGCTCACAAAGGAGCAAAGAATAGTAACACTGAATCCTACAAGGCATGTCATAAGAGACGACTGAGGTAGGGACCTAGGGAAGTTACCTAGTAATAAAAAGCGCCACAGAAATTGGATGTACTGGCCTACTTGTTGGCGCATAACTGGCACAACGCACACTCGCTCTTAGGCTAGGATCACATACAAATCACAAAGAATGGTTCAAGTGGTCGATATGGAGCATTTGAAGAAGAAGACTCTTTTATAGACACTATTTAAAAAAAAATTAAAATAAAAAAAAACAATTTTATGATTTTCCTGGTACTGTTGTTTGTGCTTCTACCCATGTGTAGAATGTTGACCTTGCTCAGTTTTCAGAAGTTATTGTTGACTTACTTGGACTTTCTTTATGTTGCAGATTTTTTCTAGCTTCAATAGAAGCTGCAGTGGAACACATCAAGAGTGGAAATGTTACAAATGAGATTAAACCATTAAAGGTATTTCTGAGACCCGCCCGAGTGGTTACCGGGCCCAAATTTGGGGTGTAAAGAATAGAACCACTGTTACCTGCCACGCATGTCGTAAGAGGTGACTAAGGAGGTTTGGCTGAAATCGGATACACATGTCCTAAACGGTAGAAATATATGCGTTAGGGCTTACCAAACCAATGTGCAACGATACACGTTCTTGGCAAAGATCAAACATATCATAAAGAGTGATTAAAATTGGTCGTAAGAACGAACGAAAGAAGAAAAAATTTCTGAGACTTCCATCTTTGTATGCAAGAGTTTAAGTGGAGTCTTTCTTGCAAAGGGGTTAAGATGTTTGCGTTGTGTTTCAAAGGTTGTGGGTTCAAAGGTTGTGGGTTCAAATTCAGACAGAGTCACATGTGCAATTTTAGTGGCTTGGGTAATAGTTATTTTGCTTTTTTACAGGATTCTGCTATGCCATCTTTTCATTCATCTATCCACCTTTTTTTATGGTCTTCCTCTCGTTTTCTTTCGTATGTTCTTCACTGGTTCTTTCTTTTCTCCAATTCTGTTTTGCCTTGCAGCATCAGGATAGAAGAGATTTCTAGAACGAGCTATTGTTTGCGCTTCATAAATATTGTCTTTCATCACCTCTGTTATCTCTGAGGTCCACCTTTTGCGTGGCCGGCCTTTTGCTTTGTATCCATTGTATTGAAGCAACATTGCTCTTTGAGGTGTTCTGTCTGTTGGTAATCTGCTTATGTGGCTGAACTACTTGGTTTGTTGTTTCTTGATGAAGTTCAACAAATTAAATGGTCCGGCCACATAAGCAGATTGCACTGGTTCAAGTACTAATAAAACCAGACTAAGGTAGTTTGTTAATTAAAAAATATGTCAGATGCAGCAACTTTAATACAAAATTTTCCCATTGGTCCTGCATCCATTATCTATTGAGACAAGCATGATGTCATCAACCATTGTGTACCTTTCATATGAACAGCTGTGTCAAGGGATAGTTAACCCTTTGAACCCTGGCCAACTATACCTTAAAATCCTCTCCCTGGGCTCCTGAGCAAATACAGCACATATCAGAATTATTTGAAAAACAGGATAGATTGGTAGAATTAAGTGTCCTATCATTTTTTATCGACTTACCCCATCATCTCCAGTATTCCTGCTTACTATGCCAGTCTTCCCAACATGTAGATCCTTCCTTTAGACACAGGAAATTTTGACAAAATTTGCACCAAAATTGTGTTTTCACTTTCTTGACTGGTCTGTCTTTGTAATCCATGTTTGGAAAGTCACTGACATGTTAGTTATATTTGAACATCAGTCGGTTCAAATAATTCTTCTTCTAAATGATCATCCGATTCACTTTTGATTTCGTTTTCAGAATAATCATATTCTAAGTCTAATTCTTCTTCAGAATCATTTAAAAGAAGTTCAACAGCTTACTCTGTGGTTATCCTTTTTGAGTAACCATTTCCGAAATTTTCAGCGTGTGTTTTCATCTTTTTAAAATTAATAAACAAATATCAAATCACTATGTTTCAAAACACGATGCAAACTGCCATTTAGATAAACCCTTTTAAAGGGGAAGCATTTCCTGTGTTTGACGTCACACTAGTACACAAGTTATCGCTGAACACCGACAAATAACGAGGAGGGTTCTCATCCCGATATGTAGGCTCCCTGGTATACGTGTACTAATGATAATACCGTAATATCGGGAGGGCGGTTCAAAAGGTTAAGTTACAAGCTATGTTTCCAATGCTCATCATCAAGGTGCGTATCCTTTATAGGACGTTGCTCTCTGTACAGTACATCTGAAATTCACTCTGTTTCTAACCAGTTCACCCACTTCGCCGATGGTCATATTCATGGTTTCTTCAACATCTTGTAGCCATTTTCTTCTTGGCCTGCCTCTGCGTCCTGGGACCCTGCCCTCTAATATTGTTCTTTCCAGGTCATCGTGACGTTTGATGTGATCAAAGTATCTAATTTTTCTGCAAAGTATGTTATTTATCAGCCAATTCTCTTTAACATTTAGTTCTTTTAGGACATCAGAGTTCTTTCTTTTTTCTGTCCATGATATTCGTAGGATCTTTCTGTAGCATTTAGTTTCAAGGACTGGATTTTCGTTCTTGTTTTTTCCAATGCTAAAAAGGTTAAATGGGAAGTTCATTGTCCACATATTTGGAACAGGGTTGAAGCCATACGCACCATTCTCCTATGTGGGACTACATACAAGCTGCGTGAACTTGTGGCAGTCAGCGACTCATAGCTGACTGCTAGCGTCATGGTCAGTGTAAGAACAAAGCTGACCAAGACTCCACTTTACCTCACTATGGCAGCCCCAGAAACAGTCGACTACCAAAAGGTCTGGCTAAGTTTGTGGAGATTGAAGAAGGAAAATCCAACCCGGTCTCCAAAAAAGGCTATGCTGAAGTCTGATGTGTTGGACCAAAAGGTACAGATACCACAACTCCCGCTGAACACTGCGACACAACGCATTCCGTTCTTTGAATGGCATCCTGCTATAACCAATGGTAGTATGAGTACGAACGAGGAAGAAGAATGAACAGAGGGCATTTATGATGTCCGCCCTGTTCATTTGCAAGTGTCACGGTTCATGTAATGGAAGTGTATTTCTCTGGAACCATTTTACGCTACATAGTGCCTGCAAGCAATTTATCTATTCCTCTCGATCCTGGGCAATTAATCCAATCTTCTTTATGGAGCTGAGTCCGATATTTCTTGCCTCTCTCAGTAAATTTCATTTCAGGTTTTCCCTTGGTGTCCTTTCTTTGTTGAACCCTTTGCCTCCCCTCTCACTTTATTGCCTGCTTTGTAATTATTTGGTCATTGTTTCTCAGAGCATATCCAACATGTCTCCATCTTCTATATTTTATTACACTTTTTAACTAGCGGGTAACCAGAAATTTCTTTGATTTCATCACTTCTCTTGAAATTGTCCCATTTGTATTTTATGGAAATGTAGAGTTTTTAAAACATTGTTTTCAGACACGTCTGTCACCCGAGTGGTTACCGGGCCCAAATTGGGGTGTAAAGAATAGAACCACTGTTACCTGCCACGCATGTCGTAAGAGGCAACTAAGGAGGTTGGGTGTGGGGCTAGCTACCCCAGACCGTAAAAACACTAGATGGCTACAGAATGGAGAGCGAGCTGAGTAAACTCTGGTTGAAACCGGACACATCACCAAAGGATAAGCACCAGAGCTCCAAATGGGGCTGAAGATGTGACGTAAAACACACCAATGCTAAGGTTGCATGAATCAGATTTCCACATGAATAGAATTTATGGAAAATCTGGTACATCGGTCTGGGCTGTGATCGCGAGAGATAGAGACACGTCTGCTAAAAGTTAATCTGTTATTTGTTTCAGAGAGATCGCTGGAATAGTTTTTTCAAAACTGATGATACGGACGGTTCATCCATGCAACGTCATCTATCCAGCCAAGTTTCATACTCAGTATTGGACGAGTTCTTTAGGGTAAAACAACTCTCTTCAAATTTTGTTTTTGTGGAATCACGACTATAAGCTCCTTATTTTGATTGCTGCTACTATCTTACTATACTTATTTTCTTCCACTATTGCTCTATGTTTTGTTTACTTATCTACACTTTGTACTCTCTTCTGCACACAGTAAAGTTTGCTCAGACTGCATAGTGTGCATGTCAGACTGAAACACATAATTTGTTTGTTTTTTTTCGATCCAGAAGCACTTGAGCTTACAGCTCTTCGGCTCGGTGCCATGGAGATCGTAATCCTTCGGTTCGGTGTCACGAACACCGTAAATCTGGAGAACCTGTGGCTTTTCTGCCAGCCCGCGAATTGAACCGCACTCACAGGGGCTTGTCACCCGTCATCCAACGTGCTACGAACATGCTGGAAAGACGGGCAAACACAGACTTCAGAGCATATCCTGCAGTCCTGTCCACTACATCAATGAAATGAAAGATGGCCTCATGAACTACGCTTACAGAGCAAGCCATGGGGAGCTCATGGGGAACTCCAACTGACATGCATCTTCATACAGGCAACCGATCTCATGGTTTAGACACAAAGAAGAAGTGGTGTACAAATAGTAACTTTTCATTAATCAAATACCTGTTGCTGTCTGGATCCGAAAGTACCGACCATTTAAGTTCTTCACATTGTGATAGTGATATCGTGAGGATGCTGAGTCCGTAATCTACCACGGACATAACCAGTCGTTCGAACAAAAGGACAAATAGTCTCTGCTCAAAGTAGACTGCTACCATAACCTTGAGAGCCGCAACACCACATTTACAACATTGTATCGTTTGTCCAACATGATGTTTGAAAGATAGACTATGATCAAAGGCATTCAAAGATAGTGCAGATCTATACTCTCTAGTTTTGACTTTTGTTATCATTTTATGTGTAAAATAATGTTGTTTGCTTTGTTATGAACTGGGGAGAATCTAATAATCGATACATTTTAAAAATAAAATGAGATAGGCGATCATTGGAAGATGTACTTGCCCGTGTGGTGTTGGGGCCCGCAAGGAAACAAAAATAGTAACACTGCGACCTACAAGACATGTAAGAGGCAACTAAGGTAGGGGCCTAGGAAAGTTACCCTCTCTCTCTTTGCCTTTTTACCCCGGATTGGGGCATAAGCCTTCAACCAACTCATGACAAGTCTTCCTATCTCTAGCTATCTCCTGCAGCTCCCCCAAGCTCTTCTTTATATTGTTGATCTCCGCCTCCAAATTTCGTCTCCATGTATCTCTTGGCCTCCCCTTCTCTCGCTGTCCCTGCGGGTTCCAGGCAAGGACCCTTCTTGTTATATTCCCTCCGGTTTTCGCAATGTGTGTCCTATCCAGCGCCAGCGTCTTTTTTTAACCTGTTCGTTCACTGGAATATGTCTTGTTATCTCCATAAGTTCCTCATTTGTGACCCTATCATACCATCTTATTCCCTCTATTATGCGCAGACACCAGTTGATGAATGTTTGCAATTTATGCATTATTGTTTTAGTTGTTCTCCATGTTTCTGACCCATACAGTAGGACTGCTTTAACATTAGAGTTAAATATCAAAATTTTTGTTCTAGATTTGATTTCTTTAGACTTCCATATGTTTCCCAGTGCAATGAAAGCTCCTCTTGCCTTCTAAAGTTACCCTAGTACCCTAATAAATGGAAATCGGATGTGCTGGCCTACTTGTAGGCGTATAACTGGCACAACATAAATTGCTCTTAGGCTCAGATCGCATACAAATCACAAAGAGTGGTTTAACAAGTGGTAAATATGGAGAGCTCAAAGAAGAAGAAGACTGGATTGATTCAACATCAATTTTAGTGTCCTCATCCAACGGTAGGTCGCCATAAGACCAAAGAGCATCCCCCTTATCCATCCTAAACTCCCCGAATGTTAGTTGTTATTTGTTTCCCTGCTGCATGTGTGTTGCCTGTGCCCTCAAGGGGGCAAAGAATAGTACCGCTGCAACCTACAAGGCATATCATAAGAGACGACTAAGTTGGGGGCCTCGGGAAGCTACCCTAGTAAATAAAAAGTGACGCAGAAATAAAATGTGCTGGCCTACTTGTAGTTCCATAACTGGCACAACGTAAATTTCTCTTAGACTCAGATCACATACAAATCACAAAGAGGGGCTTAACAAGTGGTCAATATGGGGCATTCGAAGAAGAAGTTTCCCTGCAACTCATTTTGTGTGACCATGATGATATTGTTGTTCCTCTTGTTTCAGTTTGTGCAAGATGGAAATCTGATGAAAGTACAGGAAGTCTTAACACAGCCTCATAAAAGATATGAGGAAGTCAACCAAAAACTATGTCATCCGTTGTGCTCATGTGATAAATGTGACAAACTTCTGTCAAACTTCCGAACAGATTCAGACTTAGTGACAGTTTACTCTCGAGACAGCCACGGGTACACAGGTAAAGAAACATTTCTTGTCATTTTGTGACTGTTTAGTCTCGAGACAACCACGGGTACACAGGTAAAGAAATATTTCTTGTCATTTTGTGAGTTTACTCTCGAGACAGCTACGGGTACACAGGTAATAAAATATTTCTCCACATTTTGTGACTTGTATTGTTATGTCACATCCGAGTGTTTACCGGGGCCTAAATTGGGGTGTAAAGAATAGAACCATTGTTACCTGCCATACATGTCGTAAGAGACGACTAAGGAGGTTGGAGGTGGGTTTCTACCCCACCCTGTAAAAAACACTAGATAGCTACAGAAAGATAGGAAGACTTGGCATGAGTTGGTTGAGGGCCTATGCCCCAACCCGGGTAAAAAGGCAAAGAGAGAGAGAGAGCTACAGAAACCGCAAGCAGGGAAATTCATAGCTCGCCACCCAAGGAAAAAGAAGGACCCCACAAGTAGGGACTCATGAAGCGACCCGGTGAAATCCGAAAGGATATCGGGTTGCTGATTCACCTTCTTTCAACCCGGAAGATCTCTAGGATTGAAAATGGGGAGAGAGTGGAGAGATCTGGAAAGGATAGCCTTGGATAGGCAGGCTTAGAAGGCCTTGGTTGCGGACCTATGCTTCCCTAGGAGTGATGGGGAAGAAGAAGTAGAATTGTTATGTCAACGCTTCTTCTTCTGCGTTTGTCCGCTGTGAATCCAGGCCTTAGCCATGATGCCTGTTATGGCGCTTCTAAATGATTTTTGCATGAAAGCCTTCTACCTTTTGACTCGGCTCCTCGCCATGGGGGAGATAGTGTCATTGCTATAAAAGAAATTAAAAGAAGGCTGAGCATTGCTTTGTAAAAACTAAAAGAATTAACAAACCTATGGAAGGGAACTGGCATAAGAACAAAAATCAGTGTTTAGAGCCTGCATTTTTTCTTTGGCAACATATGGTTGTGAGACATGGAACATTGACAAAGTGGCAGAGAAGATCATTAATGCATTTGAATGCAAATGTCGCCTGTGTGGTGTTGGGTCCCTAAGGAAAGCAAAGAATAGTACTACTGTGACCTACAAGGAATGTTGTAAGAAGTGACTGATGTAGGAGCTAGGGAAGCTACCCTAGTAAGTAAAACACATCGCAGAAATTGGATGTGCTAGCTTACTTGTAGGCGCATAAGTGCCACAACGTATAATAACTCTTGGGTTACGATGACATACAAATCACACAGAGTGGTTAGCAAGTGGTCGATGTGGAGCATTCGAAGAAGAAATAGAAATAATCTTCAGATCTTTGTGAACAGTTGTCATTGACAGATTCTCAGAGACGGTCAAGCATAGACCTGGGAATAAGGACAGGGCAGGAGCCCATGATGCTTTAGATCAAGAGGAGAAAATGGGGGAGAGATAATTGAGCATGCCTCGGAAGATACAGTAGAGTGTCACTAAATAAGCACTTAAGTGGAACCCGCAAGGGAAATGAAAAACCCTTACAGACTTGAAGATGGAGTCTTTTTGAGGAACTGAAGGATGCTCGATTTATCCTGGGAGCCACAGAAAAGAACAGGAGATCAGGGCAAGTAGAAGACAACTGATGAGACCCTATGCTCCATGAGGAGGGGAGAGGAATAAGCATAATATCAGATCCCTCTCCCTCGCTATCACCGCCCAGACCGATGTACCAGACTTCCCCATAAATTCTATTTATGTGGAAATCTGATTCCTGCAGCCTTAGCATTAGTGTGTTTTACGTCACATCTTCAGCACTATTTGGAGCTCTGGTGCTTATCCTCGGCGATGTGTCCGTTTTTAGCCAGCATTTACTTGGTTCGCTCTCCGTTCTGTAGCCATCTAGTGTTTTTACGGTGTGGGTAGCCCCAACTCCAACCTTCTTTGTCGCCTCTTATGTCATGCGTGGCAGGTAACAGTGGTTCTATTCTTTACACCCCAAATTTGCGCCCGATAACCACTGAGCGATATCAGATCTAATCAGATCAGGGGTGAGACCCTATGCTCAATGAGAAGCAAGAGGAATAAGCATAATATCAGATCTGATTGCTCGGGGATGCGAATCCTCTATACTCCATGAGGAGCAGAGAGGAATAATCATATCTGATTGCTCATGGTGCTGGCCATCAAATCTGTCTCATGCCCTGTTTTATAAATATTTTATTAATTTATTGTGTTATGCCATCTTAGGACCTGCAAGTAATTTCATATCGCTCTATCCTGGACATTTATCCATACCGCTCTAGCCTTACTTTCAGGTCCTATGTAATGTATAACGGTACAAGAGGAATTATTATTATTATGCCATCTTGATGTATATTTGGCTGTTTTGTTATGAATTTTCTGTTGTGTTTCAGCCATGCATGTTGCTGCATATTATGGACAAGAACTACTTATAGATTTGCTAATACAAAATAATGCAATTGTTGACACAACAGACTATTTGGAACTGACCCCTCTACATTTGGCTTGTCAGCGAGGACTTAAGAATGTTATCGTAGGTCACAATTTTTTACTTGCATGCTTATTGCATCTTTCACAAGAAAGTCATATTTAAAAGTTTATTTTTCTACTATGGGAGTCACAATCATGTATCCTTTTTGATGTATGCTGTCGAAGACTGAGCAGTTATATATACGACTGCCCATAGTACTGCGATGTTAGTTCCTCATTTACATGCCTGTGTGTTGCCGGGGACTGTAAGAGGAGCAAAGAATAGTAACACTGCGACATACAAGGTATGTTGTAAGAGGTGATGGTGAGACGAAACTGGGTGGAGGTACTAGTACAGACAATGATCAGTGAAATCACCTTCATTTTTGTTCCTGGGCACGCAGGAGTTAGGGGTAATGAACGAACTGATAGATTGACTGGCTTGGCTACAATATCAGAGGGAGCTGCCATGGATCAAAATGACATTCTTCACACATTGAGAGATTCTTTCCGAGCAGAGGAGTTTCAGGACTGTGAATCCTACTCGCTGACCAGATTGAGAGAGAGGGGTGTCAATATTGGTGCAGCCCAAAAAGAATGACATACTAAATATGCATATAGATTGATTAATCAACATCAAACTGGCGTGTTGGCAGCTGGACGCTGATAGATTTGCTGAAGCGGAGATCAGAGCACCGATGGACATGTCCGGAGTGCTATGATGATAGTCTTCATATAACTGATAACTGTAAGAAGCAACTAGGTAAGAGGATTAAAACTTCTGGAAAATCATGCTTTTTAAATGCAATATATTTGTTCTATTTATTATCTAATTGTGAAAATTTTTTGTATACCCACCCACACTCCCAACCTCCCTCCACCTCCTTCCCAAACTCCAATAATAGTTAGGTCTGCTCCAGTTTGGTGCTGATATCATGGCCACAGACAGCGAAGGCAACACACCTCTCCACTTCTGCTGTGCTAATGGACATGAAGATGTAAGTATATGTTTAAAAGTTTGTTTTGTTTAGTTTAGTCATCTATACATCGAACTAATTAGTCCATAAATGCTCTGATCTCCCAGTCAGTATGTCTCTCAGCATGTGGTGACTAACGACCCTGGTCCTTTGTTGGTTTCTATTCTTCTTTGGCTACCAGCATAGTGTTCTTGTCTAGCTGCACCACACTTGACTTGAAATTCTTGCAGACTGGCAGTGTTGTAGTTTGTGTTGTGTCATAGTTTAGTGATATAGTTAAGTATCATGGTTACATTTAATAGTTCATTGTTCAATTGAGGATCATCATCATCGCACATCGGACATGTCCATAATTTCTCTGATTTCCTCCCAAGCATGTATTTCAGTGTGTTTAGACTAACAACTTCCGCTCTGTGTTGGTTGATGTATCTACTGGGGTTTCTTTCATGGTTTCCTGTCTTGCCACACCTATCGGTATGCATAACTTGTGCAACCAAGATAGAGAATACCCTCTATCTTCTGCCTTGAAATCTTCTGAGTGAATGTTTTCTCTTAGAGCATTGATGATGTCGCTTTTGTTCATAGAAGGCCCATTATTGATTGCAGCATTATTGTCACCCCAGAATGACCTGGGATAAAAACGAAGGTGTGTCTGGATTGTCGCGTTGTGTGTTTATTTCATCCACTGCCTTCGTACATAACTGGATTTGATCTTCTGTATCATGATCATAGAGTCGCTGAGCATGCATGCATGAGTGAACGTTTGCGTCTTTAACCACTCCAGGATTTTGTCACAGCCATGACCTCCATAGTCATGCTGCTGGTAATTGTCTTTTTATTACTTGGCTAAGAAGGGCAGTGTCAGAGAGCAAATTTACCAACCCATGCATTTACAGAAGGTCAAAACCCTCATACAGAGAAATCTGCAGTAGACTGGAAGACAAACACTGGATATGATTATGGAAAAGACTTCCTCAAAGACCTACGCAGAACAGACAAGGTAGTATATTTGTAGTCCACGAACTGCAGACTCAACAAACACTATATAGACTAGGAATAAGTAAACAGCTCTGTCATTGTTAGCAGGCGGAAGAGACACCAAGATTCCTGCAAGACTGATCTTCAGTTGGACCTGAAAGCAAACATGTGGCCACCCCAGTTGCCTCATAAACTAAGCTTTGGGAAACCTGACAAACCTGAAATTGACTGCCCAGTTTGTGGTCCACAGTAAACTAAGTGCATGACCAGAGATTGATGAAGAAGGAAACCTGACAGACCTGAAGCTGACTGCCCAGTTTGTGTCCACAGTAAACTAGGAACATGGGAAAAGATCGCTGAAGCTACTGCCCAGTTTGTGGTTCACAGTAAACTAAGTGCATGACCAGAGATCACTGAAGCTGACTGCCCAGTTTTGTCAATACTCAGCTGAGCTAAACTAAGCGCATGACCAGAGATCTGAAGAAACCTGACAGACCTGAAGCTGACTGCCCAGTTTGAGGTCCACAGTAAACTCAGAGCATGACAGAGATCGCTGAAGCTGACTGCCCAGTTTGTAGTCCCAGTAAACTAAGTGCGAATGACCAGTATGTATCACATAAGACAAGCCATGACAGGATTGCTGAAGCTGACTGCCCAGTTTGTAGTCCACAGTAAACTAAGAGCATGACCAGAGATCGCTGAAGCTGACTGCCCAGTTTGTAGTCCACAGTAAACTAAGTGCATGACCAGATGCTATTGCATTTGTAGACAGAAACTGCAGATCTGAATATCCCTTGTAGTCAGAATACTGAAGATGCAATGTATTAATTGCCAAATCGATTCATTATGATTATATTTCAATTTGTGTTTCATGTTTCAATTCATTATGATTGATATCAATGTATTATTTTATATTTCAATTCAGTGCTGATGACCTTATTAACTCATGAATCCGGCTTGAAAAACTAGACATCAATGTGGCAAATGAATTTGGGGACACTTCCTTGCACCTTGCTGCTAAATGGGGTTACGGTATGTACTATACAAATATAAATTTTATCAATTTTTTCTACTTTTAAATATAGAAAAATTGAAAGCTGTTTGTTGTTGTTGCTTCGTTCTTTTAACAAATTTAATCACTCTTTGTGACATGTTTGGTTTTTGCCAAGAACGACTAGACGTTGAGCCTCGATGCATAGGAACCTACACATGTAGGACAGGTGCATCCAAAATGTTTGGCCTAATTCAAAGTTGTGATCTATGTGTTTCCTACAGAAAATTGAGGGGATATTTATACCGAAACAGTATTGATTGGAACTGATAAGAAAACAAAGATCAGAATACTAAAAGCATGCATATTCCCAGTAGAAACATATGGGTGTGAAGCATGGACATTTAACAAGGCAGTGGAAAAACATATCTGTGCTTTTTAATATAAGCTGGCCATGTGTTGCCGGGGCTCACAAGGGGAACAAAGAGTAGTAACAGTGCAATCTACAAGGCATGTCGTAAGAGGCGACTGAGGTAGGGGCCTAGGAAGCTACCCTAGTAAATAAAAAGTGTCGCAGAAATCAGATGTACTGGCCTACTTGTAGGCGCATAACTGACACAACATACAATCACGTTTAGGATCAGATCACAAGCAAATCACAAAGAGTGGTTAACAAGTGATCAATATGGAGCATTCAAGAAGAATATAAATGTTACAGACAAGTCCTCCTTATATCATGAACAGAGAAGAGAACAAAAAGATCTATCCAGGAAGAACTCAAAATCAAAGAAAACTGACTGATGTTACAAATAAGAATGAGAAAATTGAAATATTTTGGAAATATAAAGAGACACAAATGATTGGAGAAGACCATCATGGAAGGAGGCATACCGGCAAAGAGGAGAAGAGGAAGACCACAGAGAAGATGGATCCAGGATGTGACTGATGGTTTGAGCAGGACTGCTGCAAAGGTGGGACATCTGGCCTATGAGAGAGAGAATTCCGAAGGACTGTTGGGGTGGCAAAGTTCTGCTCAGGACAAGCTATTTGATGATGATATCATTTATAATAATAATTCCTCTCGTACCCTTATATGTTACATAGGGCCTGCAAGTAATTTCTCCATATCGCTCTATCCTGGGCAACTCACTCAATCTCCTCCATGGAACTGAGACCGATATTTCTTGCCTCTCTCAGCAAAGTTCGTTTCAGGGTCTCCTTAGGTCGACCTCTCTTCTTGAACCCTTTGCATCCCACTTCAATGCCTGCTTTGATATTTGTTGATCATTTCTCCTCAAGGTGTGCCCAACATATCTCCATCTTCTCTTTCTTATAACAGTTGTCACTAGTGGTTGACCAGACATATCTCTGATTTCATCACTTCTCCTGAATTCATTCCATTTTATATTCATTATTTTTCGCAATCTATCATTTATAATAAAGACAAAAATGATTGATATATTGATTGATAGGACCATCATCATTGCACCAGTGCACCATCATCAGTGCCCCGATCTCTTTCTTACACAGGAAGATTTCGAGTCATGCACAGCTCCTTAGTACCGCGAGGATTCCTATGTAATTTAGAAAATGGTGAAAATATTTTGTTCGATTTTTCAAATTTAAAAGAAATCTTTCTAATGAATTTTGCCAGGCAGCAGCCTTTCAGCCTCTTCCTCTCACTATTGAATTACCAAACTACCAAAAACAGGGTTCTTTTACGTGCTCAACCTCAACACCGAACCTATGTTTTATCGTCCATCTCCGATAGGACTAGGAACTTGTTCTCACCTACACTGAGATCATGGATCTACATTGGAAAATATCCTGATGGCTCCATGAGGGAGCTCACCTTTATAACTAGAGGTGAGAAAAAGATTAAAGTGACATGGAGAACTTGTAACCATAAATAATGCATATGCTTAAATAGTTTTGTGTGGTTTGTTTCTTCAGAATCAATAGTTCAAATCTTATTAGAAAATGGAGCAGATGCTACACTTTGCAACAAAAGGAAACAGACACCAGTTTCCTTAGCACAGAATGTGAGAGTTCAAAGATGGCTACAGGTAGCAGCAGAAGATTCAGATTCTCATACAGTTGAACGTCAGGTGGGTCAGCTTGCAATGTGTGTGATGTTTATCTTCTTCTTCTTAAGTGATCTTGGGCATGCGCTTAGTTTACTGTGGATCACAAACTGGGCAGTCAGCTTGCAATGTGTGTGATGTTTATCTTCTTCTTCTTAAGTGATCTCTGGTCATGCGCTTAGTTTACTGTGGATCACAAACTGGCAGTCAGCTTGCAATGTGTGTGATGTTTATGAATTGTCATGCGTTTTAACATATTACTTCTGGCAAAAATTAGAGCACTTGCCTTGTACCTGTACATTCCCAGAACTTTGTCACCCTAACAGTCCTCCAACTTTCCGTCAAATTATTTATTTCTATAAATTTTCAGTCAAATGGTTCCAGAAAGTCTTCATCCTCCAATCAGGATTTCACATCCACTGATCAGCTGGAGACATTAAATCAGTACAACCTCGAAACTTCATCTCATGTGCAGACGTCATCACTTGAAGCTGGCGGTAAAGATGAAGGGAGGTATGAGAAAGATAAACTGTTTAATGCTATCATTGAAGGAGACATGAATCAAGTGAGTTGATACTATGATTTTTTACATTGTTGAATTTTAAATATGTGATTGTGTTAGCTACAAAGATTGTACAATTGTATGTATGATTGTTCATGCACGTATGGATTGCTTTTTCATCATCATCAAATAGCTTGTCCTGAGCAGAGTTTTGCCACCTTAACAGTCCTTTGGAATTTATCTCATAGGCCAGATGTCCTGCCTCTATAGCTGTCATGCTTAAACCATCAGTTACATCCTGAATCCATATTCCCTGTGGTTTTCCTCTTCTCATCTTTGCCGGTATGGCTCCTTATATGATGGTATTCTCCAGCCCTTCGTGTCTATATGTCCACAATACTTTAACTCCTTTCAAGCTTTTGCGCACCAGGCGCCACAGCGAAGTCTGTTGAACGCCATTAGCCGTACACTGCACCAAAGAGTTGCTTCCCTTATAAGAAGTCTTTTAAGTTTTACATCTACTGTTTTACTTCTACTACTTTTTAACTTTGTTATTCTATTAGGTTGTTCAGTTTTATTCAATTTAGTATATAATAATATATCTTCTTCTTCTTTGCGTTCGTTCTTTACAACCAATTTAATCACTCTTTGTAATATGTTTGATCTTTGCCAAGAACGTGTATATGTTGCACATTGGTTTGGTAGGCCCCTAAACGCATATACTTCTACACGTTTAGGGCACATGCATACGATTTCAGCCAAACCTCCTTAGTCGTCTCTTACGACATGCGTGGCTGGGAACAGTGGTTCTATTCTTTACACCACAAATTTGGGCCCGGTAACCACTCGGGCGATAATAATATATATATAATGTTTATTGCGAGTAGTTGGGATTGGTTTTTAAAATTATTTTTACTTCCTTGAATTAACTGTTGAATTGAGGAAATAACTGCGTGGAAAGAGTTAATATGTTAATATTCTTATTTGTAGCATTAGCCGGTCAGATTGCTTTTTTTACTGTCTATGATTGTACCAGCTAGCAAAAATTTGAATGTATTTTCTGTATAATTGTGTTAGCTAGCAAAGATTTTGGGATGTTATAAGTGATTGTGACATATATCTCATATATTAATTTTTGTTGGTAGTTATTATGCCACACAGCTCAGCATGTGAGGTGTATGTGAGTAGATATGTTATGTTATGCGATTGACATCATGGCGCATTGTGCATTCCCATGCGTGCTCTGTCCTCCGCTGCAGCAGCCATCCCAAAGTCCATTTTCTCACCGTACACATGAGAAGTTGATTAGTATATCTTCTCTCTCTACCACAAAGATGACACTGTCTGGCATGTCCAAACTTAACTCTTAATTGTTGCACTCATTCCAGTGTCTGAGACTCGCCTATATCACATAAATGAGAGCATACCGTATTTATGACATCGGCTCTGTCCATACTTCTGCCTGCTTGAATCAGGGAATTGTTTGCAAGAAAGTCAGCAAGAAAGTGTGTATATAGTACAGATTGATGTATGTTGTTTTCTTCTTCTTTGCGTTGTTCTTTACGACCAATTTTAATCACTCTTTGTGATATGTTTGATCTTTGCCAAGAACGTGTATACGTTGCACATTGGTTTGGTAGGCCCTAAACGCATAGACTTCTACACGTTTAGGACATGTGCATCCGATTTCAGCCAAACCTCCTTAGTCGCCTCTTACGACATGCATGGCAGGTAACAGTGGTTCTATTCTTTACACGCCAAATTTGGGCCCCAGTAACCACTCGGGCAGATGTATGTTGTATATGAGTAGGTAGCACAGATTGATGTATGTTATATGTTATTATGCCAGATAGCACATACAGTTGCACATTATATGTGAGTGTACCTGATAACATAGTTCTACTGGTTGATGTATTACCATATATGTTAGAAGAATGGAAACTTGTCGCATACCTAAACAAATGTTTTTCTGTGAACTTTTAGAGGGGAAGAGGCACCAGGGCAGACCACTGCTCAGATATAAAGATGTCTGCAAAGCCTCAATGAAAAACTTTTCTATAGGTCCCAGCACAGCACATGGAAAAGACTAGCTGATGACAGAGTTGTGTGGAAAGTCAAATTACGACAGGGTGCAGAGTCTTTTGAGAAGAGTCTTATGTATGAGCTGAACGACAAGAGAGAAAAGCGAAAACTCAGAAGTTGTCACAGTAAAACACTTGCCAATTGACCGTCTGTAAAGACAAAAAGGCCCTATATATAATAGATGTATAAAAATATTTCTCCTTTTTTATTTTTAAGGTCAAGTTTTATTTGGGAATCGATTGTGAAATTGACTATGGGGAAGATGATGACATTCAGATGTCACCCAGTGTGTCATTAGGTGACATGTGTCATCCTCTATGTCTGTGCGATAAATGTCAGATCATCCAGAAGGTGAGTTGGAGCCCTCTTCTTGTCTCTAATCTTGTTTTACCTCACAGCTTCAGGATAAGAAGATATTTCTAGAACAAGCCATTGTGTGTGCTTCATAAATAGTGTTTTTCACTGCCTCTGTTATTTCTGAGGTCCACTTTTTGTGTGGACGGCGTTTTGCTTTGTATCCACTGTATTGTGGTAGCATTGCTCTTTGAGGTGCACTGTCTGTTGGTAATCTGTTTATGTGGGCGAACCACTTAATTTGTTGTTTCTTGATGAAGTTCAGTACTGATGTTGTACCTACCTTTTTTTGCCTGTTGTCTTCATTTCTAAACCAGTCTCTTTTTGGAACTCCCAGCATTTTGCATAAACACTTCATCTCTGTCGTGACTAGTTTTCTACTATCATTTGATGTCAGTATTCAGGTTTGAATTGGAGTGTCTGGCATCAATTAAAGACTTAAATATAACTCTTCAGGTGATCAAACAGGGGTGTATCCTGGTCTTTGTTACAAGGGAGGCTACAAACTGAGAATTGAATAATATAGCTCTTACGGTGATCAAACAGTGGTGTATCCTGGTCTTTGTTATAAGGGGGCTACAAACTGAGAATTGAATAATATAGCTCTTACGGTGATCAAACAGTGGTGTATCCTGGTCTTTGTTACAAGGGAGGCTACAATATGAGAATTGAATAATATAACTCTTAAGGTGATCAAACAGGGGTGTATCCTGGTCTTTGTTATAAGGTGGGCTACTAACTGAGAATTTAATAATATAACCCTTAAGGTGATCAAACTGGAGTATCCTGGTATCTTGAAAGTGGTGAAAGTGTAGTAAGAATAAAAAACTTTTTGTAATGAATTTTACTCGGATAGCTTTTCAAAACAAGGAGGACAACAAAAGAAACCACCAGAAAACTACCAGACCTTCATAAATGGATGTTTACTTAGAATAGAGGGACTGAGATGGTATGATAAGATTACGAACGAGGAACTCTGAGAAAGAACTAAGCAGATACCAGTGGAGAAAGAGCTGAGGAAGAAACACTGGTGATGGATAGGACACACATTGAGAAGACCGACTTAAAGTATTGCTAGACAGGCATTGTTTTGGAACCCACAGGGAAAGAGGAGATGAAGGCCTAGAAATACCTGAAGAAGAGAGCTGGAGACTGATATTAAAAGGATAGGTAAAACATGGAAAGTATTGGAAGGCATAGCAAGAGAGAGGAAGAGCTGGAAGAAGTTTGTTGAAAACCTGTGCTCCGTTGGGAGTTGAAAGGTTAAGAAGACAAAGAAGAATAGCTTTCCGGCTTACTTTTCAATTTGTTATTGCAGAGGGTTATTTAACGAGCTTAACTTGAACACAGGATCTACTTTTTATCGTCCGCCTTGATAGGGTTAGAAACTAGTTGATGGTTATAATGCTGATGATGTAGATGTCTATGTCAAACAACAGATAAAACTAGCCATAACAGAGATGAAGAGAGCTGCGGTAGCGTAGTTGTTAGTGAACTCGCTTATCAAGGCTGGTGGTCTGGGTTCAACTCCCGCATTGCGCGTGGAATTTTTCAAGACCGCGGCGGCTCTCAGGTCGACCCAGCCTCAACTGGGTACCAGACATGCTCTGGGAAAGTAAAGGCAGCTGGCGTGATGCTGACCACATCACCCAGCGTGTGCTGATGGTCAATGAAAAATACAGGCCTAACACTGTATTGACCTATATACCACAAGGTATGAAAGGGTTCCTTTACTTTTTACTTTAACAGAAATGAAGTGTATAAATAGAATACTGAGAGTATCAAGAAAAGGCCAATTTAGAAATTAAAAAATAGGATATTAAAAGTAAAAATAACAATCACCCAAGCCCCTAGAACAGCACAAGACAAAAACAGAAAATCACTACACTGGGCAACAACTCAGTAACAAAGTGACTACAAAAGAAGAAATTAGAAAAAAGTGGGTATAACATCAGTACTTGACTTCATCAAGAAACAACAAATTAAATGGTTTGCCCACATAAGCAGGTTACTAACAGGCAGTAGGGTAATGCTACTATAATACAGTGGATACAAAGCAAAAGAAGGATCCAACAAAAGGTGGACTACAGAACTAATGAAGGCACCTTGTACGAAACACACACATGAAAGAACCTGTACTAGGAATCTCTTCTTATTCTAACGCTATAAGACAAAACAGGATTAGAGAGCGGCAAGGAAGAAGGAGAAGATGATGTTGGTAGTTGTGATAATGATAAAGTTATTATTTTGGGAGTCTCTGTGGCGTAGAGGTTAGGTACTTGCCTCTTGTTCCAAAGGTACTCAGTTCGCTCCCTCATGGAGCCATCAAGATATTGTTCCAGATATCCCTGATCTCAGTGTAACTGAGGATGAGTTCCTAGCCCTATCGGAGGTGGATGATAAAGCATAGGTCTTGTGTTCAAGTTGGGCATATAAAAGAACCCTTTACAGTTCACATTTGAGACAAGCAGACTGGAAAGCCGCTGCCCGGGCAAATTCATTAGGAAAAGTTCAAATATAAAATCCCTACAAATTATCTTTACCATCTTCTAAATTACACTGGGCACCCTCCCAGTGCAACGGAGTTCATGCACTACTGCTGAGATCTTCCTGTGTAAGAAAGAGATTGGATCACATATGATAACTCACAGAAGTACAATGATAATGGTCCTATCAATCAATCAATCGATAATGATAATTACAGTCATAGTAAATTTTGTGCTTTTTGGGGCTCATTTTCCCAGGTCATATTCAAGACAGGACTAAATGTTAATTCAAAGACCGCGTCAGGATTATACCCGATTCACATGGCAGTCCTCCACAACCATAGCCCCATTGTTTCTCTTCTCATTTTGTACAACGCAGACATCAATGTACAGAACCATCAAAGCCTCACAGCCCTTCATTTAGCATGTTGTCTACGCAACAGTCCGGTAAGACATTTTAATCTTCTTCTTTTTGTTTGCTGTTGTTCAATGTCTACACAATTAGTCCTCTAGATTGTGTAGTGTGATTTAGTTTGTCAAGACTTCCAAACATTTTTGCATGTATAGTTGAATATGTTGGACAGTGTTCCGTAGTTGATTCAGTTTCAGTATAGAATATCTTCATTGCACTCCGGACATATCCATAGGTGCTCTGATCTCCTTCACAATATCTCCAACAGTATCCAGCGACTGACTGTACTAGTTCGATTTTGATTGATGAACCTACTCATATACCTGTTGACGGCAGGCGAGAAGGTGTGTGGACCACCCGAATGTGAAGAACTGGAAAGCCCAGCAGAGGTGAAGCCAGTGTGTGTTTCCGCTCGCAGGGAACTACTGCCTTGTAGTTTGATTGGGGACAATCAAAGGCTAGCAGAGCAAACCGTACACAAAACTGGATGGGTGGCAAACCAAGTTGTCCACAAAAAGACCGGTTAGCTGGGCAGATGACGCTCATCAGCCCTGGAGGGCAGGCCATCTAAGGGTCGCTGCCCCAAAAGAAAATAGCAGCTTGCTGCCTTGCAGGTTTGGCTGTGGACAGCAAAGGGCTAACGGAGAGCGAACCCAGTCAACACTGGTTGAAACCGAACACACCACCGAAGGAAAAGCACCAGAGCTCCAATTGGTACTGAAGGTTGTGAACGTACACCCGTTCTTGGTGTTAGGCTGTTTATATATCTATCACATTAGAATAATAAAAAACGGCCTTAAGAACGATCGCCAGAAGAAGAAGAAAAAATATATCTGTTATGCTGTGCTTTTCTTGCTACTCCAATCTTCAAACCCGGCTCCTGCAATCTAGTAATTGACGTAGATTGGTTTAAATGAAAATCATCTTTGCGGCCATACTCTATGAGTGCATTCAACATATCGGCCTATCCATTCATTTTATAGTTGATTCATCAGGTGACAATCTTGCAGTATGCGTTTGGTTGTCTGTCCACATGCACATGTGGGTGATGGAACCAATTTTAGTCTGTGTACGGGACTTTCAGTCTATTGTTTTCAGTTCTGTGACGGTACACTATCACCTGTCTTGCTCTGTCTATATAGTGGTATTAAGAAGCATAAGAATGTAGTATGTTGAGTCCATGAGGTCGTAAGGTACCATATAAGGCACAAACTTATTTTCTAGAGCAAATTGACTCTGATCATCAGAGGATCAAGATCAGATGGCAGTGACCTGGATATTGCAAGCTCCCAAATGGTCTGCTCCATTGAAATGAGCAGCTACAGAGGTCACAGAACGTTTGCGTATATCACTTAAATGTTGGCCGAAACGGTATAATGTTGACCACATTACCAAGCATGTACATTTGATCAAAGAAATAATTATGAGCCTAATATCATATTTACCAATATGTTTCATGGTATGAAAATGGATTCTTTGCAGAGTTTTGTTGTTTGCCATGTCTTTATGCTTTAGGTTTCACTATTTGTTTTGCCCTTGTATACCTGTCACCTGCAGGCAAGATGGTATTTCTAAATGTCAGCTATACAAGACTGTAGGCTAAATTTGCTTACATCGCGGTATAGAACCTAGAAAGGGAACTTGCTCAGCTGTCAAAAAAAAGGTGGAAATTCACTTGTAGTGGATTCTATCTCACTGTGGCATTGCAGGCAATGAGAGTGCCGATGTCTTGGCTAAGGAAGGCAGTGCCAAAGCGCAAATTTACCAACCACTGTCTTTTCAAAAGGTCAAAACCTCCATATAGAAAATCTGCAGTGGACTGGAAGACAAACACTGGATATGATTATGGAAAAGACTTCCTCAAAGACCTAAGCAGAACAGACCAGGTCATTATATTTCAACTACATACCGGACACTGCAAAATCTCAACAGACACTTACATAGTCTAGTAATAAGTCAAACAGATCTCTGCCAGTGTCAGCTGGAGGAACAGACACCGGAGTATATCCTGCAAGACTGTTCTCTCCTGTGTGCGCTGAGAAGCAACATGTGGACACACCTAGTCGACCTAAAAACTAAACTTTGGTGAAACCTGACAGACCTGAAGCTGACTGTCCAGTTTGTGATCCACAGTAAACTAAGTGCATAACCAGAGATCACTGAAGAAGAATATACCTGTCAATATTTCATTATTTCAGTATAGCTTGGTCAAGTTTTTAAAATATTTCTGCTATGTTTCATTATTTTTGAATTTTGTCCCAAAGTTGGCATCGAACCACGGAATTTCTACATCATCTTGTCACTAGCATAGCTTATTATGTCCCAAAGTTGGCATCGAACCACGGAATTTCTACATCATCTTGTCACTAGCATAGCTTATTATGTCCCAAAGTTGGCATCGAACCACGGAATTTCTACATCATCTTGTCACTAGCATAGCTTATTATGTCCCAAAGTTGGCATCGAACCACGGAATTTCTACATCATCTTGTCACTAGCATAGCTTATTATGTCCCACAAGTTTCCATCGAATCTACTGGAATTTCTACATCATCTTGTCACTAGCATAGCTTATTATGTCCCAAAGTTGGCATCGAACCACGGAATTTCTACATCATCTTGTCACTAGCATAGCTTATTATGTCCCAAAGTTGGCATCGAACCACGGAATTTCTACATCATCTTGTCACTAGCATAGCTTATTATTAACTTTGCTATCAGCAACTACACTGATTCTATTGATAATTCTTTTATATTACCAGATAACAGACCTGCTTGTGAAAGCTGGAGCCAGACTCAACATCTACGATGCTAGCGGTAACACACCATTACTGGTTGCAGCTTGTAATGGTTTTGTGGATGGTGTTCAAACGTTAATCAAGGTATGGACTATTTTCATTTCTTTCATGTTTGAATTCTACTTGTATATATAACCGAGTCTAGGGTATCTGTGATGAAGTGGGTTAGCCTTGCGTTCTGAAGGTTGTGGATCCGAACCCGGATCGCGTCTTAAAATTTACATGTGTATTTCTTTCCGTAGATATCTAGGATTGTTGCTTTAGTAACAGAGCTTATGCTTTATGCATCATTCCCTGCAGGTGGCTTGCCATTTCTTCTGAGAGGAACGGAGCAATATAGGAAAAATTGGTACAATGAAGTCAATCCTTCACCTTTACATCTGATTGTTGAAATATTTATAATAAAGACAAAATTATTGTTAAAAATGTACATGTGTCTAAGACAAATTTTAATTGATTTGAGAAGCTATTTTTAGAGTTTCATCATCATCATCATCAAATAGCTTGTCCTGAGCGAGCAGAACTTTGCCACCCCAAACAGTCCTCCAGAATTTCTCTCTCTCATAGGCCAGGTGTCCTTCCTCTGCAGCCGTCATGTTCAAACCATCAGTTACATCCTGAATCCATCTTTTTATAGGTTAGACTTTGTAAAAATCTAGTTTGTTTTAGTTTACTTTAAAACAGGGCTGTCCAACTTGGCGGGCGACATGGTGACGGGTATCATGGCATTAGTGTGATACATCCGTGGTACCCTATTTTATTCCTCTGGTTTTCTCTGTATCCACTGTATCAGAGTAACATTGCTCTTTGTGACGCACTGTCTGTTGGTAGTCTGCTTATGCGGCCCAACCATTTAATTTGTTGTTTCTTGATGAAGTTCAGTACTGATGTTGTACCCATTTTTTCTGATTTCTTCATTTCTAAACCGGTCCCTTCTTGTGACTACCAGCATTCTGGGTAGACACTTCATCTCTGTTGTGACTAGTTTTCTTCTATAGTTTGATGTCAGCGTCCAGGTTTGGTACTGATAGCATAATGTTAGGAGAAAGGTTGTGTTGTACAATGCTCTTTTAGTAGATGACTTGTTGCATATAATGCGAGTAATTATGATTTCTCAAATGGTTTTTGTATTGTTATCTCCCTTAGGCAGGAGCTCATTTGAATTCTACCAATGACAAAGGAAATACTGCCTTACATGAAGCATTGAAAAGAGATGACTCTGTCATATCTACCATGTTGATGACAGCCGGTGCTGACCCTAGAATCAGGAACAAGCTTGGAAAACTGCCGCTGGATGAAACGGATGTCAGTTATTATAAGTTTAGGAATTTGTTGTTTTATTGCATTAGTTATTTCATCTTCTTCGTCTTAAAACTCCCAACAGGCTCAAGCAAACTTTCAGTCTTCCTCTCTGCCATCTTCTTCTTTCATGTTTATCCTTAATATCACCTCAGCTCTTCTCCAGGTATTCTCCCTAAACCTCTTACAGGCAAAGGCCTGTCTTGCAATGTTTACGGTCGGTCTTCTCAATGTATGTCCTATCCATTGCCAGCGTCTCTTTCTTAGCTCTTTCTCCACTGGTATCTGCTTAGTTCTTTCTCTGAGTACCTCGTTCATAATCTTATCATACCATCTCAGTCCCTTTATTCTATGTAAACATTCATTTATGAAGGTCTATAGTTTTCTGGTGGTTTCTTTTGTTGTCTTCCATGTTTCCGATCCATAGAACAGCACTGACTTCACATTTGATTGAAAGATTCTCAACTTTGTGTTTGTTTTGATCTCCTTTGACTTCCATATCTTAATCAATGCGATAAAGTTTCCCTTGCTTTTTTATTCTTATCTTGACATCTTTGTTTGTTCCTCCTTCTGTGTCTATGTTGCTACCAAGGTATGTGTATGATTCCGGTAGAGCTGTTTCCCCCAGCATAATCTGGTTTACATTTACTGCATTTATTTTCATGACCTTGGTCTTTCCCCTGTGTATTTTCAAACCTAGTTGCTGTGACTTATTATTTAGAATATTCATTTTATCTTTAATCTGTGTGTGATTGTGCGACAGCAATGCAAAATCCAGATCCTCTAGATGTTTCATAATTGTCCATTGTATTCCCCATTTGTTATCTGTTGCTGTTGATTTCATGATTCAATCTATGGCCAGCAAGAACAGGAATGGTGATTTATTTTATCAACTAAGTTAAACCACTTTTTATCATCAGTGTGATTTGCACCAAAAATGTGGATACTTTATGCCCCAGTTAGCTCCTACAGTATGTAGGACAGGCACATTTTAAATATGATATTTGGGTTTGCCTGTCCTGATACCTGAGTGTTGTCGGGCCACAAGGGAGCAAGAATAGTACCACTGTGACCTACAAGACTGTAAGAGGCGACTGAGGTAGGGAAGCTACCCTAATATATAAAAAGCATCACATAAATCGGATGTGCTGGCCTACTTGTAGGCACATAACTGGCACAACGTACTAGCGTTCTTAGGCTGGGATCACATATAAATCACAAAGAGTGGTTAACAAGTGGTCGATATGGAGCGTTCAAGAAGAATTTCCCTATACTCTAGCGAGCTTCTTCACCCCTGGGGAGGCTAAGGTCTGTAGCCAAGGTTTTCCAATCCCTCTTGTCCAATTTCATCTTTTCCAGATCTCTCCACTCTCTCTCCATTTTCTTGCATTCTGTTTATAATCCAACATGCCCTAGTACAAAAATAAAGGTTAAATGGGTCATTTGGGATGAGCTCAATGTGACAAGACATTTATTCCATTTTGTGAAGTTTTCTAGAGCACAATTTTTTTAAATTTGAAAGGTACCAGCTATGCAGGACCTACTCAGGACAACCCAAACTAAAATAGAAGATGAAGAGACAAATGCTAAGAATAACAATATTCCCAGCAAGTATGACATGAAAGGTGAGGGTTGTAGTGTTAATAGTTATGTGAATTATCTTGGTAGTGGTGATGGCGTGGTGGTAGTCATCATGATGAGGATGATGTAGTGTTCTTTATCTTGTGCCTTTTTAATCATGGTTGGGGCTTGAGTTACTAAAATGCCCTAGTGGTGCCGGGCCCACAAGGAAGCAAAGAATAGCACCTCTGCGACTTACAAGGCATGTTGTAAGAGGCGACTGATGTAGGATCTAGGAAAGCTACCCTAGTAAATAAAAAGCATAGCAGAAATCAGATGTGTCCTACTAAGAGGCACATAACTGGCATAGTGTACAATTGCTCTAGGGCTCAGATCACACATAAATCACACAGAGTGGTTAACAAGTGATTAATATGGGCGTTCAAGAAGAAGAATATGGTTACCAGATGTCACAGAACTCCAAGCAGACCAATGGGTGCTCAGTCTCCAACAGATTTCGATGGGTATGTATACTGATGGTTTCTGTGGCTCCCTGGTTAAACATACTTCTCTCTCTACCCATCAAGCATCCAGCTCAACTTGTACGTGTAATTCCAAACTCCATAAATCGCTCTATTGGACAGGGGTCACAAACCTGAGGAATTTTATGGTTACATTGCTTGTGCAGTCACAGCGAAACTGTTTAGGTTAGAATTTTTACTTTATACTCCTGACAGAAAAAACTTTGACCTTACTGAGGATTGAACCCAGGTCTCCCGAATGGGAGCTTGCACTCTAATCCACTCGACCAGACGTTCCTCTGTGATCCCAAAAAAATAGTGCCTAAATTTAGTTGATTAAAAAAAATTGAGATCAATCTGGTAGTTCTAATTATTTATTTGTTGTTTCAAGTTTGCTGTTTCATTTTAGTGTCCGCAGGCGGCGATGGAGAAATAACTATTCAAGAGCTGTTTGCTGCATTTGAGGAGAAAGATCTTCACAGATTACAGACAATTGCGTCCTCCATCCGCTCGTTTGATCGTAAATCTCGTCTGAGAAGTACTAAAACTAGAGATATGAGTACTCCATGTCTGAATGCTATTGAATGAAGTGTTGCATGTAAGGGCATCAACCACCAGGGATCCTTTTTCTCAATGTTTGAATGTCTTTACATGAAGTGTCTGATGTATTTACATGAAGTGTTGAGTTGTGATTGATTGATTGATAGGACAGTCATCATTGCACTTCGTTGAGTAACCATGTGTGCTTCGATCTCTTTCTTACACAGGAAGATCTCAGCTGCAGTGCATGAACTCCGTAGCACCGGCAAGGGTACCCGATGTAATTTTAAAGATGGTGAAGATATATATTTTTGGAGGCATTTTATTCGTAATCTTGTTTAATAAATTTTTCCCGGGCAGCGACTTTCCAGCCTGTTCTTATCACATTAACATGAAGTGTTGGATGTATTGACGTGAAGTGCTGGATGTATGTAAAGGTTGGATGATAGTGATGGATGTATTGACGTGAAGTGTTGATGTATTGACGTAAATTGTTGGATGTATTGACATGAAGTGTTGGATGTATTGACATAAATGCAAACATGGAGAAGAACTGTGGAAATAGAGTCGAAAGATTGTGACCTGATGTGGGAAACTCTTGTGAGGAAAGCTTATGTGTCAAACAGGACACATAGAGAATATGGATATACATGACTTGAACGTCCTTTCATGTCTGCTGACTACACATCTCTGAGAATGAGAAACTGGATATATACATTTAATGAACAGGAACGAAACCTGTCAACCTAAACGATCCACCCCCATACAGATATAGGGTTAAAAAAAACTGTAACTATTTCTCATTGGACGCCAGAGGGAGATCATTCTTGTGATATTGTTCAAGTTTTGATTATACTGTTTTCTCAGTTATCTCCTGTGAAATGTTGTTACAGGAAATTAATACTTTCCATCATTTAAATTTCTATTCTTTTCTTTTATGCGATACAAATTTGGTATCTTAATGACTTTTTTTATTTGGTTTGAACTCACATTGAATGTGGTACATTATATATATATATATATTGTATATTTTTAAAAGAGTCAAAAATTTGGGTTGTCTTATTTTAAAATTAACAGTAAAAAACTAACAAACATATTATCATACAATTAGGCCACATGTTGTAAAAGACGTTGCTTTTGATGATAAACAACGTTTAGTGTATGCATTGACATTATTTTTTTGAAAAATAATTAATTTTCTTGAAAATATATATTTTGTTTTAAAACCCTTCATCATGCAGGGAATGTCAATAACATAAGAGTGCAAAGAATGCCAAACTTGTATATGATGTACATATCACCATAATTATAGTGTGAATCTCCAGAAAATGTCTAACTGAATTGGTTTTGTAGATATGGGTTTTGCACTGTAACCCTTCCAAATAAAAAAAATTCAAATTAGAACAGCAATACCTCTGCTTATATACAGTTTAGACAAAATTTGGAGGTTCATGCTATAACTATTGGTGATATGTACATCATATGCTAGTTTGACATTCTTTGCACTTCTTATATTCGTGAAATCCACTGCACGATGAAAGGTTTTTTTTAAAAATATATATTTTCACGAAAATAAATTATTTAAAAATAACTAATTGCAATGCATGCACTAAACATTGTTTATCATAAAAAACAATGCCTTTTGCAACATGTGCCAAATTGTATGACAATATGTTTGTTAGGTTTCTTTCTGTTAATTAAAAAAAAGACAGTCCTTGTTCTGGGTGGGTCTCCCGACTTTTTTAGTTTAATATTAAGCACATCAGTTTGTTTACCTCTAAACTGACCATTAATCAGAAACTGACCATTAAATTTAAAAAAATGACCAACAATAATGAACTTTCCATAAATGTACAAAATTACTGCTCTGCATTTTGGCTAAGATCAAAGTGCAGTGCTCACTTGATTGCAGTCAAATGATCATAGCCTTCCTAGAGCCAATAGGCAACTAAATTAAACAAATTCAGAGCAGCTCTCATTGAAAAGAACGATGATGCTCTGATTTTACATGTTTAACCGTACTTGGTCCACTCGTTGTGGCACTTCCGAGTAGGGACCAATTTTAAAAAAATTTAGCAAATTAATTTAAATGTTGCTTTTGGTTTTCGGAAAGATCAAAGTGTACTCCTAACACTTTATCAAGGCCAGAAGTTGGGAACCTTCATAAAGTCAATTGGCACACTTTTATACATAATAAACAAGCTCAGAAAACCTCTTTCCGAGAGGATGAAACACTCTGAACTAACTCGTACTGGGTTCATCCGTTGTGGCACTTGCTGGGTAGTGCCCAGTAATTTTTCTTTTTTAAATTTCATACACCCTTTAATCACAAATTGCCTTGATATGCAAATTATTGCACACACTCTTTAAGCACCAATTGCCTTAATATGCAAGTTATTGCATACACCCTTTAATCGCCCATTGCCTTAATATGCAGTTATTGGCATACACCTTTTAATCACCCATTGCCTTAATATGCAAGTTATTGCATACACTCCTTTAATCTGTCTCATTGCCTTAATATGCAAGTTATTGCATACACTCTTTAATCACACATTGCCTTAATATGCAAGTTATTGCATACACCCTTTAATCACCCATTGCCTTAATATTGCATACACCCTTTAAACACTGATTGCCCTGATATGCATCTCATTCCATATTATGATAGATCAGGGATGGTATATTAATAGCAGTGGGATTCACCATCATACACTCAGACATGTTATCAGTTATATGAGGACTATCATCATAGCACTACAGTCATGTCCATAGGTGCTCCGATCCCCACCATAACAAATCCAGCAGCGGCCCAACATGCCAGTTCAATATTGATTCATTAATCTTTCACATATTTGATATGTTGTTATTTTCTGGCTGTAACAATACCGAATATTGAAAATGGAATCCTCAAGAGGAAGGGGCAGACCAAGAAAAAGATGGGTTGATGGAGTTACAGACATCTTAAAATTCCACAATACCACACCATATCAAGCGACCAGTGTGCACTATCTCAGAAATCGATCATCAGTTAAACCTGCTACGCCTAGCGGCAAAAAAGCAGAGAAGGACAAAAGAAAGAAAGAAGAACAACAATATCGACACCCAGCTCTCCCAGTGGGATTCAATACCCCGAAACTCGTCTATTCGGAAAAACTCTATCAATGCATTAAGGATGACAATATGGTCCATTTCAGTGCCCCCAAATATCATAGTCGTGCCAGCCAATCTATCAGTTTGTTCATTACCCCTCAGACATCTATTCCCGGGTAATTATGAATAGTATTAAGATGATGTTTGCTCCCCACATGGAACCTGCAAGTTTTCTCATCATACCTAGAATATAAAGACATCAACTCCTTGTGGACCAAACACCACACTACATGGCCTTAGGTTGACACCTTTTTCCAGGAGCCACACTAAAGGGCGTTTTTATTCTAAAAACAAATGACTTGTAAACACATGGCTTTTCCTCTGGTTCACTAAGAGTTAAGCAAGTTTATAAGGTTATGAGGGCCATAGAGATGTGGTTTTACAGAAGAATGATGAGAATCCCATGGACTGCTAAAATGACTAATGTGGAGGTGTTGGATGAGGTTATTCTTTTTTCCTCATTCATTATCTTATCATACCATCTCAGTCCCTCTATTCTACATAAACATCCATTTATGAAGGTCTGTAGTTTTCTGGTGTTTTTCTTTTGTTGTCTTCCATGTTTCCGAGCCATAGCACAGCACTGACTTCACATTTGATTGAAAGATTCTCAGCTTGTTTTGCACAAACTCAAAAGCTGTCACAGTAAAACACTTGCCAATTTAAAAAAAAGGGTTTAAAAGCCGAAGGATTGACTTCATTGCACCGGGTTTTACCCATATGGCTAGGTCCCTCTCCGCAGAAATGGCATGCCACCTGCCGAGAGTATTGCACAAAGCACGATTTCCGTAGCTCCAGCAACAATCCTAGGGTCTCTGGAAAAACTGCACTCGTGAAATAGAATGGCGCGGTCAGACTCGAACCCACGACCTTCGACTCACAAGGCAATGGGCTAACTTGCCAATTGACAGCCTGTAAAGATGAAAAATGCCATTTATTGTATATAATACAGATTATTAATAATCTTAACTCCTTCAGCCCTCCCAGCCGATATACTGGTTCATGGTAACTGTTAAGATGATGCAAAGCCAGTACTAATTCAGAAAACATTCCACTTCAATGCATCTGGAGGTGAAAATAAATTACGGAGTGAATGCGTTAAATTATATTCCAGTATTATTCCAGATCACATGATTGTTTGGGGAAAACTTGTTATAAATTATTTTTATATGTTTACCAAGATTTTATTATTGTTATTATTATTGAGTCATGGGATTATTGGGCAATGAATAATACTCAATGTTTTACAGGTGTTTACAGTATTGATAATGTTGGTATTAGCAATAATTTGGCATGTGTCAGTTCTGATGGCTTGTCTATGGCCAATCAGATCTGATATCATGCTACAGTATAACTCCAGATGCTTGTTTGTATTATTTGATTCTCTTTCTCTCCTCTTATATATATACATCTTTCTTTCTCCAATCCTGTTTTGCCTCACAGCTTCAGGATAAGAAGAGATTTATAGAACAGGCTTTTGTGTGCGCTTCATAAACAGTGTCTTTCATCACCTCTGTTATCTCTAAGCTCCACCTTTTGCATGGACTGCCTTTTGCTTTGTATGCACTGTATTGGAGTACCATTGCTCTTTGAGGTGCACTGTTTGTTGGTAATCTGCTTATGTTACCGAACCATTTAATTTGTTGTTTCTTGATGAAGTTCAGTACTGATGTTGTATCCGCTTTTTTTCCTGATGTCTTTATTTCATTATTTGTTATGTAGGGATTAAAGCCTCCTTAGGCCAAGTCACGCCCTTTCAACCTAAGGACAAACTGTTTTGGTTATATCAGAGCGTGTAGAGCAACAAACATGAAAAATAAGAATTAACTCCTTTAGGAGAGTCCAGTATAATAAGTTATAATAATACTCCCCGCTCGTGTGTTGCCGAGGTCCACAAGGGGTTGAAGAATAGCAACACTGTGACCTACAAGGCATGTCATAAGAGGCGACTTAGGTAGGGGCCTAGGGAGCTACCTAGTAAATAAAATGTGTTGCAGAAATCAGATGTGCTGGCCTACTTGAAAGGCGCACAACTGGCATAATGTTCATCCCTCTTAGGCTCAAGATCACATACAAATCACACAGAGTGGTTTAACAAGTGGTCGATATGGAGTGTTTGAAAAAGAAGAAGAAGAATATTTTTGATGCTTTGTCTCAACGTTGTGAAAAATTTGTTTCAGAACGGAAAAATCTCCCGGTGTTTTTAAATCTATGAATTGCTCAAAGTAAACAGTTTAATTGATTTAATTTGTGTCCAAAATTTACAAGTATACAACAAACTTCCTCTGAAAAGTCACTGATTATTAAGGGGAAAGTAACCCTTTTTATACCATGTGGTATATAGGTAATACGGTGTTAGGCCCATATTGTTCATTGACCTTCGGCAGAAGATGGGTGATGTGGTCAACATCACGCCGGCCGCATTTACTTCCCAGTGCTTTTCCTAGTACCCAGCTATGCGCCTACAAGTAGGCCAGCACATCCGATTTCTGCGATGCTTTTATTTATTAGGTAGCTTCCTAGGTCCTACATCAGTTGCCTCTTATGACATGCCTTGTAGGTTGCAGTGGTACTATTCTTTGCTTCCCTTGTGGGCCTCGGCAGCACACAGGTGTGTTGTTCAATAAAAGGAAGTCTTGTTTCAAGCCGACAATAGCAGGAAATTAAATTAAAATCTGTAGTGGTTGGAGGTGCTTTACATATCCCACCAGCAAATTTAAACAAATTGTATTTCATATGTAGGATTAATTTGTTAGACAATTTGTATCGCTAATGGTGTCACCTAGAGCCTCGATAGCATAGTAGTTAGTTCACTTGCTTCTTAGGCTATTGGTGTTGATTCCATTTTTTTAACGTAACTGCTCATAGGTTGATCCAACGTCAATTGGGTACAAGAAAAGCACTGTGCTGTAAAGGTGGCCGGCATGATGTTGACCCATTGTGCGGTGACGATCAGTAAAAAGTATAGGCCTAACACCAAATTTCCCTATTTACTTCACTTTATGAAAACTTGTTCCTTTACTTACTTTTAAAAAGTGTCTGTTTTTTCTTCTTCAAAATCTGGTCACCCTGCCTGGGGTCTGTTGACTGATGAAAACAAGGACGAAAAAATGTGATTGGATGCACACTATAGTAATTCGAATAAAACTGACCAACTGAAGTAATGAAGACATTTTCCCTGTTAGTCTATTACTTTTGAGGAGTGTCTGGTGCGGACTCCCATTCAGGAGGCCTTGGTCAATCCCTTAAGACCAATAATTTGTTTTCTGTCAGGGCATAAAGAAAATAATAACCTGACAGTTTTGCTGTGACTGCACTAGCCATTAAATTCCTCAGATTTATGTTTCCTATCCTACGCCACCCTAAAAGCAGTAACAACGGGATCTTTTTAAAGTCCTATTACTTTATGAATTGACTGTACTTATTTCTTTACTTACATATGACTTGATTTTCTTGTTGACATTCCAATACAGAAATATAAAGTTGTTATATATTATATTAGTCATAAATAAAATTGTACACAAATTAAAACCAGTTGTCATGGCTTCCTCTTCTTTTTGCCTAGGTGCTTTCTTCCATAATGGTCTTTGGCCTTAAATCTGAAAGGAACATAGAACTAAGTGATCTCAGGTCAACCTTAGCCCAGTTATCCCATGAATCGGAGAGGGTAGTAATCCAGTGGATACCCTCACACTGCAAGATCAAGGGAATGAAGATGCTGACAGATTGGCTAGAGGGAGCAGGAATGCCCCAAGATGACAACCTGGTTTAGCTTTGAAGAAGCAAAACCATCGCCAAAGGGCACTACAAAGCAAAGTGGGATAAAGAACACCCAAAACACAACAAGAACGATGGATATTACCAACTGTCCAGAAGGGACAAGACAGCCATACTTCGCCTCCGGACGGGTCACAACAGAATGAACCTGTACACTAAATTCAAGATATGCACCAATGACCTGTGACTTGGCGAGTATGACAAGAGAGCATATCCTACAGAACTGCCCCCAGACCTGAGAAGAAAGAGGTGGCCCATTTACACCAGCGTCCAAAACAAACTGTATGACGTGGCTGATAATCTGAGGCAGACTGCTGCTTTACTAGAGAATCCTAGATCCCAATCTAGTGAGAACCAGAAGAAGAAGAATATGTCAAAACACCTCCGTTTTCTTTTTGTAGCTATTTTCTTTGATTGTGAGCTACAAGCAAACTGTGCTTTACTACTTGCCAAAAGTGAAGAGTTCTAAGAATCAAAAGGGGAGCTCGGAGGCACTTGAATATTTTATATATATTAATATTAGGCCAATAATACTTTGTATATGTGATTTTGCCAGAATGAATAATTTTAAGATAACTTTTGATAGTCGATGGCAGGCTATATTGAGTACAGGTTCACAATAAAAAAAATTAATAGGCAAACACAGAATTCCTGAACTACATACCTTATTTCTTTCTGCACCCAGTCAGGAAGACGATCGTTTGTCTGACAACCCTAAGGAATCATGCGGAAGCTAGGGAGCTGTTATGTCTGTATCTCTGACGGTTATGTCTCTGGAATGCGTTTTATTCCCACAAAGACTTGAAGGAACTGATGAGACACTTGGTCTGCTCGGCTGCCTGCACCTTTGGAGCACCAAAGCATCACCAAAGTGCATCCTGCAAGACTGCCCCAGTCTGAAGAGCGTGAGAATTGAAATCTGGCCAACAGGAGCAACCCTTCAGAACAAACTATGGGGTAACAGGTGAAGACCTCAAGCGCATCGCCATGTTTATGACACATACCGTAGTAGTCGCATAGCATAAGTTGATCACAGAAGAAGAAAAATGCTCCAACAATAGACAAATAACAGCTCCGCACCAGCGTTCAATCACAACTCGTCAGTCTCTCGAAGTACATTGCCATATATAACTTTCGAATTGGTTCTGCAAGTATAGTTGATCCTGGCAGGTACTGCAGATACCCGCCTGTCAGTGTCTTCAACAGGAGAGCAAATAGAGGGGCAACTCATACTTTCTTGGGAATACGAAAGGGACTTATGTTCCATGTGACTAATCTGTTTGCATTCTCAGTGACTCAGTGGACATGCTTACGGAGATATGGACAGGTTTTGCGTCTATGTGGCTAAGGGGTTAAATCCTTGCCTTGCGCTCCGAAGGTAGAAGGTTCGAATCCGAACCGCGTCGCTCTGTTCACATGTACGTTTTTTCAGAGACTTCTAGGATTGTTGCTGGAACTACAGAGTTCTTACTATGTGCAATATTCTCGACAGATGGCGTGCCATTTCTACAGAGAAGGACTGAGCCATATGGGATCAAACCCAGTGCAGTGAAGTCAGTTTTTCGGCTTTAGACCAGGGCTGTCCAACGCGGTACCAGCGGACGCTATGGCGCCCGTGTTATGCATTTCTGGCGCCTCAAGTTACTCCGCTGGCTTTAACTTTAATCAGGACTTTATGAGGGAAAAAAATCACTTTTGAATAACAGAATTCTTTTTTGTCACATTGTATAAAATGTCAAAATGCACTACCATAGTAAATGTGACTGAGCTAAGACAAGTACAGCAATTTAAATATCTCGGAGTCCTGGTAACATCAGATACAGATCAGAAATAAAGAGCAGAATAGGGCAAGTGAAAACATCGTTCCTGAAAATGAGAAGCATTATTACCTTGTCATTTGCGATAAGAATGCGAGTTATTCAGTGCTACATAGAACCAATACTGACATACGGATGCGAGTCATGGACAATGAACACACAGATCGAAAATCTCTGAGGGCTACAGAAATGTGGTTTTATAGAAGAATGATGAGAATCCCATGGACTGCTGAAATGACTAATATTGAGGTGTAGAATGAGATCAAGACAAAGAAAGCTTATCATCAATATAATAAAGAGCCAGTCATCATTTTTCAGGCATGTAATGAGAAGGGGAGACTTAGAACACATTGTGGCAACCGGTAAAATCGAGGGTAGACGAGACAGGGGAAGACAGAGAGAGAGAACATTTTGGATAGCCTGACTTCATGGCACGGTAGAGTGTGAACATCCGAGTTGATAGCAAACACTAAAGACAGAGATTTGTGGGGATCGCATACACTAGCCGGCACCTGATGATGATATAAAATGTAGGAACACTTTAAACATTTGGATTTTAATCAGGATTACATTTTTATCTGTTATTACTTTTTACTAATAATACTATTAATATTATTTTATTACTATTATTGTTTGTATTATTATTAAAAACATCACACGCGGCGCCCGTGCATCCCCAACCAAAAGTCAAATGGCCGACAGTATACAAAAAGGATGGACAGAACTGCTTTAGACAATGGCCTGAGTCTGTGACGATTTCGGAACAAGCATCGAAGCATGTCCTACTCTCTCTCTCTTGCGATCGTTTGTAGGTCGTTTTTATAATTCTAATGTGATATATAAGCAGCCAAACATCAAGAACGGATGTACGTGCACAACCTTCAGTACCTATTGGAGCTCAGGTGCTTATCCTTCGGTGGTGTGTTCGATTTCAACCAGCGTTTACTGCGTTCGCTCTCCGTTAGCCCTTTGCTGTCCCCAGCCAAACCTGCAAGGCAGCAGGTTGTTATTTTCTTTAAGGGTACGACCCTTAGACGGGCTGCCCTCCCAGGCTTATGAGCGCCATCTGCCCAGCGAATCGGTCGTTTTGTGGACTCCTTGGTTTGCCACCCGTCCAGTTTTGTGTACGGTTTGCTCTGCTAGCCTTTGATTGTCCCCAATCAAACTACAAGGCAGCAGTAGATGTCCCACAAGACTGTCATCTCTTTGATGAGCATGTGGCCACACCCATTCGACCTAAAAACTAAGCTTTGGGAAACCGGACAGACCTGGAGCTGACTGTCCAGTTCGTGGTCCACAGTAAACTAAGCGCATGACCAGAGATTGCTGAATAAGAGTACACATTTGCATCGAAGGAAGTCTAGCTCCCTGTACAGAATATCATTGGGGATCTGCCCGTCATCCATCTTAGACGGCGTTGAAGGATACGGGTAACTATGATAGGAATCCCAGACTAAATTTCAACACCTCGTTATTTGTTATTGTATCGCTCCAGGAGATACCGAGCATACGCCTCATACGTATGTGGAATACATGCATCCTTTTCTCCTGCAACGTGTCTGTTGGAGAAGTTTTTCATTGTTTTTTTCATACCCAGAAGGCGAAATTCTTGATGACTGCGTTCAATGTTGTGAGGTGAAAACATCTACTTCGAAGGGATATGTTATGTCATGGCACAGTGGTCATTCGTGCTCTGTCATCCACTGCAGCAGCCATCCTAAAGTAGATTCCCTCACCGTACCCATAAGAAGTTGATTAGTATACCTTTACTCTCTACCACGAATACGACACTGTCTGGCATATCCAAACAACTTCGAATTATCGCACTCGTTCCAGTATCTGAGACTCGTCCATATTACACAAATGAGAGTGTACCGCATTGATGATATCGGCTCTGTCCATACTTCTGCCCGCTTGATGCGAGGCATTGTTTGCAAGAAAGTCAGCATGCTCGTTACTCTGCACTCCAACTTTCGAAGGGATTTAAAGGTGGTTTCTGCAGTATCAGAAGCTGGAAAAAACATGAACCGGGTTGGAGGCCACCTCAACGTTCATTTAGGACAAACGTCGCTCTCATCAACGGACATATCAGTCGTCTAAGTAAGATTACGCAACACATCATCGGACACAGTAGTTTTTTCTAAGAAAGTGTTCCCGAGAAGTGGAGAATCATCACAGACGACATTGTTTTGGTTTCTTGCCTTTTGTTTAAAAAATGATAAATCTGCAGACCAATTGAAGTATGTGAGAAGACTGGAAATGCATTATTCATTACATTATTTGTATTTAAACAAGAGATTTATGACCTGCATGAATGGTCAAATAGCAAGAAAGATCTATTTGTTAGAAGTGACTGATCACGTACTTTTTGATTACAGACGTTAGTCGTTGGATATCTTGAATGTAGTACTATAACGGTAAAGAGGGTCGACCTGTCGATGGTAAACAAAAACCACGTGGAATTCTACTTTCGGTTTTGCAGAACCAATCAGAGTGCAATCATCCGGGACATTTAGCGGTAGTGCCTCATTTTCAAAATGTGACCCTAAAATTTCCGCCATTTTGGATATAAATTTTTCAGTAAAAATGGCCCTCGATGGCCAAGCTTTACAACATATTCACGTGGAAAATGTGATTGGTAAGATAAATCTGAAACTACAAACACTCTACTTTGATAGGGAAAGGTTGTAGCGCGTTATTTTAGTCCAAAATGTGTTTTATGTATTGAATCGGGACCTACATTCCTCGCTCTTGATGTTGAGAAAGGTTCCGGAGGCGCAAGAATATTGCCATCTCAATATTCCTACTCGAGCCTCAAGTCCAGGAGGTATCTCTCCACCAGAGTTTGGTCAGAACTTACCAAGAGTCTCATATTCGTATCTGCTTTATCTGTCATTGCATAATCCCACAAATATGGTACCGATACTTCACTCCATTTAGGGACACTACGCATAGTTCTGTAGCCGGAACAGTGTTTGTTCCTCTTTAACAACTTCTTGTTGGACACAAATAGTACAATATTAGGATCAGAATCATGAGAACTATTAACTGAACGAACTGCGTTCCACATCCCAGTATTATATAGAATAAAATTTCGGGCAGATATCACATATGTAGAATTACATATACAGTTTTGTTACACAATTTGCTGTACTGTACACACACTACAATCGGGGAGGGGGTTATGAACTGAAATCCCCAATAAGTGCTTGAAATGTATATGAAGTTAAATTATATTGTTATATATATATATATATATATATATATATATATATACTCATAAGTTATGACATTACAGTTGCCAGTTGGGTCAGCTGCATGTTATGAAGTTCACATATGATAAGGAACATCATATTAATTACTGCATATCTACTGTAATCAACATCATCATGTTAAAGTATCAAAAACTGATATTGTATAGTTTTTTAAAAGTTTTAGTTGTTGGATCATCACTGCACATTGTAAAAATTAGTCCATAAGTGCTCCGATCTTCTTCTCAATATATCTCTCAGTGTGTGACGACTAATGACATAAGTTGTTTATTTGTTTACTATTTTCTTTGGCTACCACTATAGTGCTCTTGATAAGCTACACCACATTTGACTTGGCGTTTGTGCAGTCTGGTTTGGGTTATAGATTCACCACTATTGCTTGAATCATTTACACCCTCTCTCACTTAGGGATTTTAGAATATCAGCCTGGACCATTGCTTGCCCACATTTTGCAAGGCTATCGGTGCTTCATTTCCCCTTACACCTGCAATGCACCATCACAAAAATAAAACTGATTTTTATCAGCCTAGACCTCAGTAATTTCAACCATTGTCTCCGAACCCAGCCTGTTTCAATCTCTTGGGAATACTCATCGAGTCACTGAGAAATATTCAGACCTATATAGCAGGAGTTTATTTATTCTCATTGTTGAATACCCTAAATAATGTCTCAGCAACTAGGTTGGAAAATACACAGGGAAAGACCAAGGTCATGAGAATAAATGAAGTAAATGTAAATCAGATTATGCTGGAAGAAACAGCTCTACAAGATGTAAAATCATACACATACCTTGGTAGCAACATAGATACAGAAGGAGGAACAAGCAGTTTCAGTTTGGAATATCAGGTGCTCCGATCTCCTTCGCAATATCTCCAACAGCGTCCAGCGACTGACTGTACCAGTTCTATTTTGATTGATGAGCCTACTCGTATACCTGTTGTACCGTTCTTTTCTTGCCACACCAATCTTCAAACCCAGTTCTCGTAATCTAGTAGTTGACGTGGATTCATTTAGGTGAAGGTCTTCTCTGCGGCCTCGCTCTATGAGGGCGTTCACGATGTCAGCTCCGTCCATTGGCTGGCCCTCTGATATAGCGGCAGAGCCAGCCAGCCTGTCTGCTATCTCATTGCCAACGACACCCTTGTGCCCCGGAACAAAGACAAGTGTAATTCTGCAAATTGTTTACGCCTGCAGTGATTCAGTCCATTGCCTGCACACCGAACCGGCCCCACCTTTCGGATCATACTCAATGAGTCACTCAGAATGCGCGCATGAGTGTAGTTATGTGCATCTAGCCAGAGTAGTGCATTGGTCACCGCCAATACCTCCATTGTCATGCTACTTGTTGTCATACTGAATGCACCACTGGCTTCCTTGACCATTCTGCCACATGAGCTTGCAGAGAAGGCCCATGTAGACTTTTCATGATGAACTACCGATCCATCCCTGTAAATCACAACGTCGTCTGCATTGCAGTTTTCATCGATGATGGCTTTGACGCCTGCATTCAACGCTGCAGGATTTCCTCTCTGCAACCTTTGTCAAATTTAATGTTTTTTTGAAAAGTGTTCCAGTATATTGGAGGCATCCATTCTTCTCCATAGTCAATATTATTGAGCCCGCATACCAGCTGAACAGTATCTGCGCACGGCCAACCCATGACTTGCCCCGCTTTAACCGATGTCCACAACTGGCGCTGAGCTGTTCATGCAATGGGTGATCCTTTTTGGCACTTATAAAACAAGCAAAGATGTCAAGATAAGAATACAAAAAGCAAATGGAAACTTTATTGCATTGAGTAAGATATGGAAGTCAAAGGAGATCAAAACAAACACAAAGTCGAGAATCTTTCAATCAAATGTGAAATCATAGTGCTGTTCTATGGCTCGGAAACATGGAAGACAACAAAAGAAACCATTAGAAAACTGCAGGCCTTCGTAAATGGATGTTTACATAGAATAGAGGGACTGAGATGGTATGATAAGATTACAAACGAGGAACGCAGAGAAAGAACTAAGCAGGTACCAGTGGAAAAAGATCTCAGGAAGAGACGCTGGCGATGGACAGGACATAATTGAGAAGGCGACGGAAACATTACAAGACAGGCACAGTTTTGGAACCTGTAGGGATTAAGGAGTAGGGGAAGGCCTAGACAGACCTGGAGAAGAGAGCTGGAGGCTTATATTAAAAGGATAGGTAAAACATGGACAAATTTGGAAGGGATGGCAGGAGAGAGGAAGAGCTGGAAGAAGTTTGTTGAAGACCTGTGCTTCGCTGGGAGTTGAAAGGTGAAAAAGAAGATATAGCAGGAGTTTCGCCCGAGTGGTTACCAGGGCCCAAATTTGGGGTGTAAAGAATAGAACCACTATTACCTGCCACGCATGTCGTAAGAGGCGACTAAGGAGGTTTGGCTGAAATCGGATGCACATGTCCTAAACATGTAGAAGTCTATGTGTTTAGGGGCCTACCAAACCAATGTGAAACATGTACACGTTCTTGGCAAAGATCAAACATATCACAGAGAGTGATTAAATTGGTCGTAAAGAGGGAACGCATAGAAGAAGAAAAGCAGGAGTTTGGATGTGAGAGGTTTACATCTCGGACTCATATATCTGGATCTTGGGCGTGAGTCCCGCAATATCATCTATGCTATCACCTGCAAACGATGCCATAAGGCCTATATTGGGGAAACCGGTAAGAGGCTCAGTGACCGATTCGCCCAACACTTACGCGATATTCGCCAATGCTCTGTGACTCCTGTGGCCACTCATTTCAATGATACTGGCCATTCAGGAGTTGACGATGTCCAGGTCACAGCCATCCGATCATGTTCCTCCGATGATCGCAGTCGATCGCCCTGGAGAACCGTTTTATTTCATTCTATGGCACTTTGCGACCTCTTGGACTCAACGCATTACATTCCTATGCTTCTTAGTACTGTCTTATCTCGTGCCTTGTTATCTATATGTGTGTTTGCTACATATATGTGTCATTTATCCACTATATTGTTTATTGTTCCTCTCCTTTTCCACTTTCGGTTTTTGTGTTGCACTCATTTCGTTGTTCGTTTTATTCCCAGATTTTCATCAGATAGGTTTATGTTTCCACATGTAATCGTCCATTTGTAGTGTTCTTCGAAATTCGTCATTCTTGTTGTATTGTTTGCTTGATAAAGGCCTTTTGGTCGAAACGTTGCTGTTTATCGTCACTGTTTATGTATTTTGTAAAACTGTAGTACTTTGTTTTTACGTGTTTACCGATCTTGGGTTCATAAGGTTAAAGAAAGCTGTGGCTGCAACCCTAGCACTGTGGGATGCACTATGATGTTTGTTCTGTTGATATTATTTACTGTTCATTGGCTTGACTGATAACATAAAAAAAAGACTGTCTCTGTGGTGTATAGGTTAAGTGCTCGCCACTAGCTCCAAAGGTACTCGATTTGCTCCCTTGTGGGTCCATCAGAATATTTTTCCAGAGATCCATGATCTCAGTGCAGGTGAGATTGGGTTCCTAAATTACATGTGGTAGCCTCACCGGTGCTAAAGAGCTCACACACTGCCACTGAGATCTTCCTGAGTAAGAAAGAGATCGGAGCATACAAGGTTACTCACCGAAGTATAATGATGATGGTCCAGTCAATCAATTTTTAACTTTCCACGGCAATCGCAGAATACTGCGTCACAGCGTATTCCAGTTGAACGCCATTCGCAGTACACTGCGCCATTCAAGTTTCCCAGTATGCAATTCTTTCTAGTTTTACTTCTACTAGTTTTACTTCTACTACTTTTTAGCTTTGTTATTCTTATAGGTTGTCCAGTTTAAAAAAGATATATATATATATATATATTTATTAACGAGTGGTTATGATTTTTATTTTTAAATCTTGTTTTGCTTCCCTTGAATTAACGTTATAACTGAGAAAATAACTGCGTGTGGAAAGAGTTAATACAAAGCCTAATATTATCTTTCAGATTATGCTCAGTATATCCAAGCAAATCTGGATTCTGGTCTACATGGCTTTCAGGGTCTCCATAGCTTACAGTCTCTTCCTGATGGCACCACAGTGGCTTTCATTGACTCCTCAGTCTTTGATCCTAGCCAGCTGTTTGACTCTGGGGCGATTGAGGTTCATCAGACACTTCCTGAATGTACTGTTGATCTTCAACAAGTAAGTCTCAATTTACTTAACCCTTGTTAACCTTGATAGACTTGATAACTGTCTTGGCTACAATATTAGAGGGAGCTGCCATGGACTGAAATGACATTCTTAACGCATTGAGAGAGTCTTTCCGAACAGAGGAGTTTCAGGGCTGTGAATCCACTCGCTGACCAGATTGAGAGAGATGGGTGTCATTATTGAGCTGCCTGAAAAGAACGACATACCAAATATGCAAAGAGATTGATTAATCAACATCGAACTGGTGTGTTGGGCCGCTGGACACTGCTGGATTTGTTAAAGAGGAGATCAGAGCACCTCTGGACGTGTTAACAAACGAAACTTGTAAATATAAATCTCAAAGGCAAAAGACATCTCAAGAAATCATGCTGCGATATACATATAAGTAAAAAAGTAAAGGAACCCTTTTCATACCTCATGGTATATAGGGCAATACAGTGTTAGGCCTGTATTTTTCATTGACAGTCGGCACACGATGGGTGATGTGGTCAGCATCACGCCGGCCGCCTTTACTTTCCCAGAGCATGTCTGGTACCCAGTTGAGGCTGGGTGACCTGAGAGCCGTCGCGGTCGGGAAAAATTCCATGCGCACTGCTGGAGTTGAACCCAGACCACCAGCCTTGAGAAGCGAGTTCACCAACAACTACGCTACCAGCTCTCGCGATATACATATATATAATACTAATAGCTGTCTATTGCAAGCAATGACGACAACAGCCTCAACTGTGTGTTGCTGCACCTCTCTGGTGGTGCGGAGGTGACTGTAGAGTACAATCTTTAAACACAATCCTCTACCACAGGTGGGGCATACATGATCAAGGTTAGACATTTTCGTGTTTTGTCTTTTCGAGCAGCTCGCTTTCTCTGCGCCTCAACAGTACAATGATTCTCAGCTATGAGAGTTCCTCTTGTGTTGTTACAGTGTCACATTTGGCAATCTTGCGCAAGGGATTCCCAGCACATGGTGTCTATATCGTAGCATATATAGATAATAGTTTGTAGCTAGCTGTTTGTGCCCCCACCGTGTAGTTGATGGGAGGGCTTAAGTATCCCAGGTCCCTGAGAGCTATGTTGGAGGTAGCATTACTACCGTAGGTTTAACCATGCTGAACAGAGCAAGGAATTAGACTAAGAGGAACTCCCCTACCCTTCAGGCTGAAGAATTTTGCATTGGGATGGCAGCTCATCATTAAAAAAAAAAGCTAGCTACTGAAGCATCAACAAATTTTTGCAGTCAGATACTGGGAGGGCACTTGAGGATTGAGGTAGAAACACTAAATATGAGCTGGGAGAGCAGTTGAGGTGGAAACACTGTATGTACTGGGAGAACAGTTGAGGATTGAGATGTAAACACTATGTATGAACTGGGAAGAGTCAGTTGAGATGGAAACACTGTATGACTGGGAGAGCAGTCGAGGATTGAGATGGAAACACTATGTAATGGGGACTTAGATTAGTGGCACTGCAAGTAGAAATGGGGCTCCAGACAACAGATGACTTCATTATACAAACACATCCGACGGTATAATCATCCAAATAGCGATCACAAGAAGAAGAAGACTTTCTCCAGTCTTATGATTAAATCCTTGTTGATGAATAAAGTCCTTCACTGCAAGAGAATATATATAAGCATATATATATATATATATATATATATATATATATATATATATATATATATATATGCTTTGTACAGGGCTCTTGCAAGAAGATAGACTACTAAAGATCCCTTTGTTCTAGTTGCAACAATGATAAAAAATCAACATGTTGCTTATGAAAGTTTAAAAAATAGTTTTGGCCTACAATCTGAAAAATCTTGTTTTTTTTCTTGTGTTCTAGTGTCATCAAGTCATCCTTGAGCCACCAGTTATTGAGCAGATTGGAGTACAGATGGCACCATTGGAAGCTCTTGACGTAAAACCACCTATTGGAAAAGTAAGTTATTCTTCTTCAACGACCCAACGGCGCTTGCAATCTTTTTCTTCAGCCCAATTTTATGTAGCGGTACCGGCATGTGCTTGTAAGTTGTTTTTTTGTTCTGTATAATATGTTCTATTTTTCTGGTTTTGGAGGAAGAAGGATGTTCGTGACTTTATCTAGCACTTGGCACCTGAAGAGGTGGTGGTAAACAGTGTCATGATGATATGTACACAGCTGATGACACTCTAGAGTGTGTTTTGTTTGAATTCTATTCATTTGATTATTAAGTGTTATGTGTTGAGTTGATCATCATCAGGTGCCATGCCGGCTGGCATAGGCGATCATGGATCTCCACAAATCTCTGTGTTTGCTATCATCTCAGATGTTGACGGGGTCAAAGGCGCAAGGAAGCAGCGCGCCAGGATTAGGGAGGTGGCTCTAATACCCTGCTCTCACCTCCAAGTGGTGACCCTGGTAACAGACAGCAGTTCCGGTCTGGCTAAGAGGGCAGGTGCTGTGGGAGAGCTACTCTGGGGCAAGTAGAGATGCAAAGATAGTCACGCTTGATGGGATTCGCTCGCAACTAGACGAGCGAACTTCCAGAGTGACTATTAATGCTCGCCTCTCCCGTCGATAGGGAAAGCTAGTACGATGATACATGTGGAACCTTGCGGGGCGGAGCTCGGAGCCCGCACATTCTCTCTCTTGATGCACTTCTCTTGAGCCGATGAGCATGCCGGGTGATGAGCTCCACTTACTTGTTCGCAAGACGATCTACATAGGTCAAAAGTCTAGCCCCCATCACAGAGAGACATGAATAAAACCATGAGGGGATGTTGACCGCGTGAGGCGAAACTCGGAGCCCTCGTACACTCTCTCTGGATACACCTCTCTAGAGCCGATGAGTGTGCTGGGTGCTGAGCTGAGTTGCACATGGGCATCATGGGGTGAAACTCGGATTTTTGGTCCCCCCTCCCCAGTCGGACAGCCCAGAGGGAATTGACGGAAATGGTGAGGTAGGCGCTGGGGCAGAGCGAGCACGCATACGGACGTTGCAAGGGTGACGCCACATGTGGCAAAAAATGTGAGCACGGAAAAAGTCGATGGTGACAGGGCATCAGTGCAAAGCTAGCAAGCACGCTGGCAAAGCCACAGTGGGATTCATTGAGGGGCAGACCGGTACGGCAAGAGGGTGTGCGTCCCACCCACATGAGTAGAACAACTGGAAAGCCTAGCAGAGGCAAAACCAGTGCGCGTTTCTGCTTGCAGGGAACTACTGCTGCCTTGTAATTGATTGGGGACAATCAAAGACTAGTGGAGCAAACCGCAAACAAACCTGAATGGGCGGCAAACCAAGGTGTTCATTAAAACAACTGGTTTTGCTTGGCGGATGGCGTTCATAAAGCCCGGGAGGGCAGGTCGTCTAAGGGTCGCTGCCCTGAAAGAAAATAGTAACCCTACTGACACAATAGCTGGCTGAAATCGAACACCCCACCGAAGGATAAGCAACTGTGCTCAAATAGGTGCTGAAGGTTGGTGCACGTACATTATGTTCTGATGCATTATGTTCTGATGCAAAAGTCGCTAAGTGGTTAAATGAATGAGTTGGTGGATTGGCTTACATGGTTGTGGTGACCAAGGAGTTTTGGGTTGTGAGTCCCGGTTGTTGACCAGATCAGGAGGAATGGGTGTTGGTATTGGTACGGCCAGATTGGAACAACATGCCAAATTTGCCAGGAGATTGATCAAGATCGAACTGACGTATTGGGCCACTGGACACTGCTGGATGTGTTGAGGCTAAGATCGGAGCACCTATAGACATGTCCAGGGTGCTATGATGATAGTCCCCATATAACTGATACACATGTCTGGTGCTGGGGCCCACAAGAGAAGCAAAGAATAGTACCACTACCTACAAGGCATGTCGTAGGCGACTGATGTAGGACCTAGGAAAGCTACCCTAGTAAATAAAAGCATCTAATAAAAGCACAAATTTTGCCAAGGTTGAGCTAAGTAAATCTTGTCTTTACTCTCTAGGGCCCCTTTAATTGTATCTTGTCTGTGTTCTCTAGGGCCCCTTTAATTGTAACTTATGTGAAAAAGTGTTCAACAAATGGAACCAACTTCAGCGACATCTCAAAAGTCATGACGAGGATAAGCCATTCAGGTAAGGACAGAATGTGCCAAGTGTTATTCAATATTTGTGTATGAAAGGTCTATACATGTAAAATTTAAGTAACCCCTTTATACCACGAGTGTGACCATGTGTTGCCGGGGCCGCAAGGGAAGCAAAGAATAGTAACACTGCGACCTACAGGGCATGTCATAAGTGGCGACTGAGGTAGGGGCCTAGGGAAACTACCCTAGTAAATAAAAAGCGTAGCAGAAATTGGATGTGCTGACCTACTTGCAAGCACATAACTGGCACAACGTACAATCGCTCTTAGGATCAGATCACATACAAATCACAAAGAGTGGTTAACAAGTAGTCGATATGGAGGATTCAAGAAGAGGAGCAAATTTCTTAACGACAGGCAAACGTCTGAACCACCGCCATAGAGATCCCCGTAGTTGCACTTGTTTATTTTACTTGGAAATTATATTGTTAATCCGAGAACTATTTTCCATTGTTTACATTTCAGATGCAACCAGTGCTCCATGTCATATAATATAGAAGACAACCTTCTTCTTCACTTGGCTACACATGTGGGACCTGACCGTGATCCAGTGTGTCCCGAGTGTGGTAAAAAATTCTCTCGGGTTGCAAGTCTCAAAGCTCATATTATGATGCATGAAAAAGAAGAGAATTTGATGTGTGCAGAGTGTGGGGACGAGTTTAGCGTTCAGGTAAGAATTTTTACCATAATTAGGTCACATCAGATTTTTGATTACCCAGAGTTTGAAGTAGTTTTGTCACTTCTTGTGTGTATAAAAGCGCCCCTGTGTTTCCTGAGCTTGCAAGGGGAGCAAAGAATAGTAACACTGTGACCTACAAGACGTGTCGTAAGTGGAGACTGAGGTAGGGGCCTAGGGAAGCTACCTTAGTAAATAAAAAGAGGATGTGCTGGCATACTTGTAGGTGCATAACTGGCATAAAGTACAACTGCTCTTAGGTTCAAATCACATACAAATCACACAGAGTGGTTGACAAGTGATCGATATGGAGCGTTCTAAGAAGAAGAAGGACAGACCCATAGGGGCCCAGTCTTCCCCAACACATCGAAGGTATGCATACTGATGGTTCCTGTGGCTCGTGCTGCTTAAACACACTTCTATCTCTGTCCCTCAAGCATCCAGCTCTACTTGTCATCATCATCAGGTGCGGGCTGGCTTAGACAATCATGGATCTCCACAAATCTCTGTCTCTGGTGTTTGCCGTCATCTCAGATGCTGACGCTCTTCCGTGCCATGACGTCAGGCTATCCAGAATTTTATCTCTCTGTCTCATCTCACCTCGATTTTACTGGGTTTTTAAATGTGTTCTAAACCTCCCTCCTCATCACATGTCCGAAAAATGATGACTGTTTCTTTCTTATATTGATAATAAACTTTTCTCTGTGTCTTGATCTCATTCAACACCTCCACATTAGTCATTTTAATAGTCCATGGGATTCTCATCATTGATCTGTAAAACCATGATCTGACCAAAGTCTAATTCCAAACTTCCTAAATTGCCGGATTGATTCAACATCAATTTTAGTGTTCTCATCCAACAGTAGTTCACCAAGAGACAGAAGAACATCCCCTTATTAGTCCTAAGCTCCCCAACAATCGATGCTTTCAATGCAAGTATCCAATGTACCTCGAGATATAAAAGGACTCCTTTATTTAATTTACTAACAGCTCTCAGGTCGATACAGTTCAAGTAGGTATCAGAGAAACACTGGAAAGTAGAGCGGCTTGGCGTGATTTTGACCACATCACCCATCATGTGCTGGCAGTCAAAGAAAAATACAGGCCTAACACCGTAGTACCCATTATACCTCAAGGTATAACCTTTACTTACTTTACTAACAGCTCTCGGATCGATGCAGTTCAAGTAGGTATTAGAGAAACACTGGAAAGTAAAGCAGCCAGTGTGATGTTGACCACATCATCCGCCCATGTTCTGCCGGGACCCACAAGGAAAGCAAAGAATAGTACCACTGCAACTTACAAGACATGTCATAAGAGGCGACTGATGTAGGACCTAGGAAGCTACCCTAGTAAATAAAAAACATCGCAGAAATTGGATATGCTCGCCTGCTTGTAGGCGCACAACTGGCTACGCACAATCACTCGTAGACTCGGATCCCATACAAATCACAGAGTGGTTAACAGAGTGATCAGTATGAAGCGCCCAAGAAGAAGACCACATCATCTATCCATCTCTCAATCTCAGAAGAAGACGATTTTAAAATCCTTAGCTCGCTTGAGTGGTAACCGGGGCCCAAATTTGGGGTATAAAGAATAGAACCACTGTTACCTGCCATGCATGTTGTAAGAAGCGACTAAGGAGGTTTCGCTGAAACCGGATGCACGTGTCCTAAACATTTAGAAGTCGTACATTTAGAAGTAAACGTTTGGCCTACCAAACCAATGTGCAACATATACACGTTCTTGGCAAAGATCAAACATCACAAGAGTGATTAAAATTGGTGTCCTAAACGTTTAGAAGTCTATGCGTTAGGGGCCTACCAAACCAATGTGCAACGTATACACGTTCTTGGCAAAGATCAAACATATCACAAAGAGTGATTAAAATTGGTCATAAAGAACAAACGCAAAGAAGAACTCCTTAGCTTAGTATTGAGCTTTTGTTTCTTTGATTTCCATATATTTCCATGTGCACTGAAAGTGTCTCTTAGCATAAGTCTGCCATATTTATGTACTCTCAGCATCAGTTAGACAGACATTTACTAGAGCACAGACAAGAAAGTGATGGAGTGAGAACATATCAATGCCGACAGTGTAATCAGGAGTATTGTAAGATGTCTGCACTGAAAGAACATATGAAACAACATTACAAAGTCAAGTAAGTTCTTTAGCTTTACCAGTTCTGTTATAAGTAGGGTCAATGGTTAAGTAAGTAGTTCCTCTAGTTCTGCTATATCTAGGGTCAGAGGTTAAGTAAGTAGTTCCTCTAGTTCTGCTATATCTAGGGTCAGAGGTTAAGTAAGTAGTTCCTCTAGTTCTGCTATATCTAGGGTCAGAGGTTAAATAGGGGTATCTGTGGTTAAGTACCTGCCTTGCGTTCCGAAGACAATGAACAGTCATGAACTGTCAGTAAGATTTATACAAATGTCTGCCTGTGTCTTGCCGGGGCTCGGAGGGAGCAAAGAACAGTAACACTGTGACCTACAAAGCTTGTAGAAGGCGACTAAGGTAGGGGCCTAGGGAAGCTATCCTAGTAAATAAAAGCATCGCAGAAATCGGATGTTGTGGTCTACATGTTGGTGCTTAACTGGCACCACGTACAATCGCTCTTAGGCTTAGATCACATACAAATCAAAAGAGTGGTTTACCAGGGGTCATTATGGAGCGTTCGAAGAAGAAGATATAAAATATATATATATTTTTGACATTTATAGATATCAGTTTATGTGTTGTTTATGTCAGTGAGACTATATATAAATATCAGGATACGAGTGAATGAAATGTCTTTCTTCTTCTTCTCGTTTGCTGTTGTTCAATGTCTACACAATGAGTCCGGTTCTCTGGATGTATGTTGTGTTTGTTAGTTAGTTTTTTTTTTTTTTTTTTTTTTTTCGTCCGCTTAACTCAGACGAGTTTCATCTCTGAAACTGATTTTTGCGTGAAAATCCGTTTTCCAATTTCTTACAATGGCAGCAGCGTGCACATTGTAAATTACTTTACACTGGCAGCCGTGTGCTCAATGTACTCGTAATTAGTATTCCTCGCCATACAGGCAGATTTTCTCCGACTTCAGAGGTACTCACGTTATCGTCCTGAGTAAGACCAGGGACTCGAACAAATGCCGGACAGTAGGTTCGAACCCGAGCTATGAGGCGTCTCACAGCTAGCAGGCCGAGCTACTATCAACTACTCTAGGCAGTCCCCCGTGTTTGTTAGTTCATCAAGGCTTCTTCTTCTTCTCGTTCGCTGTTGTTCAATGTCTATACAATGAGTCCGGTTCTCTGGATGTATGTTGTGTTTGTTAGTTCATCAAGGCTTCTTCTTCTCATTCGCTGTTGTTCAATGTCTACACAATGAGTCCGGTTCTCTGGATGTATGTTGTGTTTGTTAGTTCATCAAGGCTTCTTCTTCTTCTCATTCGCTGTTGTTCAATGTCTATACAATGAGTCCGGTTCTCTGGATGTATGTTGTGTTTGTTAGTTCATCAAGGCTTCTTCTTCTTCTCATTTGCTGTTGTTCAATGTCTATACAATGAGTCCGGTTCTCTGGATGTATGTTGTGTTTGTTAGTTCATCAAGGCTTCCAAACAGCTTTGTGTTGATGTCTGTCTCTGTTGGCCAGTGTTCTTTCTGCAGTTGATTCATCAGGTGACAATCTTACAGGATGTGTTCGGCTGTCTGTCCACATGCACATGTGGGTGATGGAACTAGTTTTAGTCTGTGTAAGTGTCTGTTCAGTCTGTTGTGTCCAGTTCTGAGTCGAAACAATATCACCTGTCTGGCTCTATCTAGATAGTGGTAATTGTCTCTTTGTTGGTCTTCTTTTCTAATGGCTTTGATGAGCGTTTATGAAATGTCTATGAGACTGTATAAAAATATTCTGAAGATATGAATCTTTGACATGTGAACTGTCATTGATATTATCCACAGGGCATCTCTTCATCATAGAAACTACAAACGTAACATCGACAGAACATGTTTTTTCCACAAATGTAAACACTGTAGTAAGAGTTTTCAGAAACCTAGTCAGCTTGAGCGACATGAGAGGATACATACAGGTAAGTGGTGCTACTTAAGCTGGAGACATTCCTCTTAAATGTTTAACTCTTTCCGTACCCAGTTATTTTCTGAGTTGTACATAATTAATTCAAGTGAGGCAAAAACAGCTTAAAAAAGGTAACCTCTCGTTAATAAAAAACATATACATATATATATCTTATTATATACTAATTTGAAGAAAACAACAACCTATTTGAATAACTAGGTTAAAAAGAATTAAAAGTAAAACTAGTACAAGTAAAACTAGAAAGACTTGAATAAGGGGAAACAACTCGAATGGCGTAGTGCACTGCAAATGGTGTTCAACGGAATAAGCTGTGGTGCAGTGTGTGGCGATTGGTGTGGAAAGAGTTAATAATCTGCAAATATCTCTGTGGCGTCGAGGTTAATTGCTCACCTCTCGTTTCAAAGGTATCCTTCTTCCATTAATAACTGTTCTTGGATTTTTTATATATATATATATATATATATATATATATATCTTATATGGTTATACGTTACATAGGGCCTGTAAGTAATTTCTCCATACTGCTCTATCCTGGGCAATTTGCTCAATCACTTCCATGAAATTGAGTTCAATATTTTTGTCTCCCAGCAAAGTTTGTTTCAGGCTTTCCCTAGGGATCCTCTTTACTTAACAAGGCAATATCATCTGCAAAATCCAAATCTTCCAGTTTACCATTTTCTAACCAATCGATGCCAGTTTCTCCCCTGCAACATTTTCTCATCACTGAGTCAATGGCCACTTCAAACAGTAACGGAGATAGAATACAGCCTTACTTTACTCTGGTTTTAACCGTAAACCAGTCACTGACCATTATCAGTGCGGACTGCACACTGTGAACCTTCATACAGGCTTTTGATAATGTTTATTATTTTAGCTGGTATACACATTTTAATTGACACATTTGAAAAATATGACCTTTAAAATAATAGTTTGACACACAACACTCTGTAACCAAGACTACTCTTTTTTATCCAGGTGAACGTCCATTTGAATGTTACATATGCCAGAGAACCTTCAACCAAAAGGGGGCGCTACAGATGCACATGACCAAACATACCGGATCCCGCCCACATACATGTAATTTTTGCCCTATGACCTTTGCACAGAAAGGCAATTTACGATCGCATATACAGGCAAGGCAGTTTATATTTATAGTTATTTAGTTTGTGAAAATGTAATTAAACAAAAATGCTCCTTATAATCTGCTTCTCTTCGTTTTCCTTGAAGTCTTTTAAATCTATATATATATGACTTCTTCTTCAAACGCTTCATATCGACCACTTATTAACCACTCTGTTTGATTTGTATATGATCTGAGCCTGTGAGCGATTGTACGTTATGCAAGTTGTGCGGCTTAAGTAAGCCAGCACGTCTGATTTCTGCTACGCTTTTTTTTTTACTAGCATAGCTTCCTTAGGTCCTACATCAGTAGCTTCTTACTACATGCCTTGTAGGTCGCAGTGGTACTATTCTTTGCTTCCTTGCGGTCTGTAGTACCACGCGGACGTATATATATGACTTACTGATTTATTCCTCTCCGCTCCTTGTGAAGCATAGGGCCTTAACAGTTGTTCGCTATTTTTCCTGGTCTCTGGCTGTTTTCATTGTGGCCTCCCAGAATAGTTGAGAACCCTTCAATTCTTAAGAAGACTTCATCTTCAAGTCTGTTTAGGACGTCCCATTTTCCTTGCAGGTTCCACTTGTCTAGTGACACTCAACTGTGTCTTCCATATGGTATGCCCAACCCATCACCATTTTCTTCTCTTAACCCGAGTCATGGGCTCCTGTTCTTATCCACAGGTCTGCATTTGCAACTCATCATCCTATCTCAGTCTGAGAATCCGCTGAAGACATCAGTTGACAAAGATCTGAATCTGATTTGTGTTTAACTTGGTGATTCATCATGTTTCTGAGCCATACAGCAACACAGATTTCACATTTAAGCTGAATATCTTGAGCTTTGTTTTAGTGGAAATGGCAGCAGATTTCCACACTGTGTGCAGGATATATATATATATATATATATATATATATATATATATATATATATATATATATATATATATATATATATATATATATATATATATATATATATATATATATATATATATATATATATATATATATATATATTCCTCTTGTACTGATACAGATTACATAGGGTCTGCAAGTAATTTCTCCATTCCGCTCTTTCATGGGCAACTCACTCAACCTCTTCCATGGAATTTCTTGCCTCTCTCACTTAAGTTTGTTTCAGGGTTTCCCTACCTTTTTTTTTTTTTTTTTTTTTTTTTTTTTTCTCGTCCGCTTTAACTCAGACGAAGTTTCATCTCTGAAACTGATTTTTGCGTGAAAATCTGTTTTTCCAATATCTTACAATGGCAGCAGCATGCACATTGTAAATTACTTACACTGGCAGCCGTGTGCTCAATGTACTCGTAATTAGTATTCCTCGCCATACAGGCAGATTTTCTCCGACTTCAGAGGTACTCACGTTATCGTCCTGAGTAAGACCAGGGACTCGAACAAATGCCGGACAGTAGGATCGAACCCGAGCTATGAGGCGTCTCACAGCTAGCAGGCCGAGCTACTATCAACTACTCTAGGCAGTCCCCTTCCCTACCTTAAAGTGTTAGGCATCAACAAATTTCCTCAGTCCAGATCTGTCTTAAGCAAATAAACTTCATTCATTTCAGATCATTCCCGCCTCATCTCTTTCTCTGTCTACAGTTCATCTCAATGCCTCTGTAGGTTTCCCCAAGCCTCCCGAAATTTAATTTCAGCTCAGATCCAAATGTAGGTATCTGGACTTCTACACTTTCAATGTATGTCCCAACCATTTCGTGTAAAAAAAAAAAAAAAAAAAAGGTAAAGGAACCCTTTCATACCTCATGGTATATAGGGCAATACAGTGTTAGGCCTGTATTTTTCATTGACAGTCGGCACACGTTGGGTGATGTGGTCAGCATCACGCCGGCCTCCTTTACTTTCCCAGAGCATGTCTGGTACCCAGTTGAGGCTGGGTTGACCTGGGAGCCGTCGTGGTCGGGAAAAATTCCACGCGCACTGCTGGAGTTTAACCCAGACCACCAGCCTTGAGAAGCGAGTTCACTAACAACTACGCTACCGCGGCTCTCAACCATTTTTGTGTACTGTTTTTAATGTCCTCGTGATATTGTTGATGCCTGTATGTTGAGTGATCTTGTTCTTGTGTTCATCTGCTATGAATTCAGGAATAGTCAGGGCGCCTAATAGGGTACCTCTGACGGATTTTTGCGTGGAAGCTAGCTTTCCTTATCATCAGTATCCCTTGCCAATCAGACAAGCCTTATTCTAAGTCCAGAAGTAGTTAGTTTGTTATATATCCCAGAGTTTGTGTGACATTACATTTGTGAGAAAGTAACTTTGTTTTCACCTTCTGTTGACAGCGAGTGCATACTCTGAATAAGGAACAACATGGATTGATATATGAATGTGAAGAGTGTAGCTGTATGTTCCGACGGCTGGGATCTCTCAATGCTCATATCAGCCGTGCACATGCTGACCCTGGGGTAAGTGATGGCTGCCATATTTGGCTATTTTGTTTTAAAGAGTGTTGGAAAATTATTGTGTGTTGGAACATTATAGAGTATTGAGACAGGGGTCTCTGTGGTTAAGCTCTCGCTTGCACGCTGATGGTAGTAGGTTTGAATCTGGAGCGCATCATTCTTTTCATGAGTGCATTTTTGCAGTCTTCTTCTTCTTTGCGTTCGTTTTTATGACCAATTTTAATCACTCTTTGTGATATGTTTGATTTTTGTCAAGAACGTGTATACGTTGCACATTGGTTTGGTAGACCCCTAAACGCATAGACTTCTACACGTTTAGGACACATGCATCCGATTTCAGCCAAATTTTTGCAGTAACCTCTAGGATTGTTGCAGGAGCTACGAAGTTCATGCTTTGTGCAATACTCTCGACAGGTGGCGTGCTATTTCTGTAGAGAGGGAATGAGCCATATGTGGTCAAACCTGGTGCAATAAACGCAATCCTTCGACTTAGACTAAGATTTGAATCATAACCTATTTCAAACCTGGCGACCTGTAGCTGAAAACTCCATTCCCCTGAGCTCCTGAGCAAAAGCAATCAATATCAGAGTTATATTAAAACACGATAATTTGGTACACTTAAGTTCTCTATAACTTGTTATTGACTTACCCCATCACCTCCGTTATTCCTGCTATTATCTATTTGCAGAAAAATAATTTGACTATTTGATATAAGATGTGGGCACGGCCGCGAATACTCCCGTATATGTCGATTTTTTTCCAGATTTAACATATAGCTTGAATATAAATAGAGTAAAACAATTCTTCGTCATCTAAATGATCATCTATCTCACTTTCTATATCCTTATCAGAATAATATTTTAAGCCTAATTCATCTTCAGATTCATTTAAAACAAGTTCAACATCTTGCCCTGTTGTTATACTTTTAGAATGACCATTTCCGAAAAATTTAGAACATCTTTTCAACATGAAAATACTGAACTAATTACTATATCGGTATAAAGAAATCACACAACAGCACCGTCATCTCGCAAAACCATGTAGAAAATGTGGGTTGTGTTTACGTCCCTATTTGTACACAATTTATTTACATATACCGAAACATAATGAAAAAATAGTCTCAGACCGATATATTGGGAGCTCGGGGTATGAACGCCAACATTCAGTCCCAAATATCATGAGCCTGGCTTCTAAGGATTAAGAGTGTCATTTGGTTTGATTAAAAATGGGAATGTTAAAGTTTTCTATATTTTGTAAAAATCTTGCCTCGTCCATGTTCATTGTAGCAAGCATGTTTTCATTTCCGTCCTGTTGTTTCTTTCTGTTGTAGGATTCTAGCCAAACTATGGTCCAAGACATTAAGGTGCCTCTGCAGCATTCTCTCCATCATCTGGCAGACATGAACGACTCGTCTGTGTTACATGATGTTTTGGGTCTTGATCATGCTGGTGGCACTGACCTGACCGGAGCATCACTGGTTGATGGACAAGTTATTCATGGATCTCTGGACCAGGTATGTTGTGGTTTTTGTAGATGGCGACATTAGAGCATGAGTCAGCTCTGATAGGCTCCCTTATAGCCAGTCAGATCTGGCACCATGCTACAGTATAACCCAGTAAATGTGGTTATATCATTCTGGGATGCACCAAAGATACACCAGGAGGGGCAATGAGATTCTCTCTTGACCCCCAGGGGTAATGAATGAGCTGATAGATTGGCTGGCATGGCTGTGATATCAAATGGATAATTGTACTGTGGGAATAACTGTGTAAGGGGGAGATGACTGTACAGGGTGGACCAAAAAATAAACGGTAATTTCAACGCTTCTTTTTTACTCAACCATCCATGTATGAAAACATGTCTTTTTTTTGCTAGTCTATGTTCTCCATTCTTCCGAGCTATACATAAGGACTGATTTGACATTTGAGTTGAACATCCTTAACTTAGTACTGAACTTGCTTACATATGAAGTCGGAGAAGGCCCGCCCTTATGGCGAGGAAACCAATAAACTGGTAAGCAGGCTTTCACGCAACAATCAGTCAGAAGCGCCACATCATGGCTACGTCTGAATTCATAGCGTGTGAATGCAGAAGAAGAAGAAGTACTGGACTTGGCTTTATTTTAATTTCCACATATTTACTAATACCTTGCAGATTTTTGCCCAAATACAACAGCAAATGAAAAGCTTCTAAAACAAACAAACTGCATCATTGGAGACCATCATTAAAAGAACGAAGATGGGAGTGGATTGGGTATGAATGTTGTACACCAGTAGTGACATTGACTAGGACAACTCTCCGATGGATAAGTTAAAGTTAATTGCATATCCTTTACAGGACTTTGCGAATCAACTCCAACTTTTTAACTCTGTTTGTGATTTTTCTAGGCATTATTACGTTCAGTAGTTTACCATTACTTTCTGAACGGGTGGTGCCATCGTCCTTTTGTAAAAATCTATGCGAAATAATTAGCAACCAAACTGTCCACAGCGTGATTCGAACTCAGAATGTGGGGGTTAATAGACCGAGTCCTATCCCTAAGCCACAGACGCCACCTGTTCGATGGATAACATAAGAAAAGAAGGTCTGGGCATCCGAAGGAAACGAAGAGATGAATGATGGAAAGCGAGTTTAAAGATTGTGTCCTGAAGTGGGAGACAAATAATAGAAAGGTGACAGAACGACAACAATGGAAATCTTGTGGAAGTCTTATCTGTCAAACGAGACACCGCCTGTCTGTTGCCAGGCTCTCAAGGGGAGCAAAGAATGTAACACTGCGACCTACAAAGAGATTAAGGTTGGGGGCCAAGGAAGCTACCTAGTAAATAACAAGCGTCACAGAAATCGGATGTGCCGGTCTACTTGTAGGCGCATAACTAGCAGAACGTACATTTGCTCTTATGCTTAGACCACATATAAATCACATAGAGTGGTTAACAAGTGGTCAACTACGAAGCGTTCGAAGAAGAAACAAGACACAAAGAGGATATAGATATTTAATAATACACTAGAAGTTCCTCTTGCCTTTTTTGTATTTTTATCTTTCCATTTGATGTTAAGTTCAGCAAATAGAAGAGTAATTAACGAAATCCAACACAGATTCAATAAATTAAATGATAGGACAAATGACACAAATTTTGAAATGCAAACATGGCACCATGAACACTAAAAAAGAATTGTTCAGCACAATATTTCTCCCAAATTATGCTGTCAGTAGCAAACCTGGACGCTGACAACAAACAATAGAAGAAAATTAGTCATGACAGAGACAAAGTGTTTACGCAGAAAGCTGGGTTTATCAAGAAGAGACTGGTTTAGAAATGAAGACATCAGGAAAAAGTGGGTACAACATCAGTACTAAACTTTATCAAGAAATAATAAATTAAATGGTTTGGCCACATGAACAGATTGCCAACAGACAGTGCGCCTCAAAGAGCAATATTGCTCCGATACAGTGAATACAAAGCAAAAGGCTGTCCACGTAACAGGTGACCTCAAAGATAACAGAGGTGATGAAAAACGCTATGAAAGTGCATACAAAAACCTGTTCTAGAAATCTCTACCTATCCTGGACGCTCGAGGCAAAACTGGATTAGAGAAAGAGAGAAAGAAGTAACTTTGACATTTATTTGTTTTTGTCATGTTGGAGTGAATCGTCATTTGTCTGCTTAATTTGTCTGTTTAATTTGTCTGTCAGGGAACATCAGACATTCTTCAACAAGCTTTGGAAAACAGTGGGTTACCCAGCGCTGTAGGGGATGATCAGGAAGGATACCCTAAGGAAGTTGGAACAGCCAAAAGTTCAACCTCCAGCTTGAGCAATGCTGCTTTGCGTGGTCATTTATCTCGGTTGGGTACCATGGCAGTACATGATTCTGCTACAGGATTGTTAAAGAGGCATTATATCCGTAAGGTAGGTTTGGTTTATTTCAACATTGTAGATCGCCCATGTGATGCCGGGGTCCGCTAGGGAAGTAAAGAATAGTACCACTGCGACCTACAAGGTAAGAGACGACTCATATAGCACCTAGGGAAGCTACCCTAGTAAATAAAAAGCATCACAGAAATAGGATGTGCTGGCCTACTTGTAGGCGCATATCTGGCACAATGGACAATCACTCTTAGGCTCAGATCACATACAAATCACAGAGAGTGGTTAACAAGTTGTCGATATGTAGCGTTTGAAGAAGAAGAAAAATGAATCTGAAGATTGTTATAAACAGAAGGACTACATACAACTCTAGTCATACTATACTGTTATAAACAGAAGGACTACATACAACTCTAGTCATACTATACTGTTATAAACAGAAGGACTACATACAACTCTAGTCATACTATACTGTTATAAACAGAAGGACTACATACAACTCTAGTTATACTATACTGTTATAAACAGAAGGACTACATACAACTCTAGTCATACTATACTGTTATAAACAGAAGGACTACATACAACTCTAGTCATACTATACTGTTATAAACAGGAAAATATCTCATATTTTTAACTGTAGTATTCTTTCAAACAGCGGAGAAGATCATTAATGCCTTCGAATGCAAGTGCTACAGAAGAGTACTTAGAATATCATGGACAGACGCCCGAGTGGTTACCGGGACCAAAATTTGGGGTGTAAAGAATAGAACCAGTTACCTGCCTCGCATGTCGTAAGAGGTGACTAAGGAGGTTTGGCTGAAACCGGATGCACGTCTTAAACTTGTAGAAGTCTATGCGTTTAAGGGCCTACAAAACCAATGTGCAATGTATACACGTTCTTGGCAAAGATCAAACATATCACAAAGAGTGATTAAAATTGGTCGTAAAGAACAAACGCAAAGAAGAAGAAGATCATGGACAGAGAAAATAACAAATGCTTCTGTTCTGCGACAGCTTGATATTAAAGAGAGTTGGTTATTAAAGAGCATAACATCAAGGAAAATTAAATATTTCGGACACATCAAATGACATGAGTGCATAGAGTTGATCATTTTGGAGGGAATGATGCCTGGAAGAAGAATGAGATGAAAACCTATAAGTCGATGAGTGCAAGATGTCATTGACGATCTGAGAATGACTGCTACTGACGTTGGTCAACTTGAACAGAACTGGGAGTTTTTCAAGGCTGCTGTCATGGGAGCCAAGTTCTGGAAGGGACAATCTACTTGATGATGAGTATTCTTTCTGTACCTTACAGGTGAATAGAAAATCTCATTTGTTATACTGTTAGTTATATTATTTGTATATCTTACATATAAAGGGAAACCCTTTTCTGGATAAAATTAGCCGTTGTTAGAAGTACATTACAAATGAATGTAAGTCATCATCATGCAGGAGCCAGATTGAGCTCATCAGGTATGAGTAAATAGATTGGCTGACATGGCTACGGTAACAGAGGGAGCTGCAATGAACCAAAATGGGGTCAAAGGCTCATGAGGTCATGGTGGTAACATGAGCCAGGGTTAGCGAGGCGGCGCGCTAACCAAGACCCTGCCCCAACCTCCACGCGTGACCCTGGAAACAGACTCTGGTTCCGGTCTGGCTAAGAGGGCGGGGATCGGGAGAGAAACTACTGGTAGTGGTAGCAGTGCAATTACGGAAATACAATAAAGATACATACAGGCAAAACGCACAAATCTCCTGACCGATGTCCAACAAGATATTGCCAAAGTCCCTGAACGTAAAGAAACAGCAACGAAACGTCTCAGACATGGATGAGAGGTGCATCCAGTGACCAAACGTATGCCCACGTAGGGCGAAGCTCGAAGCCCTGAGGAGGGGCAAACATTGCCAGCCCGTCGGCAAGAATAAATAAGACAGGACCGTAGAATAAAAGTCTACCCTCGTGTTGGTGCGAGAGAAGATTGCAGCTGACCCCGCATCGGTAGCCTGGTGCAGATACATGTACTGGGCAAGGTTTACCGAGCGCAAAAGAACAAGTTGCGTTTAGTGCATAACGAAACTACCCGCCCTGGGAAAACCGTGCAAGGTACTGTGCGATTAAAAATTAACATCCCCGGAAGAACTGAGGTTGGTGATGCCAAACGGAACTGCCAGCCTTGGGGCAACCGGGCAAGGTTTGTTTGCAGTCGTAACTAACATCCCCGAATAACTGGCGGGTGATGGCGCAGCGCAAAATCCACAGTTACGCTGATAGCCGACTGAAACGACCCTCTACATTGTTTGTACTCGCCCCATGCCAGTGCTTTGAGGTTAATTGCAAATTGCCACGTATCAATGCGCGTCTAGAAAAGGCCGAGAATGTTCCTTCTCCGGATCAAACTAAAAAATGTACGGTAAAGCAAGGCCGACAATGTACGGATTAGACAGGAAGTTCGGGTCTGAACATTGGCGAAGGCGATACTTTACACGGTGTTTTATACGAGTAAGACGCCGTCCGAGGAATAAGCTTACAAGCCCGAGAAATATTTCTCAGTCAGAACGGGCATAAATAGCGTAACTCACTGTCCCGGCGTAGATCACAAAGCCCAAAAATACGGCAAAGCTGATCGAACCCTAGGAAAGCTCACCTAGTAAATCAAAAGCTGGCTGAAACGAACACCCCACCGAAGGATAAGCAACTGAGCTCAAATAGGTGCTGAAGGCTGGTGCACGTACATCACGTTCTGATGTTTGGCTGTTTATATATCACAATGAGAATGATTAAAACAGGCCTAGAACGATCGAAGAAGAAGAAGAACCAAAATGATGTTCTGAACACATTGAGAGAGTATTTCCAAACAGAAAAGTTTCAGGGTTGTGAATCCCACTCGCTGATCAGATTGAGAGAGATGGGTGTGCGTATTGGTACAGTCCAAAAGAAAGACATACCAAATATGCAAAGAGAATGATTAATCAACATCCAACTGGCGTGTTGAACGCTGATGGATTTGTTGAGGCGGAGATCGGAGAACCTATTGACATGCTCGGAGTGCTATGATGATAGTCCTCTGAAGCCATCATATTTCTATAAGCAACTGTTCATTGTTTACATTACAGGTGAATGGTATCCGCTGGCATCAATGCACATATTGTAGTAAAGAGTTTAAGAAACCCAGCGACTTGGTCCGACATATCAGAATACATACACATGAGAAGCCATACAAGTGTACGCAGTGCTTCCGTGCATTTGCTGTCAAGAGTACCCTTACAGCACATATCAAAACACATACAGGTGTCAAGGAGTACCGATGTGATGTCTGCAGCAAGATGTTTCTACACAGGAAGTCTCAAAGTGCATCTTCGGCTTCATACAGGTTTGCTTATACATTCATTTTTTCCAACTTTAAAATTTTGGTTCAAATAAGTATGCGCTTTCTGCACTTCTTTCTTTCTTTTCTCTAATCCTGTTTTTCCTCACAGCGCCAGGATAAGAAGGGATCATTAGCATGAAAAGTCTCTGTGAAGTAGAGGTTAATTGCTCACCTCTCATTCAAAAGGTACTCAGTTCGTTCCCTCGTGGAGCCATCAGGATTTTTTTTCAAGAGATACCTGATCTCAGTGTAGATAGGATTGAATTTCCTAGCCCTATTGGAGAAGATTGATAAAACATAGATCCTGTGTTTTCAAGATGAGCACAAACCTGCTGCCTTGCAGGGTGGCTGAGGACAACCAAAGGCTGACGAAGAGCAAACCCAATACACACTGGCTAAAACCGGACACATCACCGAAGGATAAGCACCAGAGCTCCAAATGGCGCTGAAGATGTGAGAAGCACACCCATGCTAAGGCTGCATGAATCTGATTTCCACATGAATGATATTTATGGGGAAATCTGGCACATCAGTCTAAGCAGTGATCGAGAGAGAGAGAGAGAGAGAGGGAGGGGAGGGAGAGAGGGAGACCCTTGCCGGTGCTACAGAGTTCATGCACTGCCGCTGAGATATTTCTGTGCAAGAAAGAGATTGGAATACACATGGTTACTCACCGAAGTGCAATGATGATGTTCCAATAAATCAATCTCAACTATATTAATATTACTATTGTTGTCATTAGTAACAGTAGCATTGCATATATCACATGGCATCCAAGCCTCCATAACCATCAGTCAGACCCTACCCAATATATAGCGGACATCACTGTATTAAAGTGATCTTTTAGAGCTAATCAGTTAACTTTAATGCTAATATATGCATTATATATAGTGGAGCGCCTGGTTAATTGGATTAGAGCGTGGGCTTCATGCGGAGACCCAGGTTCAATCCATAGTAAGGCCAGGCCAAGTTGTTTTTGTGTTGTGGGCATAAAAACAAATCCTAACCTGAACAGTTTTCCACCAACTGCCTAGCCATGCGTCCATTAAATTTCCCTCTCATATGCCCTCCTGTTCTACACTGCCATTAAAAGCAACAGTAACGAGGTTTTTAAAAAAATATATGCATGTTTTGTACAATGTTATGTGCAATGTTATGTGCAATGTTATGTGCAATGTTTTGTACAATGTTATGTGCAATGTTATGTTAAATGTTTGTTAACTGTGTTGTCGTTTCAATATCAGGTGCCAAGCCATTTCAATGTACACACTGCGACAAGAAGTTTCGTACTTCAGCTCATTGTAAGGCACATAACCAATCTCACCTTAAAGATCCTGATGGTGCTCCAAGACCACGCAGAGCCTTGAAACGAGAGACTCGGCACGATACTCTTCTCACAGATATTCCACTGCAGGAACCGATTTTGATTACAGATACTGGTACGTTTGTTATTGTATCTAAGTTTCTTACAGATGTTCATTTTAGGGCCGTTAGGAATTTATTGTCTGATTCTATATGTTGTGGGCCGTCTAAGATGTCTTCTTCTTCTTTGTGTTCTTTCTTTACCACTAATTTTAATCACACTATGTGATATGTTTGATCTTTGCCAAGAACGTGTATACGTTGCACATAGGTTTTGTAGGCCCCTAAATGCATAGACTTCTACACGTTTAGGACACATGCGTCAAATTTCAGCTAAACCTCCTCAGTCTCCTCTTAAGACATGCGTGGCATGTAAAAGTGGTTCTATTCTTTAAATACAAAATTTGGGCCCGGTAACCACTGGCGGTTTACAAAGTCAATTTCTTCACTTCTATTGTATCGTTTACTTGATAAAGACCTTTTGGTCAAAACGTTGCTGTGTATTGTTATTGTTTTTGTAAAACTACAGTACTTTGTTATTACGTGTTTCGCCATTGCTACATAGTTTTATAGCTACATGGTCAAATCTATGTTCTGCGATACAAAATGCTGCAGATATGGGCAACACCAAGGCAATGTACGAAAATATCAGAGTAGCTCTGGGACCAAACATATCAAAAATTGCACCACTAAGATCAGAAACAGGTGAGCCAATAACAGATATGACCAAACAGCTCGAAAGATGGGTGGAACACTATTCCAATCTTTACTCTGTGGAGAAACCAGCACACCCAGTCCTCGATCAGATCATACCGAAACATCATGACCAAACCGAGCTGGATACCGAACCCACAGAGCTGGAACTTTCCGAAGCAATCAACAAACTTTCAAATGGCAGCAAGGCATCAGGACTAGACAACATTCCTGCAGAAATCCTCAAATACAATAGGGATGTCCTGCTGCCCCACCTCTACAATCTCCTTATTCAGTGCTGGAAAGAGGGAACACTTCCTCAGGACATGAGGGATGCAAAGATAGTGACACTCTATAAAAACAAAGGGAATAAGGGGGATTGTAACAACTACAGAGGCATCTCCCTTCTAAGCGTAACAGGCAAAGCTTTTGCACTAGTCCTTTCAAACCGACTACAGAAACTGGCGGAGCGTGTTCTTCCAGAGTCACAATGTGGATTCAGAGCTAGACGGTCAACAACTGACATGATATTTACCCTTCGACAGCTACAAGAGAAGTGCAGAGAGCAGAGCAAGCCTCTATGTATTGCTTTCGTGGATCTGACTAAGGCGATTGACACAGTCAGCAGGCCAAGTCTTTATAAAATATTGAAGTATATTGGTTGTCCCCCAAAGTTGCTCCAATTGATTGTTTCCTTTCATGAGGGCATGAAAGCCAGCATACAGTTCAATGGCAGCACATCTGATAGTTTTGAGGTTAAGAGTGGAGTCAAGCAGGGCTGTGTCCTTGCCCCCACTCTCTTTGGTATCTTCTTCGCAGTCCTTTGAACCACGCCTTAGGGGACGCTGATGGTGATGTTTTCATCCGCATTAGATCTGATGGTTCACTGTTTAACTTGGCTCGCTTAAGAGCCAAGAAAAAAACGACGGAAATACTTCTCAAGGACCTCCTTTTCGCTGACGATGCTGCCTTAGTCGCCCACAGTGAGACTACACTGCAATGCCTAATTAATAATTTGTCAAAGGCATGCGACCTCTTTTCTCTGACAATAAGTGTCTCCAAAACAGTTGTATTATGTCAGGGAGGCAAGACATCAAATATCACTTTAAATGGCAACCATCTAACACCAGTGCAAAAATTCTGCTATCTTGGGTCCACGGTCACTGCCAGCCTTTCTCTTGACGAAGAAATCAACGCTCGGATAGGGAGTGCGGCTACTACATTCGGCATACTATCAAAGCGAGCGTGGGAAAACAAAAAATTGACATTGCAGACGAAGACTCAAATATATCGAGCCTGTGTAATTAGTTCTTTACTATATGGCTCAGAAACATGGACAGCCTACTCAAGACACGAGAGGAGACTTAACATATTTCACCTTCGATGTCTCCCCAAGATTATGAACATCAGGTGGTACGACAAGATAACCAACTCTGAAGTACTGCAACGTGCAAATCTGCCTTCCATCATGGGCATGCTCAGCAGTAGACGACTAAGATGGTTGGGACATGAGAAGAATGGAAACTTATCGCATACCAAAACAAATGTTGTTCTGTGAACTTTCGGAGGAAGAGGCACCAGGGCAGACCACTGCTCAGATATAAAGATGTCTGCAAAACCTCAATGAAAAACTTTTCTATAGATCCCAGCACATGGGAGGGACTAGCAGATGACAGAGTTGTGTGGAAAGCCAAATTACGGAAGGGCGCAGAGTCTTTGAGAAGAGACTTATGTACGAGCTGAACAACAAGAGAGAAAAGCGAAAACTCAGAAGTTGTCACAGTAAAACACTTGCCTATTGACCGTCTGTAAAGATGAAAAGGGCCATATACATAGTTTTACTGCAAGTCTTTCCTTTAAATCGATAATATTTCAGTTTCTGAGGTTTTCTAAAAATATATTTCCTTCTTTTCTCTAATCCTGTTTTGTCTAACAGCGTCAGGATAAGAAGGATTTATAGAGCGGGCTTTTGTGTGCGTTTCATAAGCAGTGTTTTTTGTCACGTTTGTTATCTCTGAGATCCACCTTTTGCGTGATCTTAAACTTTGCATCCACTGTATCTGAGTAACATAGTTCTATAGGTGCACTCTCTATTGGTAATTTGTTTATGTGCCTGAACTATTTAATTTGTTGTTTCTTGGTGAAGTTTCTTGTTTTACAAATCACTTCCAGGTCTGATTCAACAACCTCCGCGGAACCCACTGTTTCCTCCCTTTGCCAGCGAGTCTGGAAATCCAGAGAGGCCTTACAAGTGTCTTCATTGCCGACGAGGCTTCAAGAAATCTAGTCACCTCAAACAACATGTCAGGTCTCACACAGGTAGGCGGCTTATGTAGGATTATGTACTAATACAGCGATGTTTAAACTTTGCATTACTGCGAACCCCTTTCAAATACATTTTGCTACCGCAGTCCCCAAAAGTTTCTATATATGAAAATAGACAGGAGTGAATTATCTGTGTGTTACAATAGTCAACAATATCTGCAATTTAACATTATAACTCCTTGTGGACCAAACGTCACACTAAAGGACATTTTTTAAATTTTAGAAACAAATTGACCCTCGTCCACTAAGAGTTAATAAACAGGAAGAGGTTTCATTTTACGCCATCATTAGCATCATCAGTGCATTTGCATTTCAATTTCAGCCAGCGATCCATCTTCAATCCATGTCAACTGCTAGATTGCAAGGACTTGGCTTGAAGATTGGAGTGACCAGAAATGAACATCACAACGGGTATATGAGTAGGTTCAACATCGAACTGGTACGGTTAGTCGCTGGACGCTGTTGGTGATATAGCGAAGAAGATCGGAGCACCTATGGACATTTCCGGAGTGCAATGAAAATGTTCCAAATTGACGTATCACAGTGAAAGCCAAAAGGATCCGGTGATGCCGACTTACCTTCTTTCCTGTAGGAAAACAACCAGAATTGGTTGCTGGAATGTGAGAACGTTGCTTGAGCAGGGCAAAACAGCCCAGCTCACAACAGAGATGAAGAACTATGGGATAGACATTCTTAAGGTCTAGACAGACATGGAGAAGAGAGCTGGAGACTGATATTAAAAGGATAGATAAAACAGGGAAAGAATTGGAAGGGATGGCAGGAGAGAGGGAGAGCTGGAAGAAGTTTGTTGAAGACCTGTGCTCCGTTGGGAGTTGAAAGGTGAAGAAAAGAAGTTGGCAGTACTGGCCAGGTTATTCAAAATTTCCAGCCAAAATAATAAAATTTAACTCCATCTTCTATATTTTAGGAGAGAAACCCTTTAGATGCAACCTCTGCCAGCGTTCCTTTGTGTCGAGTGGGGTACTCAAGGCTCATGCTCGCACTCACTCGGGAGAGAAGTCTCACAAGTGCCTGGTTTGTGATGCTATGTTTACCACTGGTGGTAGCTTAAAGCGACACATGTCTACACACAGCGAGGTCCGCCCTTTTATGTGTCCATATTGTCAGAAGACTTTCAAAACCTCTGTCAACTGCAAGAAGCATATGAAAACACACAGGTGAATGTAGTATTAGTATTGATTGTAGTTGTAGTAGTGATTGTAGTATTAGTAGTGATTGTTGGGGTGATGATTGTAGTGCTAGAAGTGAAGACGTGACATGCCATTTCTACAGAGAGGGGCCGAGCTATATTGGGTAAAACCTGGTGCTGAAGTAAATCCAATAAACTCTCTCCCATGAAAGCAACAGATCTCAATATTCAGACTACGATACGGAGCGTTCGAAGAAGAATGATTAAGTTTCTAATCTGTTATTATTTTTATTTTCTGGCCAACACTATGTCACCATTGCCAAACCTGGCCAATAACTGCAAGAGAAAATCATAACGACGGAGATAAGGTGCCATAGAAGAGCTGCAGGAATGACAATAAGAAACAAAATTAGAAATGAAGAAATCAGAAGACTGGATGTTAAACTGCTCATTCTACCTCTGAAGTCTGCGAAGGCCCACTTTCATGGCAAGGGATACCAGTCAAATGGTAAAGTAGTCTTTCATGCAAAAATCAGTCAGAATCGCCAAACCAGGCATCATAGCTAGCGCCAGAGTTCATTGTGGGCAAATGCAGAAACTGGTCATGAAATTCATAAAAGAACAAAACATTAAATGGTTTGGACACCTGACAAGAATGCTCTGGTATCGACTACCACAGAGAGACACACTGAAAAAGTATAACAAGTAAAGATGAAGACCATGCAAAAGATGGAGCGACAGCATCAAGAACAGACTTAAGAAAATGGATAACAACTTACAAAGTGCATTCGAACAAGCATACACACAAGATCACTAACCCTCTTCCAACACTTCGATAAAGAAGTAAATGGTGGAAGAGAAGAAGAAGATTATTTGTATTCACGTTACTATTAAAATTACTTTATTAATTATTTGTATCTTCTTCTTGTCCCTCATTCGTTCTCATACTCCCACCAGAGAACATAATGCATTGGGCCGCAATTTTCAGCGTGAGCTGTGGTATCTACACGTTCTGGTCCGACACATTTGACTTCTGCATATACATTTTTGGGTACCGGGTTAGCTTCTCCCTTTTTAATCTCCACAAACTTAGCCAGAATTCTTGGTAGTCATCTGTTTCTGGGGCCGCCACTGGGAGACGGAGTGGGATCTTGGTCAGCTTTATTATAACGCTGACACTAGCAGGCAGTTATGGGTTGCTGACTACTACAAGCCCATGCAGCTTGTGTGTAGTCCCCAGTAGGGACAGATCATCTGGCCCCTTATTATTAGTATTAGTAAAGAAATTGTCACACTGCGGCTGCGCCTCCACAGTTATTAGTCAGATGCGACCCACTATATAAAAACGTTGGATAGCACTGATGTAAGATATCAGAAACTGAGGTACAAATATACGTTTATGAGGTGAGCCTGTCTCACTATACTGTGCCTGTTGCCGGGCCGACAAGCTGAGCAAAGAATAGTAACACTGCGACCTACAAGGCATGTCATAAGAGGCAACTGATGTAGGACCTAGGAAAGCTACCCTAGTAAATAAAAGTGTCTGAAATCGGATGCGCTGTCCTACTTGTAGGCGCATAACTGGCACAACGTACAATCGCTCTTAGGCTTAGATCACATACAAATCCACGGAATGGTTGACAGGTGGTCGATATGGAGCGTTCAAAGAAGAAGAAGGTTAATCAGATGCACCCCAATATATAAAAACGTTGGATAGCACTGATGTAAGATATCAGAAACTGAGGTACAAATATACTTTTATGAGGTGAGCCTGTCTTACTATTACTGTGTCTGTAACGACTCACAAAATGGGACTTAACTTGTGTATTTCTCTTCTCTAGACACGAGCTGGCTCTGCAGCAGTACCAAACAGTGAAGGAAGGTGAAGGAGCAGGAGGCACAAATGATGGAGGAGAAGGTCGAGAAGATGAGGATGGAGAGATAGTTGAAGTTGGTGGTCTGACAGAATCGCAGACGTTGGCAGATCTTGATGTACTTCAAGAGCAGGTGATTGGACATACGACAACAGTGTCTCAGTCGGACTTACAGGTAAGTTCTGTTTATGTGTGTTGACCATCTTGTTATTAAGTCTTATAAGTATGGTCTGTCTGTTTCTAATTGTCACCTGGTCTTCTTCTTCAAAAACTCCATATCGACCACTTGTTGACCACTCATTGTGATTTGAATGTGATCTGAGTCTAAGAGTGATTGTATATTGCGCTAGTTATTCTCCTACAAGTAGGCCAGCACATTCGATTTCTGTGATGCTTTTTATTTACTAGGGTAGCTTCCCTAGGCCCTACTCTGTCAGTCACCTCTATCCTTGTAGTCTCTGTGTTACTATTCTTTGCTCCCTTGCGAGTCCCGGCAACACACGGGGTTATTACGTCTTAACAGGTAAGATATGGTTGTGTCTTTTAACCACTTCGTCATTAAGTCTTAGCAGTAAATTCTGGTTACATCTGTTAACCACCTGGTTACTAAATTTTACAGGTAAGTTCTGGTTGTCTATTAACCACATGGTTACATTTGCTTAGTCTTAGAGTTTTGTTGTGTTCTCTAACCATCTGGTTATTAAATATAACATATAGTTTGGTTATGTCGACTAACCACCTGGTTGCAACAGTTATTAGTTTTACAGGTAAAATTTGGCTGTATCTGCTAACCATCTGGTTAGGACTTTGCTAGTCTTACAGGTAAATTCTTGTATTTATAACCACCTGGTTATTGCAATTAATTTTGCTGAACTAATGAATGAAAGTTTACCAGAGAGTGAACCATCAAGTGTAGAGAGAGTTTGACCAAAATAGTGCTAGTGCTGCACACACAATCTTTGTTTTGGGGCACATAGGTGTCATTGGAAATGAGAGAGTAGACAGGTTGGCTGGCTCTGCTACCATATCAGGGGCCAGCCAATGGATAGAGCTGACATTTTGAACGCCGTCATAGAGTGTGGCCTCGAAGAGGATTTTCATTTAAACCAATCCACGTCAACTTCTAGATTGCAAGAGCTGGGATTGAAGATTGGAGTGGCCAGAAAGGAGTGGCCACAACAGGTATATAAGTAGGCTCATCAATCAACATTGAACTGAATAATCTTGGATTCTCCGAAAGGAGTTCATTCTTATTTTTCATGTTTGTTGGCCTACACGCTCTGATATAACCAATAAAAGGTTCGCCTTAGGTTGAAAGGGCGTGCCTCGACTTAAAGAGGCTTTAATCCCCTAATAAACAAACAAACAACATTGAACTGGTATGGTCAGTTGCTGGACGCTGTTGGAGATATTGTGAAGAAGATCGGAGCACCTACGGACATGTCCGTGGGTGTAGTGAAGATATTTCAAATTCAAACTGAAACGCACACTGTCGAATGAAGACACTAAAATAGGTGTTGAATCAATTCAGTGATATCAGGAGTTTGGAGTTAACTATTGTACAAGTAGAACTGGATGGCTGAGCGGCAGAGTGAGGAGTGTGTTTAATTAGTGAGCTACAGGAACCATCAGTATGCATAACCTTTAACATCTGTTGGGTTGACTGAGCACCTATGGGTCTGCCTGGAGTGCAGTGACGTAGGTTTAGTAACCAATAACACACACGTAAAAGAAAACGAGAGAGAGAGAGAAAATTGATGATGATGCTCGTCCATCACGGGTGATGATGACCACCATTTTGAATCCAAGAGAATCGCTTGAGTGGTTACCAGGGCCCAAATTGGGGTCTAAAGAATAGAACCACTGTTATCTGCCTTGCATGTCATAAGAGGCGACTAAGGAGGTTTGGCTGAAATCGGTTGCATGTGTCCTAAACGTGTAGAAGTCTATGCATTTAGGGACCTACCAAACCAATGTGCAACATATACACGTTCTTGGCAAAGATCAAACATATCACAAAGAGTGATTAAAATTGGTCATAAAGAACGAACACAAAGAAGAAAAAGAAGAATCCAAGAGAATGTAGTTGCATCATGTTTGTCTGTGTGCGTAGATGACTAGTGAGCCCGATGCGGGCCTGAAATGTTCTTTTACAATGAGAGAAAATTAATGACTTATACCTCATATTTGCTAGGTTGTTGAGATGAGTCAGACAGACTTGCAGACAGGCAATGTGACATCAGACAGCCTGACAGAAAGTGGTTTACAACAGGCGTTTCGACAAGGGGTGAGCTGTCAATTATCATTGAATATTTTGTTTCTGGTTTAATTTCAAATTGTAAAAGTAATGAACCATTGAAAGAGGGGAAAAATCACAAATATAAAACAGCACAAAATTCAGTGGACTCGCTGTAGAAATCTATCTATATTATCTAGTTGTCTCATCTGACACATAAGACGTTCACAATAGATTACCATTGTTTCTGTTTTGTCGCTGTTTCCTACTTCATACTACAATCTTTCATTTCTATTTTCACAGTATATCTATTCTCTGTGTATCCCATCTGACACATACAGCTTTCATAATAGATTGCCATTGATTCTGTTTTGTCGACTGTTTCTACTTCCAGACTACAATCTTTCATCTCTTTTTCCAGTTCTAGCAGTTAATGATTGATCATGCTCCTTTCTTCACCCGATACAACAAAGATATCTCTTTCTTCCATTTCTGCAGCACAAAATTTGTTTAATGAAATGTGTTGTCTAACCCCTAAAATGGAGTACAACGGGGGTCACATTTTGTTTGCCCTTTACCCTTCAACACGTCTGGTATGGATGGGACACCTACCAGAAGCAAAGTTATTGTCAGTGTAACTGTCCGGATCATGGAACTACAAGATAGTGACCACATGGGAAGTAATGCATTTTCTTACTCCCCCTCTCTCTTTTCTGCCCTTTTAATCACTATTGGGGGATAGACCCTCAACCAACTTGTGCAATTTCCTGGTTGGTTGGATTCTTTTAGATGAAGTTTTTGCCGGGTGGAGTAGCCAGCTGCAATCTGAACCTGCCAACACAAAGGCAATGCTTACATTTCACACAGAGGTAAATTGAAGTAAGAGAATGGGGAGGGCGTATCTGGAGCTAAGTGGTTAAGCAATTTACCTTGCATTCCAAACGTCCGGGGTTTGAAGCCAGACTGCGACTTTCTATTCACAAGTGCAGTTTTTCTAAAGATCCCTAGAATTGTTGTCAAGGTTACAAAGTTCGTGTTTTGTGCAATACTCTTGAGTGGTAGCGTACCATTTCTGTAAACAGGGTCCGAGCTATATGGGGACATTTGATGCAATGAAGTCAATCCTTCATTTTTAGATCCTTGCTGAGAAGAGGTTCCTTAAACTTGTCATGACAGAGATGAAATGTCTACGCAGAATACTGGGCTAGTCATGACAGATGAAATTTCTATGCAGAATACTGGAACCAGGGTTTAGAAATGCAGATATCAGGAAAAAAAGTGAGACAACATCAATACTGAACTTCATCAAAACAGCAAATTAAATGGTTCTGCCACATAAGCAGATTATCAACAGCATCTAAAAGCAATGCTACTCCGATACAGTGGACACAAAGCTAAATGTCATCCACGCAAAAGGTGGCCCACAGAAATAATAGAGACAGTTAAAAACACTATTTATGAAGTGAGCACAAAAACCAGTTCTAGAAATCTTTTCTTAATTTGACGCTGTAAAGGAAAAAAAAAGGATTTGGGCAAAGAAAGAGAAGAAATGTTGTAAATATGTGTATAGTCAAAGTAGTAGCATGTCCCTTAGGAATGTCAATTTCATCACAGCCTGAAATTTTCTGTCTCTAGCAAGTTCACCCGTCTCATCCAGCGTCATGATCAGGGTTTCTTTGATGTCCTGCTGCCACCTTTGTCTTAATCATCCCCTTCCTCTTATTCCAGTAACCATGAAATCCTTTACCGTTCTCTCCAAACCACTGTGACATTTAACGTGGCCAAACTATTTCATCTTCCGGGACCTGATGATATTTATGAGCTAATGTACTATCGTGTATTCCCAGTATTCTCAGTATCTACAGTACTATTATGTATTCCCAGTATTCTCAGTATCTACAGTACTATCATGTATTCCCAGTATTCTCAGTATCTACAGTACTATTATGTATTCCCAGTATTCTCAGTATCTACAGTACTATCATGTATTCCCAGTATTCTCAGTATCTACAGTACTATTATGTATTCCCAGTATTCTCAGTATCTACAGTACTATCATGTATTCCCAGTATTCTCAGTATCTACAGTACTATTATGTATTCCCAGTATTCTCAGTATCTACAGTACTATCATGTATTCCCAGTATTCTCAGTATCTACAGTACTATTATGTATTCCCAGTATCTACAGTACTATCATGTATTCCCAGTATTCTCAGTATCTACAGTACTATTATGTATTCCCAGTATTCTCAGTATCTACAGTACTATCATGTATTCCCAGTATTCTCAGTATCTACAGTACTATTATGTATTCCCAGTATTCTCAGTATCTACAGTACTATCATGTATTCCCAGTATTCTCAGTATCTACAGTACTGTCATGTATTCCCAGATATTTTCGTGATGAATTGTTTTCTATTGATTTGTCTGTTTACAATATTTGTTTTGTTTGTTGTTGGCAGATGTTTGGTCACAACTTTACGTTAATGAACCAACAGCGGTTTGTGGAGTTGACCAATCAAAGCATATCTCAGGTCGAGACACAGGAAGATAAACATCATGGAGACGATGTTGCAAGGGTATGTCTTTTTATCTCACTTTATTTTTTAAAGTTTCTTTATTTATTGTGTTTTCTTCTTGTTACTGTTGATGTTAAACATGTTCCCTAACTAAATCCCAAGAAAGAAAGATCACAACATGTGATATTAAATGTTTAAGAAAAGCTGTCAATATTACAAGACTGGATAGATTGAGAAATGAGAACGTTAGAAATGTCGTTGGAATCACATCATTCATCACAGAATCACCCCTCCCAAATCTTTTCTAAACCCGCTGACGATCTATGCTGTTGATGTAACCCTGTTTACTCCCTCATTACCACAACACCCACATGACCAGAACAGTAGATCCACGTAAGCCTCTGTAGGTTAAAAACCTCAATAAACAACATCCACTCATACTGCAACCTGCCATTTTGGATCTTTCAAACCATTGATTGAGAGTCAGACACAACAACGGCTCTAGTAAATAGAATCCCAGAGAACTAATGCCAGAGTGCAGCAGTAAAAGCCTCAAGGTCTATTCTTATATTCGAAGTTAACTCTTTATAAGCCAATCGCCGCATACTGCGCCACAGCATATTCTGTTGAATGCCAATCGTCTCACACTGCGCCAGGCGAGTTGTTTCGTTTATACAAGTTGTTCTAGTTTTACGTCTACTATTTTTTCTTCTACTACTTTTTAACCTTGTTATTCTAATAGTTTGTCCAGTTTTCTTCAAATTATTATATAATAATATATATATGTTCATTTATTCTTCTTCTGCATTCTCACTAGATTGTGATTTTGGATTCTCTAATAAAGGCAGTTGTCTTCCTCAGATTATCAGCCACGCCATACAGTTTGTCTTTGACGCTGGTGTAAGTGGGCTACCTCTTCTCAAGTCTGCATACTGGGGGCAGTTCTGTAGGATATAATTCCTATGATTTCTGCTTCCCGTTTGTGCCGACCTCTTCCCGCAGTAAGTTTTGGCCACCCTCGTGATGGTAGGTCTGATGTTCTTACTGCGTGGCTAAATCTCCAAGGCAGATTGACGACCGTAGAATCAGTTATTCCATTCCTCATTGTGAGGGGTCGTTGCACCATGTTATGCGCCTTACTACAAGCATCCGTTTTCTGCAAGCATTTGTTTCGGGTTAGCATTCCCTAGTTCATTTATTCATGAGTAGTTATGATTTTTGTAAAAATTCCTTTTTGCCTTGCTTGAATTGATTGTACAAATGAGGAAATAACTGCATGGAAAGAGTTTCGTTATGCGATTGACAGCCTGACACATTGAGAATTTCTCTGCCCTCTGCTGCAGCAGTACACTTGCTCAGCATACCCATGAGAAGTTCATTAGTATATTTTTTCTCTCTACCACGAAGATGACACTGTCTGGCATGTTTAATATTCAAAGTAGTTGTCCTGATGAGTTTTGTAATTATTGATTAAACATCACACACGTAATGTTATCTTACACCAGGTGACAGTTCAGTTAGAAGAACAACTTGATGTCCATACCAGTGTTTCATTACCTCAGTCCATCAATGGACAAGTTACCACACAGTTCACATATCAGGTAGGTAATGTTATTATTAATTTATGTGATTGATGTCATGTCACATTGGGCATTTCCATGCATGCTTTGTCCTGCACTGCAGCAGCCATCCCAAAGTCCACTTGCTCACCGTACCCATGAGAAGTTGGTTAGTATAACTTCTCTCTCTACCACGAAGATGACGCTGTCTGGCATGTCCAAACTTAACTCCTAATTCTCTAAATCAGTCCAGTGTTTGAGACTCGACAATATCACATAAATGAGAGTGTACTGCATTGATGACATCGACTCTGTCCATACTTCTGCCTGCAAGGGGGAGCAAATAATAGTAACACTGCGACCTACAAGACATGTCCTAAGAGGTGACTTACGTTGGTTTCTAGGAAGCTACCTAGTAAATAAACGAGCAGAAATTGAATGGCCTACTTAGGCGCACAACTGGCACATTCTTACAATCGCTCTTAGGCTCAGATCACATACAAATAACAAAGAGTGGTTTAACGAGTGGTCGATATGGAGCATTTGAAGAAAAAGAAAGAAGAAGAATAGCTCAAACAATAGGACTTCAAGGTTAAAATCATACAAACACAAATAATGAGACATAGTAAAAAATTAGAAAACCCAATTATGTTACAAAATGAGATCCTAGAGGAGTTTTTATATACTTGGGTAAGGGAACTAGGAATTACCTAAGCCTGGATGGGGTCACTGTGGCGTATAGGTTAGGTGCTCGTCTATCGTGCTAAAGGTACCAGCTCCCTCGTGGAGCCATCTGGATATTTTTCCAGAGATCCCTGATTTCAGTGAACGTGAGATTGAGTTCCTAGTCCTATCGGAGACGGACGATAAAACGAAGGTCCCGTGTTCAATGTGAGCAAGTTAAAAGAACCATTATCAGTTCAAAATCCCGCCTGAGTGGTTACCGGGCCCAAATTTGGGGTGTAAAGAATAGAGCCACTGTTACCTGCCACGCATGTCGTAAGAGGCGATTAAGGAGGTTTGGATGAAATCGGATGCATGTGTCCGCTAGGAATGCTAACCCGAAACAAATGCTTGCAGAAAACGGATGCACTAGGCCGTAAGGCGCATAACATGGTGCAACGATCCCTCACAATGAGGAATGGGATAACGAATTCTACGGTCGCAAATCTGCCTTGGAGATTTAGCCATGCAGTAAGAATGTCAGACCTACCATCACGAGGGTGGCTAAAATTTACTGCAATAGGAGGTCAACACAAATGGGGAAGCAGAAATCATAAGAATTATATCCTACAGAACTGTCCCCAGTATGCAGACCTGAGAAGAAAGAGGTGGCCTACTTACACCAGCGTCCAAGACAAACTGTATGTCATGGCTGATAATCTGAGGCAGATGGCTGCCTTTATTAGAGAATCCGAAATTCCAATCTAGTGAGAATGCAGAAGAAGTTCAAAATCCGCCTGAGTGGTTACCGGGGCCCAAATGTGGAGTGTAAAGAATAGAACCACTGTTACCTGCCACGCATGTCGTAAGAGACGACTAATGAGGTTTGCATGAAATCGGATGCACATGTTCTAAACGAGTAGAAATCTGCATTTAGGGGCCTATCAAACCAATGTGCAACGTATACACGCTCTTGGAAAAATCAAACATATCACAAAGAGTGATTAAAATTGATCGTAAAGAACAAACGCAAAGAAAAGAAGAAGAAGTTCAAAATAGAGAAGAGCCGGCTGGAAAACCGCTGCCCGAGCAAAGTGTATTAGAAAAGATTTTAAAAATATTCCTACAAAAATATCTTCACCATCTTCAAAATTACATCGGGCGTTCACTAGTGCTACAGAGTTCATACACTGCAGCTGAAATCTTCCTGTGTAAGAAATAGATCAGAGCACACATAGTTACTCACTGACATGCAATGATGATGGTCCAATCAATCAATCAATCCTAAGCCCAGTCAGTCAGTAACATAATCTCACTAGTAGCAAGTAGGAGCATGTCCTTTGCGGAATGTCGCTTTCATCACAGCCCGCATGAAAGCTCTCTGTCTCTAGCTAGTTCTCCTGCCTCTTCCAGCGCCATGTTCATGGTTTCTTTGATGTTCTGCTGACACCTTCGTCTTGGTCATCCTATGCCTTACGTTCTATGCCTGCTATGGACCATAGTACGACCAGGAACCATGCCTTCTTTACCATTTTCTCGAAACCACTATGATGTTTAACGTGACCAAAATATTTAATCTTTCAGGACATGATGTTGTTTATGAGACAATGCTCCACAATATGCAGGTCTTGTAGGGTGTGCAGGTCTTGTAGGATATGCAAGTCTTGTAGGATGTGCAGGTCTTGTAGGATGTGCAAGTCTTGTAGGATGTGCAGGTCTTGTAGGATATGCAAGTCTTGTAGGATGTGCAGGTCTTGTAGGATGTGCAAGTCTTGTAGGATGTGCAGGTCTTGTAGGATGTGCAGGTCTTGTAGGATGTGCAAGTCTTGTAGGATATGCAAGTCTTGTAGGATGTGCAAGTCTTGTAGGATATGCAAGTCTTGTAGGATGTGCAGGTCTTGTAGGATGTGCAGGTCTCACTAATAGCAGTTTTCCTTAACGTTTCTTCTCATTTTGTTGACACTGACCAACAGCCACAGAACTGGAAGTCCAACATGGAGACAAATACAGCACTGACCTCCGACTACGACGAGCAGCAAGCCACTACTATCCATGTTATGTAAGTAACATTTAGATAAGATCTCATTGATAAGAAGATAAGAGTACGATGTGACTGACGATGATATGATTTTGGGGCATGAAGAAGTTAAGAATTATCTGTGAAGATAAAAAAAAATTATGTGCGAGGAAGATAAGATTACTATGAGGAGTATCAAGTTATTAGTTAATATTGAAAGGTTAACAATTTGTTATTAGTTAATATTGAAAGGATGACAGTTATTAGTTAACTCCTTGTGTACCAAACACCACACTACCGGGCTTTGGGTTGGACGCCTTTTACCAGGAGCCACACTAAAGGATATTTTTTATTATAAAAATAAATGGCTTGTAAAAACATGGCTTTTGTTCTGGTTCACTAAGAGTTAATATTGAAAGGCTGACAATGTTATTAGTTAATATTTAAAGGTTGACTTTTTCTTCTTCACTCACCCGCTGTAAATTCGGACGTTAGTCATGGCGACTGGTATGGCGCTTCTGACTGATTTCTGCATGAAAACCTACTTTACCATTTGATTAGTGTTCCTTGCCATGCATACGGGCCTTCTCCGACTTCAGAGGTACTTGAAGTTTAGATCCTCAAGTGTGATCATGAAAGGCTGACAATTTGAAATTAGTTAATATTGAAAGGCTGACAATTTGTTATTAGTTAATATTGAAAGGATGACAATTTGTTATTAGTTAATATTAAAAGGCTGACAATTGGCTCACAATTTATTTTCTATTTACATAGGGATGATTCTCAGAGCAGTCACCAAGAAAATCAAGAAGAGGAGGATGATGAAGAAGAAGATGATGAGGAGGATGATGGCGAGGAAGATGTTGATGATGGAAACGAAGATGATGTTGACTTTAAAGAAGAGCATCATGATAATATCTCATCTGGTGCATCCAGCATCGGCAGAAGAGGCTTCAGGTGCCACATATGCAGCAAAATATTCAAGAGATCGAGCCACCTAAACCAACACATGAAAATCCACAGCACAGACAAATGCTTTCCTTGTCCGGAATGCTCCAAACCATTTAGCTCGGCGCTTGTTTTAAAAAGTCATCTGCGTTCACACGCTGGTTTGAAGGCACACATGTGCTCGCTTTGTAACGCAGCATTTTCAACAGCAGTGTCACTAAGACGTCACATGATACAACACAACAGTGCTAAGAATTATGTCTGTGAGCTCTGTAATGAACGTTCAAGAATTCTGCTCAGTTGAGGCGGCATTGGCTTGTCAAAGATTGTCAAGGTGAGGAAAATGATTGCCAAAATATAAAAGATGATTGTCAAAGTGAGAAAGAAGATTGTCAAAGTGAGAAAGATGATTGTCAAAGTAGAAGAAGATTGTCAAAGTGAGAAAGATGATTGTCAAAGTGAGAAAGATGATTGTCAAAGTGAAAAAGAAGATTGTCAAAGTGAGAAAGAAGATTGTCAAAGTGAGAAAGAAGATTGTCAAAGTGAGAAAGAAGATTGTCAAAGTGAGAAAGAAGATTGTCAAAGTGAGAAAGAAGATTGTCAAAGTGAGAAAGTAGATTGTAAAGATGGACAAAAGATTTTCCGTCTATGATAGGACTAGAAACTCAATTTCACCTACATTAAGATCATTGATCCGCCTGTTATTGTTCATTGCAAGGGGTCTGTGCCGTAGAGGTAAGGTGCTCATCTCTGTCCAAAGGTACTCGTTCGCTCCTCATGGAGCCATTGGGATATTTTACCATAGACCCCTAATCTCAGTGTAGGTGAGATCAAGTTACTAGTACTATTGGAGACTGACGATAAACGAAGGTTACCATGTTCAAGTTGACAACTTAAAAGAATCAAGAGGAACAGGCTGGAATGCCGCTGCCCTGGCAAAATTCATTAGAAAGATTAACTAAATAAAATTTTTTCAAAATATTTGTCGCTATCTTCTAAATTACATTGGGGGCCCTCACCGGTGCTACAGAGTTTGTGCAGTGCCTCTGAGATTTTCCTGTATAAGAAAGAGATCGGAGCGCACATGTTTAACTCTTTGTGTCCTAGAAAATTTTGTGAGGTGGTCACGCTCTGCCAGAACACATTTCTAGCAAAATTTTTCTAAATGGAGTGGTGTTGGAAATATACCTATAACTTTAGTTCTATGTAAGCTAGATTTATACTGTTGGTATCAAAATATGCAGAATTAAATTCTGAACAATCTGATAATAAATAGTTATATTTGTAAATGAGTATTTATTGAGTAAATTATTGTTGTATTTCATGTTATTGAAAAAAATCAAATAAAAATGCCATCATTGTCGGTGAAATCATAAACATGAAACACTGTGTGTGTTTAAGTGAACTTTGGAACAAATCCATGGCTTGTTCGGCACTTTAACGACGTGGAGGACGAAACAACATCTTGTAACTAAACTTTTCACATGAAAGTTCACTTTTTCACAACAGGAAAAATATATTTGCGAATAAAACTATTACTAAATAATCGAAAATAACTTCTGCCATGCTGTATAGTATATGAATGAAATGGGAGTTATCTGCCTATTGAATTCTGTAAACAAAAACAGTGTCAAACGTATAGTAGCTGAACAGTGAAACAAAACGTGCATGGAAAGAAATTAGACGTTGGCAGCATGTTTTGGCATAATGAGAGAACTGTTTTCTACGTTGGGAGCGCGACTGGACGAGAGAGTTAATTACTGAAGTGTAACGATGATGGTCCTATCAATCAATCGATCAATTATTGTCCATTGCAGTTAACCAAAATCCTATCATTGATATGATGAACACAACGAACGATGAGAACCAGGCACCAAGGAGAACATCACGCCGCAGATCTGTGGGACAACAAAACCTTTATTCAGAAGAGCAGGTATCCATATCGGAAAAGATTTTAATTGAGTCAACATCAGAGAAGGACAGAATAAGTATGCCAAAGGTCAGTTAGTAAATATGTGACCTTTATAACATACTCTCAATACAGTTTCTGTCTTGTGTTGTAAATGACTGGTATTATCTATCTATTATCTAATCTTGTTTTGACTTTCAGCGTCAGGTAAAAAAAAGGAGATACCTGGAGCGAGCATCTCTATGCATCTTGTCTTTCTTTCTTTTCTCCAATCCTGATTTGCTTCACAGTAAAAAGAGATTTCTAGAACAGGTTTTTGTATGCGCTTCATAAACAGTGTCTTTTGTCACCTCTGTTATCTCTAAGGTCCACCTTTTGCATGGCCTGCCTTTAGCTTTGTATCCACTGTATCGGAGTAACATTGCTCTTTGTAGCGCACTGTCTGTTGGTAATCTGTTTATGTGGCGGAACTATTTAATTTGTTGTTTCTTGATGAAGTTCAGTATTGAAATTGTATCCACTTTTTTCCTATGTCTTCATTTCTAAACCGGTCTCTTCTTGAATACTCCCAGCATTCTGTGTAGAGACTTCATCTCTGTCGTGACTAGTTCTATTCTGTCATTTAATGTCACTGTTACTGTAAGACTTTGAATGTAGGAACAGCAAACAAGTTGTCATATTCCGCCTCCGTACCGGCCATAATAGACTCCGGTCCCACCTTTACAACAAATTTAACATTGGCACAACCACCCATGTGGTGCCAGGGCCTGCAAGGGAAGCAAAGAATAGTACCATTGCGACCTACAAGGCATGGCGTAAGATGCGACTGATGTAGGAACTAGGAAGCTACCCTAGTAAATAAAAAGCATCGCAGAAATCGGATGTGCTGGCCTACTTGTAGGTGCATAACTGGCACAACGTACAATCGCTCTTAGGCTTATATTACATACAAATCACACAGAGTGGTTAACAAGTGGTCGATATGGAGCGTTCAAGAAGAAGAAATTGGCGCAACTAGTCTGTGCCACTGCGAGAAGGCAGACATGACGGCAGAGCACCTATTGCAAGACTGCCCACTTCTAGCAGGCCTGAGAAACGAAACCTGGTGGGAAAATACTGAGCTAAATGAGAAGCTGTACGGAGGGACAGAGTCCCTAAAAACAACAGCAGAATTTATGGGGAAATCTGGTACATCAGTCTAAGTGGTGATCGTAGAGAGAATGTATTAACATCATACAAAGATATAGTCTTGTACTCCTTAAGAAGAGAAAATACTAATTTTGTTTCTCAAACAAACATACCATAGTTTTGTCCTATATTTGAGGAATGGGAGATTAAATCATAAATTTGTATCCATCCATCATCATCATCATGTAGCATGTCGTTTTTTTAAAGGATGGATAATTAAATCATCATGCAACCTCCAACCTGGTGAACCAGAAGGCCACATTTAGTCTGACCTCTCTCCAATGACCCGGAGAGCTATGCAGACAGAAACATAAAGGTATTCTCTATCTTGATTGCTCGCCCGCCTGCCCAGCGTGTTTGTAGCGCGTTGGACGACGGGTGAAAAGCCCCTTGTGGGTGTGGTTCAATTCTGCGGAAAAGCCACAGGTTCTCCAGATTTACGGTGTTTGTGGCACCGAACTGAAGGGTTACGATGTCCATGGCACCGAGCAAGAGCTGAAAGCTAACGTTCTTCTAGATCGGAAAAAAAAAATTCCAGTTGCTCAAGTTATGCAATACCGATATGTGTTTTTAAGACAGGAAAAATATGAGAGAAACCCCAGTAGATACACCAATCAACATAGAACAGGAGTTGTTAGCCTAAACACACTGAAATACATGCTTCAGAGGAGATCGGAGCAATTATGGACATGTACGATGAAGATGATCCTCAAATGAACAATGAACGATCACTATGTTACCACAAGAAAAATGCACATCCTCAGAAATGACACTTTTATTTTACTTAATTGTCCAGCCAAATAACATATATTTTTGCAGGATATTCAGAACCAGGTCGTCAGACGTGGACGATTTCCCAACATGTGTTCACATTGTCCAAAGAGTTTTAAGAAGCCTAGTGACCTTCTCCGACATCTACGGATACACACCGGAGAGAAGCCTTTTGTCTGTGAAATATGTCAGAGATCTTTTACTGTAAAATCTACTTTAGATTCCCATATGAGAACTCATAAAACTGGTACGTTTAAGATACAAGTGGGGCCATTGTTGATTTCTGTGTTCTTGTCATTCTCTGTTTTTGTCATTCTGTGTTCTTGTCATTCGGTGTTCTTGTCATTCTGTGCTCTTGTCATTCTGTGCTCTTGTCATTCTGTGTTCTTGTTCTTCTGTGTTCTTGTCATTCTTTGTTTTTGTCATTCTGTATTCATGTCATTCTGTGCTCTTGTCCTTCTGTGTTCTTATCATTCTGTGTTCTTGTCATTCTTTATTCTTGTCATTCTGTGCTCTTGTCATTCTGTGCTCTTGTTCTTCTGTGCTCTTGTCATTCTGTGCTCGTGTCCTTCTGTGCTCTTGTCATTCTGTGCTCTTGTCATTCTGTGCTCTTGTCATTCTCGTCTTGTCATTCTGTGTTCTTGACCTTCTGTGTTCTCATCATTATGTGCTCTTGTCATTCTGTGCTCTTGTCATTCTGTGTTCTTGTCATTCTGTGCTCTTATCATTCTGTGTTCTTGTCATTCTGTGCTCTTGTCATTCTGTGCTCTTGTCATTCTGTGCTCTTGTCATTCTGTGTTCTTGACCTTCTGTGTTCTTGTCATTCTGTGCTCTTGTCATTCTGTGCTCTTGTCCTTCTGTGTTCTTGTCCTGTGTTCTTGTCATTCTGTGTTCTTGACCTTCTTGTCATTCTGTGTTCTTGTCATTCTGTGTTCTTGTCCTCCTGTGTTGTCCAGATTTGTCATCAGCAAAAAATATTCAATGATTTCAATCTTTGAATTTGTGTCATTAAAATTGTTGTTCAAATGTCATATCTATGTTCAAATGTCATATGTGAATCCTGTATCTATATTAAAATGTCATATGTGAAACCTATACCTATGTAAGAAGGCAGAAATTCACTTGCAGTGGATTCCATCTCACTGTGGCATTGCAGACAATGAGAGTGTTGATGTCTTAGCTAAGGAGGGCAATGTCAAAGAGCAAATTTACTAACCCCTGTCTTTTCAAGAGGTAAAAACCCTCATACAGAGACAATCTGCAGTAGACTGGAAGACAAACACTGGATATGATTATGGCAAAGACTTCCTCAAAGACCTAAGCAGAACAGACCAAGTCATTATATTTCGACTATGCACTGGACACTGCAGACTCAACAAACACTTATATAGACTAGGAATAAGTCAAACAGTTTTCTGCCAGTGTCAGCAGACGGAACAGACATCAGAGCATATCCTGCAAGTCTGTCCTCTCCTGGGTGAGCTGAGAAGCAACATGTGACCACACCCAGTCGACCTGAAAACTAAGCTTTGGGAAAACCTGACAGATCTGAAGCTGACTGCCCAGTTTGTGGTCCACAGTAAATTAAGCGCATGACCAGAGATCGCTGAAGAAATGCCATATGTGAAACCTGTATCTATATTAAAATGTCATATGTGAAACCCATATCTAGTTTAGAACGTTTCATTACATTTTGTTTGTTTTTATTTTTCCAGCTGAGAAATCGTTTCTGTGCCATGTCTGCAACTCAATGTTTTCAACGAAGGGCAGTCTAAAAGTACACATGCGTTTGCACACTGGTGCTAAACCATTCAAATGTATTCATTGTGATCTCAGGTTCAGAACGTCAGGGCACCGGAAGAGTCACATGATCTCTCACTTTAGACGTAAGTTTGAATTACAAGTCTTAAGTTCATTCTTGAGTAGTCTTGTTAAAATTGTAAGCACAGGATTGTAGTAGTTTTCATACCTGTCTTACAATCTTTTCATATTTGATAAGCTAGACGCACAATATTTTCATATAAAGGGTTTTAAAGCCGAAGGATTGACTTCATTGCTCCGGGTTTTACCACATATGGCTCTGTTCCTCTCCGCAGAAATGACACGCCACCTGCCGAGAGTATTGCACAAAGCACAAACTCTGTAGCTCCAGCAACAATCCAATGGGTCTCTGGAAAACAACTGCACTCGTGAACAGAACAGCGCAGACCGGATTTGAACCCATGACCTTCGACTCACAAGGCAAAGGGTGCAACCACTTAGCCACAGATACCCCTAAGTCCCGAAACCTCAGGCAAGCGGCGACAACCTCGGGCAAGCGGCGACAACCTCGGGCAAGCGGTGACAACCTCGGGCAAGCGGCGACAACCTTGCGAAGCGGACAACCTTGCGCGGCGACAACCTCAGGCACATTGCATGTATTATTCTGCACTATATATTCCCCTAGCGTAATCTCCGAAAATGAGAACAAAGAAATCTTTTCATATTTGATAAGTTAGACATACAATCTTGAAATAGATATCTTACCCGTTTGGTGCCGGGGCTCACAAGGGGAGCAAAGAATAGTAACACTGCAACCTACAAGGCAAGTCGTAAGAGACGAATGAGATAGAGGCTCAGTGTAGATACCATAGTAAATAAAATGCGTAGCAGAAATCGGATGTACGTTTAGGCACATAACTGGCACACTGTACAATTGCTATTAGGCTCAGATCACATACAAATCACAAAAAGTGGTTTAACAAGTGGTTGATATGAAGGGTTTGAAGAAGAAGAAGAATTAGATATCTTACCTGGCATACAATCTTATAATATATTTTCATGAAAGTCTACATCAGCATGATTGTCTATATCTGCATGGTAGTCTGCATCTGTGTGATAGTTTATATCTGTGTGATAGTTCGTGAAAGTCTACATCTGCATGGAAGATGTAGTTTAGTCTGACAGTGTTTATTGCTTCTCTACTTTCTAACAGCTGAAGGTGTAACCAACAAGAAGATGTGGTTTAGTCTGACAGTGTTTATTTGCTTCTCTACTTTCTAACAGCTGAAGGTGTAACCAACAAGAAGATGTGGTTTAGTCTGACAATGTTTATTTGGTTCTCTACTTTCTAACAGCTGAAGGTGTAACCAACAAGAAGATGTGGTTTAGTCTGACAATGTTTATTTGGTTCTCTACTTTCTAACAGCTGAAGGTGTAACCAACAAGAAGATGTGGTTTAGTCTGACAGTGTTTATTGCTTCTCTACTTTCTAACAGCTGAAGGTGTAACCAACAAGAAGATGTGGTTTAGTCTGACAATGTTTATTTGGTTGTCTACTTTCTAACAGCTGAAGGTGTAACCAACAAGAAGATGTGGTTTAGTCTGACAGTGTTTATTTGCTTCTCTACTTTCTAACAGCTGAAGGTGTAACCAACAAGAAGATGTGGTTTAGTCTGACAATGTTTATTTGGTTCTCTACTTTCTAACAGCTGAAGGTGTAACCAACAAGAAGATGTGGTTTAGTCTGACAATGTTTATTTGGTTCTCTACTTTCTAACAGCTGAAGGTGTAACCAACAAGAAGATGTGGTTTAGTCTGACAGTGTTTATTTGGTTCTCTACTTTCTAACAGCTGAAGGTGTAACCAACAAGAAGATGTGGTTTAGTCTGACAATGTTTATTTGGTTCTCTACTTTCTAACAGCTGAAGGTGTAACCAACAAGAAGATGTGGTTTAGTCTGACAGTGTTTATTGCTTCTCTACTTTCTAACAGCTGAAGGTGTAACCAACAAGAAGATGTGGTTTAGTCTGACAATGTTTATTTGGTTATCTACTTTCTAACAGCTGAAGGTGTAACCAACAAGAAGATGACCAAAGCTCCAGCTCAAGCACTGATCAACTCATCACAAGAAAACAATGTTCAACCTCACATGTTCATATTGACAAGTAACCAACAGAATACAGCACAGAACACAACAACAGTTAATCAGGTCAGACTATGTGGGAAACAATATACATGTCTACTTGTTTTACCCTTTTTTGTTTTATTCTTTATTTTCTCCTTCTCTGTTTTGTCTCTGCCGTTAGGCGTCGCAGATGATTGTTTAACTGATGTTCGGTTTCCGAGATAGTGTACGTTCAGTCGCTTGATATGCTGTGGTATTGTGGAATTTCTTCTTCTTCCAACTATCCATATCGACCACTTGTTAATCACTCTATTATTTGTATGTGATCTGATCCTAAGAGTGATTGTACGTTGTGCTAGTTATGCGCCTACAAGTAGGCCAGCACATCTGATTTCTCGATGCTTTTTATTTACTAGGGTAGCTTCCCTAGGCCCCTACATCAGTCGCCTCTTACAACATGCCTTGTAGGTCGCAGTGGTACTATTCTTTGCTAATGTTGCGTGCCCCGCAAACACACAGCGGGATTATAAATATGATTACAGCTATAACATATTATATGTCAACATAAAGTCAAATTATACTGGGGGTGGGGGTCTCTGTGGCTGAGTGGTTAAATAAGCCCTTTGCCTTGCGAGTCGAAGGTTGTGGGTTCGATTCCTGAATGCGGCCCTCTGTTCACGAGTGCAGTTTTTCCAGAGACCCTAGGATTGTTGCCGGAGCTACGGAATTCATGCTTTGTGCAATACTCTTGGCAGGTGGCGTGCCATTTCTGTGCAGGGGATCGACCGTATGAGGTAAAACCTGGTGCAATGAAGTCAATCCTTCGGCTTTTAAACCCTTTATAAAGTCAAATTGATGAACTTTATAAATGTATTTATAAAATAACTCAAGATATAGAAAGTAAGTTGAATGCATTTGAAAATAGATGTCTGTGAAAAATAATCAAGCTAAAATGGGACTAATTCAGGAGAATGGATGAAATCAGAGAAATATCTGATCAACCACTAGTAACATCTGTTATAAGAAAGAGAAGGAGATATGTTGGGCATACTTTGAGAAGAAATGATTAAAGAATACCAAAATGGGCATTGAAGTGGAAAGCAAAGGTTTCAAGAAAGAGAGGATACTCTAGGGAAACCTTGAAACGAACTTTGCTGAGAGAGGCAAGAAATATCAAACTCAATTTCATGGAAAAGACTGAACAAGTTGCCCAGGCCAGAGCGGAATGGAGAAATTACTTAAGGTCCTATGTGGTGAATAAGGGTACGAAAGGATATATATAAATATATATATGCGCAAATGTCAAGCAATATTACTTACCATGTAAGTAAAATGATGAACATACAGACAAGTGGTCAAATAATTAAATGTGGCAGAGTTTCCTAATGGGAACATAGTGTTTGAACCCTCAGTAAGGTCAGAAGTTTTTTCTTCATGAGAGAAAATTAAATAGATAACCTGCACATGCGTGACTGCATGTGACAAAGACCTCAGGCAAGCGGCGACAACCTAGGGTAAGTGGCGACAACCTCAGGCAAGTGGCGACAACCTCAGGCAAGCGGCGACAACTTCATGCAAGTGGCGACAATCTCAGGCAAGCAGCAGCAACCTCTTGCACAAGCTGCGAGGATGACATGAGGCAAGCAGCGACAACCTCAGACCAAGCGGCGGCGACAACCTCAGGCAAGCGGCGACAATCTCAGGTGAGCGGCGACAATCTCAAAGAGCAGCCTCTGACATGCGCCGACAACCTCGGGCACATGATGACAACCTCGGGCAAGCGGCGACAACCTCAGGCACATGGCATGTATTACTCTGCACTATATATTCCCCCAAGCATAATCTCAGAAAATGAGAAGAAAATATTGTCAAAACATTTTGTTTAACAATGCAACGATATTCATATTATTGTTAATATATCTATATACTGACCTGTTTAGCAAACATATTTCAATTGTCTAGTGAAGTTGCCATATTTATAGATGTTTTTTTTCTCAAGATTGTGGGATTAGAGCAGACCTTGAACAGTCAAGTCATTGACCAATCATTGAATAACCAGGTCATCAGTGTTGACCAATCAATGCTGCAAGGACAAACTATTATGCCGGTTCAGTTGACTGTCGGAGACGGAAGTGCAGGAGATGGATCAGGTCTGCCTGCGCAGGTAACTAATCTTGACTAGTACTGATGTTATTCATGTTGTGTTACTTAAGACTACATTCTTGGTCTCACGTGGTATACTTTATCAATCAGAGCGACAGATTCTCTAACTTATAAGCATATATATATATTTTTAAATTATAAATAATTATGTTTAACATGAGACTCCATGATGCAGATCACACTCGAGGATCTAAACTTCAAGTACCTCTGATGACGGAGAAAGCACACCTGTATGACGAGGACACCGATAAAAGGAAAGTGGATCTTCATGCAAAATTCGATGAGAAGCGCCATACTAGGTGCCCTATGTCTGAGTTCATAACGGATGAAAGAAGAAGAAAATACTATGACTACACCTGAATTCATAGCGAACAAATGAAGAGAAAACAAACTGAAAAATGCCAGAAGAAGATTGGTGTATATAGTTCTATTGTGTTCTCACCCTAGGCTTAAAAAAGGATTCAGAGTTAAGTTTTGCCTATGTGTTGCCGGGGCTCACAAGGGGAGCAAAGAATAGTAACAGTGCGACCTACAAGGTATGTCACAAGAGGTGACTGAGGTAGGGGCCTAGGAAGCTACCCTAGTAAATAAAAAGCCTTGCAGAAATTGGATGTGCTGGCCTACTTGTAGGTGCATAACTGGCACAAAGTACTATCGTTCTTAGGCTCAGATTACATACAAATCGCAAAGAGTGGTTAATAAGTGGTCATTATGGAGCGTTTAAGAAAACGATTTATGTTTTCATATTTGATTGCAACTTCTTCTTTGCGTTCGTTCTTTACGACCAATTTTAATCATTCCTTTGTGATATGTTTGATCTTTGCCAAGAACGTGTGTACGTTGCACATTGGTTTGGTAGACCCCTAAACGCATAGACCTACACGTTTAGGACATGTGCATCCGATTTCAGCCAAACCTCCTTAATCGCCTCTTACGATATGCGTGGCAGGTAACAGTGGTTCTTTTCTTTACACCCCAAATTTGGGCCCGGTAACCACTCGGGCGACATTTGATTGCAACAAAAGTTGTTTAAAATCTTGATGTTGTATGTTTGTTTACATTTTAATCTGAAGGTCTTGCAAGGGTTGGATGGCTCCATACAGTTTCACTTTACTACACCTATTGGACAACTAGGTCAAGGTTTTCAACTGACAAGTCTGGACTCTGGCATGTTACAACAGGCAGTATGTTCTAGCCTAGGCATCTTTCTTGGTCTCTCTCTCTTTGTCTGTTTTCTCTCTCTCTCTTTGTCTAGCTCTCTCTCTCTCTGACTGGCATGTTACAATGGCAGGCAGTCTGTTCTGGCATGCTCACATACTATATCTCTCTCTCTTACTCTCTCTCTTTCTGTCTTTTCTCTCTCTCTCTGCTCTTGGCATGCTACAACAGGCAGTATGTTCCAGCTCTGCATTTCAAACATTCTCTATCTTTCTTCTCTCTCTGACTCTGGCATGTTACAATGGCAGTATGTTCTATATACATTCTGATTCATGCTCATACAGTATGTTCTTGATTACAAATCTCTCTCTCTCTTTCTGTCTGTCTCTATCTCACTCTGACTCTGGCTTAATACAACAAGCATTATGTCCTAGCATTCAAATCTCTCTCTCTGGCTCTAACTATTCTATTTTTTCATCTATTTTTTATTCTTTATAGGATTGGTCATGATATAGTCTGTGTGCAGACATTAGTCTGTGTGTAGATGTTAGTCTGTGTGCAGACATTAGTCTGTAGTCTTTTAGACATTAGTCTGTGTGTAGACATTAGTCTGTGTGTAGACATTAGTCTGTATAGCAGACGTTAGTCTGTGTGCAGACATTAGTCTGTGTGTAGATGACTGTGTTGTTAGTCTGTGTAGATGCGCAGACGTTAGTCTGTGTGCAGACGTTAGTCTGTGTGCAGACGTTAGTCTGTGTGTAGCCATATAACATGGATGACTTGTATTTTGATTTGATCAGCTCCACGTTGATGCCAGCGTCCTCCATCAGCTTCAACAAACTGGATTCATCACTATCACTCCTAGTGGCATACAATCCACACTGACAGCAGACCTCTCTCAGGTGGGGGCTGATATTCCTCAGGGAACTGTCATGGTCTCATCTTCTCTAGCCAACACAGACCATATGATGGGGCACTCAATGTCCACTGCAGAGTCTATGATTGGACAGCAGAATATTCAGGAAACAGAAGGTTTGTTGTGTTTGTTGTAGTTTGTTAGAGAATTAACCTTGTTTGTTGTTATTAGTTTGTTAGGTGATGGGTTAAGTCTCTATGTGGTCAAGGCACACACTTTCAATCTAAGATGGTAGTCTTTTTTGGGGTAATATTGGAGCATAATGGCCTTTTATCTTGATGTGACCTAGGATTTGTCTTACTAAAGGACTGTTGAGTATGGTGTTCTAGTATATGTGTGTGTGGAGTCCTGAGAAGGACTTTTGGTCTGTTTCTTAGCCCTGAAAAGAACTTTTGGTGTTGGTCTGCTTCTTAGCCCTGAAAAGGACTTTTGGTGTTGGTCTGGTTCTTACCCCTGAAAATGACTTTTGGTGTTGGTCTGGTTCTTAGCCCTGAAAATGACTTTTGGTGTTGGTCTGGTTCTTAGCCCTGAAAATGACTTTTGGTGTTGGTCTGGTTCTTAGCCCTGAAAATGACTTTTGGTGTTGGTCTGGTTCTTAGCCCTGAAAATGACTTTTGGTGTTGGATCTAGTTCTTAGCCTGAAAGTGACTTTTGGTGTTGGTCTGGATTCTAGCCCTGAAAAATGACTTTTGGTGTTGGTCTGGTTCTTAGTCCTGAAAATGACTTTTGGTGTTGGTCTGGTTCTTACCCCTGAAAATGACTTTTGGTGTTGGTCTGGTTCTTACCCCTGAAAATGACTTTTGGTGTTGGTCTGGTTCTTAGCCCTGAAAATGACTTTTGGTGTTGGTCTGGTTCTTAGCCCTGAAAATGACTTTTGGTGTTGGTCTGGTTCTTAGTCCTGAAAATGACTTTTGGTGTTGATCTAGTTCTTAGTCCTGAAAAGGACTTTTGGTGTTATATAAGTGTTCTAAAGGATATATCCCATGGTATGAAAATGATATCTTTACTTACACATCATTACTAGGATTGTTGCCGGAGCTAAACACGTTAACACAAAGTATTACAGTTTTACAAAATACATAAACAGTGACGATAAACAGCAACGTTTGACCAAAAGGCCTTTATCAAGCAAATAATACAACAAGAATGCAATTTGAGGAACACTACAAATGGACGATTACATGTGGAAACATAAACCTATCTAATGAAAATCTGGGAATAAAAACGAACAACGAAATGAGTGGACACAAAAACCGAAAGGGGAAAAAGAAGAGAAACAATAAACAATATAGTGGATAAATGACACATATATGGAGCAAACACACATATAGATAACAAGGCACGAGATAAGACAGTACTAAGAAGCATAGGAATGTAATGCGTTGAGTCCAAGAGGTCGCAAAGTGCCATAGAATGAGATAAAACGGTTCTCCAGGGCGAATCGACTGCGATCATCGGAGGAACATGATCGGATGGCTGTGACCTGGACATCGTCAACTCCTGAATGGCCAGTATCGTTGAAATGGGTAGCCACAGGAGTCGCAGAGCATTGGCGAATATCGCGTAAGTGTTGGGCTAATCGGTCACTGAGCCTCTTACCGGTTTCGCCAATATAGGACTTGTTGCATCGTTTGCAGGTGATGGCATAGATGATATTACGGGACTCACACGTGAAACTGTCTTGAATGGCATACGTAGCTTTTGGAAAAGAGACAGTGCGGGTCTGTATTACATATGCACATGTGTAACATCGTCGACGTCCGCACTGGATGGTGCCAAAGTGACTCTGGATATTAGGCTTGAGGCGACTGTGTACCAACAAATCCTTGAGGCTTCTGTCCCGTCTGTAAGCCACCAAAGGATAGTGTTGGAAGACTGGACGTGTCTCAGGATCAGACTGAAGAATGGGGAGATGATGGAATAAGACCTTTTTCACCAGGAACTATGAGGGTGGAAAGTTAAGATGAGTTTAACCCTGTCAGAATTGGGGGTTCTATGCATGTGAGAGAGGGCCTCCTGGCGAGCAATTAGCTGTACCCGATGCATGGCAGATGTAAGCACATTCTCCGGGTATAAGCGCTGGCGGAAGAAATCCAGCATCTCGTGAGCTTTATCAAGAAAATCGTCGTCCTCACTACAGAGGCGACGAAGGCGTAAGAGTTGGGAGAAAGGTAAAGAGTCACGACAGGCCTGGGGATGGGAAGAGGTATACAGAAGAAAGCTATGTGTATCAGTAGGCTTGTAGTATACTGATGTAGTGATAGTGGATAGGCTGATGGTGATAGTGATGTCAAGAAAATTGACACAGGAGGTAGAGATGTGAGAGGTGAACCGAATAGCAGGATTGAAGGCATTGATGAAGGTGATGAAGCGTGACAAATCGGCTTCAGACATATCGGTAACTCCAATACAATCATCGATGTATCTATGATACACGGACGGAAGAAGGCCATCATAGGTGTTCCATACTAAGTGTTCGAGATGACCCATGAATAGACAAGCATAGCTGGGTCCCATTTTAGTACCCATGGCGACCCCACTAATCTGTTCGAAGAACTGGTCATTGAACTGAAAGGAGTTGAGAGTGAGAACTAGTTCTGCAAGACGAAGGAGAGTCGAGGTGGAGACAAGAGGGGTAGTTCTCCTGTCGAGAAAAAACTGGAGAGCTTGGAGTCCGTCAGAATGAGGTATAGAGGTATACAGTGAACAGACATCAAGGAGGAAGAGACGATAAGTCCTGCCAGGCAACAACTTAATAGAAGAAAAAACAGACAAAGTGTGGTTAGTGTCTTTCAAGAATGAAGGTAGTGTGGTGACTATAGGATTGAAGATACTATCAAGAATTCGGAGATATGTTCCGTAGAGGACAAGAGCAAGCAGAAACAATAGGCCTACCAGGATTGTGAAGTTTATGAATTTTTGGGAGCATATAGAATGCGGGTTTGCCCAAACAACTGTCGATGATACATAGTGATGATGCGCCGGTAGGAAGGTCTTGTGAGGCAATGAGGTTCTTGATGACTGTACGGACCTTACTATTGTTGGATAGTGTGGCATCAGAAGGAATATTATTGTAGAATAGGGTGTTACGGAGTTGGTTGTGGCCTTCCTGTAGGTATAGTTCTTTACTCCATACGACTATGGCACCACCTTTGTCAGCAGGTTTGATAACAATGTCATCACGTCGACGGAGGTGTGATAGAGCACGAAACTCGGACGGTGACATGTTAGAACGCCTAGGCGTTTAGGTGGAGAAGTCCAATGTCGTATGTAGTATTCTTGATGTAGAGATCAAGAGCGTTAGAGGCACCAGGTTTAGGAGTCCAATCATGCTTGCGAGTGGAATACTTGGAGAACATACTCGAGTCGTGATGTTCTAGAGGGTCCTCCTGGTGATGGAAATGGAATTTGAGTCGCAGGGCCCCGGTGGAAGCGGTTGACATCCTGAAGAGTAGAGTAGTGGTCAATGGAGGAACGGAGAGGAACAAACTGAAGACCCTTACTTAAAACACATCTCTCGCTGTCAGATAAGAGAAGGTCTGCGTGACTCTTTACCTTTCTCCCAACTCTTACGCCTTCGTCGCCTCTGTAGTGAGGACGACGATTTTCTTGATAAAGCTCACGAGATGCTGGATTTCTTCCGCCAGCGCTTATACCCGGAGAATGTGCTTACATCTGCCATGCATCGGGTACAGCTAATTGCTCCCAGAGGCCCTCTCTCACATGCATAGAACCCCCAATTCTGACAGGGTTAAACTCATCTTAACTTTCCACCCTCATAGTTCCCTGGTGAAAAGGTCTTATTCCATCATCTCCCTATTCTTCAGTCTGATCCTGAGACACGTCCAGTCTTCCAACACTATCCTTTGGTGGCTTACAGACGGGACAGAAGCCTCAAGGATTTGTTGGTACACAGTCGCCTCAAGCCTAATATCCAGAGTCACTTTGGCACCATCCAGTGCGGACGTCGACGATGTTACACATGTGCATATGTAATACAGACCCGCACTGTCTCTTTTCCAAAAGCTACGTATGCCATTCAAGACAGTTTCACGTGTGAGTCCCGTAATATCATCTATGCCATCACCTGCAACGATGCAACAAGTCCTATATTGGCGAAACCGGTAAGAGACTCAGTGACCGATTCGCCAAACACTTACGCGATATTCGCCAATGCTCTGCGACTCCTGTGGCTACCCATTTCAACGATACTGGCCATTCAGGAGTTGCCGATGTCCAGGTCACAGCCATCCGATCATGTTCCTCCGATGATCGAATCGATTCGCCCTGGAGAACCGTTTTATCTCATTCTATGGCACTTTGCGACCTCTTGGACTCAACGCATTACATTCCTATGCTTCTTAGTACTGTCTTATCTCGTGCCTTTTTATCTATATGTGTGTTTGCTCCATATATGTGTCATTTATCCACTATATTGTTTATTGTTTCTCTTCTTTCCACTTTCGGTTTTTTTGTGTCCACTCATTTCGTTGTTCGTTTTTATTCCCAGATTTTCATTAGATAGGTTTATGTTTCCACATGTAATCGTCCATTTGTAGTGTTCCTCAAAATTCGTCATTCTTGTTGTATTATTTGCTTGATAAAGGCCTTTTGGTCGAAACGTTGCTGTTTATCGTCACTGTTTATGTATTTTGTAAAACTGTAATACTTTGTGTTAACGTGTTTAGCTATTTTCCAAGTTTTACTGCAGTCTCCACCTTTTCTCGATAATTGCCGGAGCTATGGAGTTCGTGCTTTGTGCAATACTCTCGACAGATGATATGCCATTTCTGCAGAGAGGGACTGAGTCATATGGGGTAAAACCCGGTGCAATGAACCAATCTTTTATCTTTAAATCCTTTAATGTACCTCTGAAGTCAGCGAAGGCCTGCCTGCATGGCGGGGGACACCAGTCAAATGCTAGAAGCAGGCCTTCAAGCAAAAATCTGTCAGAAGCACCATACAAGGCATCATGGCTAACTCCCGAATTTACAGCGGTGAACGCTGAAGAAGAAGACCCTTAAATATTTGACTGATGATTTGAGAATGACGATTGCAAAGGATTAATCTGATCCATGAGAGAAAGAGAGAGAATAATTCAAAGTTCTATTAGGTCTGCAAAGTTCTACTCAGAACAAACTACTTGATGTAGATAAGTAGGAATTAGAAGCCTCATATGTTTTTATCATGTATAATTATTAATTTCGCTTTCTGTATTGGTTATTGAACTGACGTCACTGCACTCTGGGCAGACCCATAGGTGCTCAGTCTTCCCTAACAGATGTTGAAGGGTGTGCATACTGATGGTTCCCATGGCTTGCTGGTTAAACACACATCTCTATCTGCCTCTCAAGCATCCAGCTCTACTTGTGAAAATTGTGGCATGTCCTAAAGGACGTAGCCATCAACCACAGTAAACGAGTCGTTGATTTTCTAGGCGCTACTTATATGCTCAGTAGTTTGCCATTGCTTTCTGGACGTGGAGGTCTATTTTTACCTTTTGTAAAAATCCCACGGAGACAATTTGGTTCCAAACTTGCCCACCGTAGAGTTTGAACCAGGTACACTTGGTTGGATCAAGCTACCTACCGCTTGAGCTACAGATGCTCACGCTCTACTTGTACAGCCTATAATTCCAAACTACTTAAATCACTGGATAGATTCAACCTCAATTTTAGTGTCATCCAACAGTATTTCGTCAAGAGACCAAACATCCCCTATATCCATTCTAAACTCCCCAACAATTGTAATGTCTGTAACGTAATGTTGTTTTACTCTTATCTCTCCCATTTCAGTGGTGTCTAGTACGGACAACATGATAGCGCAGTCCATTACTGTCTCTGATGCCTTGATGTCTCAGATACATAACTCTGAAGCTCTATTGGTTCATTCAGTTCAAGGACGGACAACTGTCATGTCGCATCTTATTGATAGCAAGCCGTTACCTGTATACACTTCTACTCAGGTGAGAAAATTACCTGTATACACTTCAACTCAGGTGAACAAATTACCTGTATACACTTCTATTCAGGTGAGAAATTACCTGTATACACTTCTACTCAGGTGAGCAAATTACCTGTACAGCTGTCATGTCGCATCATATCGATACCAAGCCATTACCTGTATACACTTCTTTTCAGGTGAGAAAATTACCTGTATACACTTCTTTTTAGGTGAGAAATTACCTGTATACACTTCTACTCAGGTGAGAAAATTACCTGTATACACTTCAACTCAGGTGAGCAAATTACCTGTACAGCTGTCATGTCGCATCATATCGATACCAAGCCGTTACCTGTATACACTTCCGCTCAGGTGAGAAAATTACCTGTACAATGGTCATACCACATATCGATATCATATATCAACACCAGTAAGAAACGTATGAAAGAGATTCCTGCTGGGAAACCCTTGTTCAAGATCGACAAATGTGGTGCTGTAGCAACAGAAGAGGAACTCGCACAGCTGAGACCATCATACTGTTGAGATCATCATACTGTTGAGATCATCATACTGTTGAGACTATCATACTGTTGAGACTATCATACTGTTGAGACATCATACTGTGAGACACATCTGTTGAATATCATACTGTGAGATCACATAACATGGAGATCCAACTGTTGATCATGTTGACCTCACCTGTTGAGACAGATTGTCTTCCATACTTGGACTCTATGTAGACCATCATACTGTTGAGACTATCATACTGTTGAGATCATCATACTGTTGAGACTATCATACTGTTGAGACTATCATACTGTTGAGACTATCATACTGTTGAGATCATCATACTGTTGAGATCATCATACTGTTGAGATCATCATACTGTTGAGACTATCATACTGTTGAGATCATCATACTGTTGAGACTATCATACTGTTGAGATCATCATACTGTTGAGACTATCATACTGTTGAGACTATCATACTGTTGAGATCATCATACTGTTGAGACACAGTGAAAACCAGCTCCCAAAAGACAGAACACATAACACCTGCGTGTCCAACTTTGATCATGTATGCCTCACCTGTGATAGAGGATTGTCTTCCAAAATTGGACTCTATTAGTCACTTCCACACACACACACACACACACACACACCAGAGGTGCAATAACACGTCTGAGGCTGTTATTATCATTGGTTTCGATTAATATCGGCTATTAAGAAATGTAGAAATTACAGTTGAACTATAGAAGTTGACAGGAGTAGAATACAAAAGACAAGATCAACGTTTGCCATTCTGGAGAATATATGGAGCTCAAGAGGGATCTGGAATAAAACTAAGATAATGATATTTAACTCAAATGTCAAGGCTGTCCTTCTGTATGGATCGGAGACATGAGACAACAGAACAACCAAGGGGTTGCAGGCGTTCATTCGTGGATGCCTGCTCAGGATGCTCCGGCTACGATGGTGTGGCAGAACTGCGGACGGGAAGATACGGGGCGAGATCTGGCGGGTGGGGCAGGTAATTAGGGGTAGAGGGTGGCGATATGTGGGACACGGGTCGAGGAGACCCCTTGACAGCATCACGAGACAGGCCCCCTGATGGAACCTCCAGGGTAATAAAGGTGGGGGAGGACTCAGAAAACACCTGGGGAGGGATTGGAGAAGGAATGCAAGAAAATAGGAGAGAGGAGAGATCTGGAAAAGATGGCTTTGTATAGGCGAGCTTGGAAGACCTTGGTTGCGGACCTATGCCTCCCTAAGTGCGAAGGATGAAGAAGTTGGAAGATGTGACTACTGTCTAAACTGTGCAAGCAGCGCAAGGTCATCTTGCAGTGGATACAGTCTCATTGTGGAATACCAGGAAATGAAACAGCAGACAGACTGGCAAAGCAAGGTGTTGCAGAAGAGCAACCGGATGTGCCAGTTACCTACCACCAAAAGAAAAGATGATTAAATCAATCAGAAAGCCACAAATACCAACACAAGACGACTACTATAACATGGGCAGATTAGAACAAGTTTAACTCTGCGCCTCAGAACAGGACACAGTTGACTCCGCAGCCACATGTATACAAAATTCAAGATTGATAATTTAGCCATGTGTACAGGTATATCAGACTGCAGAGCACATACTTCAAGATTTCCCACAAATATGATGTACTGAGGCAAACTCACTGACCTAATGAAACAACACTCGACAGAAAACTAAACAGACTTCTGTGTGAGCTACAAAAGACAGTGAAGTTTATACAAGAGACAACTATGAATATATAGACAATATTTCAAGCGAACGAAAGGAAGGAAGGAAGGTGTGACTAAGGTAGAATTATTCTATATCATCCGTTGTTATTTTCTTGAGATGAGGTTTGTATGTTTGACAAAATTATAGAATTTTCTTACAGGTTTTGGGATCTCACAGACTATCAGACACACTTCTGAGCCAACAGTCTGCCAGGTTACATGGATCAAACGGGGTGACAAACTCTTTGGACTGTTACCAACCACAAGGAGGTAGCCAAGTATCAGAAGCAATGATTGGTCGTGACAGAGTTATGACTACTAGTATGTCGGATGCTTTGATTGGGCGGCAGATATCCTATGGAGACGCTGTCATGGAAGCTTCCAATGATCATGCTCTCATCCAAGGGATGCATCTGCAGGTATGATTATGACAGAATGTTTCTTCCATATCTTTCTTCTTTTTTTTTTCCATTAAATAAAAAATAAGGCAGTGGAAACATATGTGCTTTTTAATTTAAATGTTATAGAAGAGATGTATATCATGGACAGAGAAGAGAAGAAATAGATCTTTCCAGAAAGAACTCAAAATCAAAGAAAACTGGCTGATGCTACAAATAAAAATGAGAAAACTGAAGTATTTTGGACATATAAAAAGATACAAAGGGTTGAAGTAGACCATTATGGAAGGAGACAAACCGACAAAGAGGAAGACCTAGGAGAAGATGGATTCAGGGTGTAACTGATGGGTTGAACATGAAACTGCAGAGGCAGGACATCTGGCCTATGAGAGAGAGAAATTCCAAACGACTGTTAGGATGGAAAAGTTCTGTCTCAGGACAAACTATTTGATGAAAAAAAAAAAAACCTCCTCCATGATGATTATGGGGGTTTCTGTGGCTAAACGGTTAAACTGTTTGCCTTGCATTCTAAATTGCGAGGGTTTGATCCATGAAATTCCACATGCTCAGGTCCCCTTTGTCCTACATCACAATAAAAAGCGGTTTTACTAGCAGTAACGACATACTTTTTATTTTGTATGATTTTTAAATGCTATATAAATGCTCTAATGTAATGTTTCTGTGATTTGAATAATTTCTGTTGAATTTAAGAATGTTACATCTCCGCCCGTGTGGTGCCGAGGACCGAAAGGGAAGCAAACCACTGTGACCTACATGACATATCGTAAGAGGCAACTGATGTAGGGGCCTAAAGAAGCTACCCTAGTAAATAAAAAGCATAGCAGAAATCGGATGTGCTGGTCTACTTGTAGGCGCATAACTGACACAGCGTACACTCTTTTAGGCTCAGATCACATACAAATCACACAGAGTGGTTAACAAGTGGTGAATATGAGGCGTTCAAAGAAGAAGAATGTTACATAAATGCATAATTGATTATTCAACGCGTATTTGATTCTCCCCCAAACCCTCACATTTTGCTCTAGGTTGGATCCATGTCTGATGCTGTCAACTCAAATATCATTGCCCAGTCCATGTCAGCTATCCGAAGTCACCAGTCGGGAAAGTCATCCAACCTTGATCATGGAAATACCTAATCACTGAAGATACAGGTAGCAACAGCTGATATTAGACCAAACTTGGTGATATACAATAGATGATATTAGACTAAACTTGTTGATATACAAGATGATATTAGATCAAACTTGTATATACAATAGATGATATTAGATCAAACTTGGTTGATATACAATAGATGATAGACTAAACTTGGTTGATATACATTAGATAAAACTTGGTTGATATACAATAGATGATATTAGATCAAACTTGGTTGATATACAATAGATGATATTAGATTAAACTTGGTTGATTGCATTCTATTTCATCTCTCATCACTGCCATCTGTTATCCTTGTTTAAGTGATTGGTAGAGTGTATCGAGGATTATTAGAGTATATCAGTGATTGGTAAAGTGTATCTATGAGTGTATCAGTTAGTGGTACAGTGTATTGATGAGTGGTAGAGTGTATCTGGGAGTGTATCGGATAATGGTAGAGTGTATTGGTGAGCGGTAGAGTGCATCGGTGAGCGGTAGAGTATATCTGTGTGTGATAGAGTATATCTGTAAGTGTATCGGTGAGTGGTAGTGTGTGTCGGTGAGCGGTAGAGTATATCTGTGCGTGATAGAGTGTATCCATGAGTTGTAAAATATATGGTTGAAATATTTAAAAAAAAACCCACACATGTTGCACTATTATTAAAATATTGATTATCAAATATTTTCAGAGATTGACAGTCAATGTATTCGCCAGTTCTGGACATGACCTGGATCTTGTGAAAATCTCTGATGGAGAGGAAGATGAACAAAAGTACTCCATATCTTGCGAACAAAAGTACTCTATACCTGGGGAACAAAAGTACTCGATACCTGGCGAGGATTCAAGGATGGTTAATATTACTCATCTGGTGAGACAGAAGAGTCTGGGGTGTTGTCTTTTTTTAAATATTTTGTTTGTAGAGAGAGCAAGTTTGATTACTTTTGTTAATGTTTATCTGAAAGGTGGAGGCTGGTTCTGTGCGCAGGCAGTGGACTCAATCATTACAAGCGCCAACAACTTGCAGAATTACACTAGAAAGCTCACCACATTTGAAATGAAATGCTTAATGAAGGCAGTGCGGGTCACCAGGAAAGATAGATTACAAAATGAGAACATCAGAAGCAGTGGGCATAACTTCATGCTCCAAATACATTGAAAGACAACAAATGTTGTGGTTTGGAAATTTATCAGTTATATGAGGACTATCATCATAGCACTCTGGACATGTCCATAGGTGCTTCAATCTCCGCCTCAGCAAATCCAGCAGCGTCCAGCGGCCCAACACGCCTTTTTTAATTTAATGAGAATGGAATACAACCAACCACTAATAACTGCATACAATAAAAAGAGATCATGTACTAGAGCCAAGGGAAGACCAAGAAAAAGATGGATAGACAATATCAAGACCACACTAAATAAGCACGGATGTAACAGAACAAGGGCGACTCTTCTGGCCCAGGAAGGCAAATTAACTCTTTCCACGCTTTACGCACACTGCAAAGGCGAAGTCCGTTGCACGCTTTGCCGCACACTGCGCATAGAGTTGCTTCCTTATAAAGTCTTCTAGTTTTACTTCTACTGGTTACTTATACTACTTTTCCACCTGTATTCTATTGGTTGTCCAGTTTCTTCAATTTAGTATATAATAATATATGATATTTATTGAGCCGATAGTTGGGACGTAATTTAAAAATTTTTTTTTACTTCCTGAATTAACTGCTTAAAAATTGAAAAATAAATGGGCGTGGAAAGAGTTAAAGCTGCTGTTTCTATCACCATATCAAGGGGCAAGCTAATGGATATAGCTGAATTTTGAAGCCCTCATCAAGTGTGGCCAAAGAAGATTTTCATTTAAACCAATCCACATCAATTACTAGATTGCAAGTAGTATTAGTAGTATCAATTACTATCAATATTTCTCAATAATATATTTTAAAGTGAAGTATTTCTCAAAATTTTAAAATGAAGTATTTTTCAATAATATATTTTAAAATGAAGTATTTCTCAATAATATATTTGAAATTGAAGTATTTCTCAATAATATATTTCAAAATGAAGTATTTCTCAAAAATATATTTTAAATTGAAGTATTTCTCAATAATATATTTGAAATTGAAGTATTTCTCAATAATATATTTCAAAATGAAGTATTTCTCAATAATATATTTTAAAATGAAGTATTTCTCAATAATAAATTTGAAATTGAAGTATTTCTCAATAATATATTTCAAAATGAAGTATTTCTAATAATAATTTGAAATTGAAGTTTTTCTCAATAATATATTTCAAATTGAAGTATTTTCAATAATATTTGAAATTGAAGTATTTCTCAATAATATATTTTAAAATGAAAAAGTTTGAATTATTCAGGATCAGAACCCAAGTATGGGTCACCATGGTGGTCATCTCGATGATGATGGGGAGGATGACAATAACGAAGAGGTGGACACAAATGCCCTGATTCCTACAGCAGATGTTGTCAGCCTAGAGAGGCAACAAGAGGGAGGCAACAGGCAGCACATATGTGGGGTGAGTTGTGGTTTGATGATATGAAGCTTTGTTGTCTCAATTGTTTTTGTGTTTGCATTCGTTATTATCATCAAAGTTAACCACCCTTTATCACCCATGTGTTGCCGGAGCCCGCATTGGGAGCAAAGAATATTAACACTGCGACCTACAAGGCATGGCGTAAGAAGCAACTAAGGTAGGGGTCTAAAGATACCCTATTAAATAAAAAGCGTAGCAGAAATCAGATGTGCTGGCTTACTTGTAGGCGCATAACTGGCACAATGTACAATCACTCTGAGGCTTAAATCACATACAAATCACAAAGAGTGGTTAACAAGTGGTTGATATGGAGCGTTCGAAGAAGTACCACCCTTTGTGATCTGTGATTTGCACAGAGAAAGTGAGTATGTTACATCTCCGGTAGGCGTGTACGACATGCAGAACAGGCACATTCAAATTTCTTCCAATTGTTTCTTCCAACAAGATACAAATTTATACAGATGGGCAACTGTAAGATTTTACTTAGAGAAATGAAGCTACAGAGTTCGTGCTTTGTGCAATACTCTCAGCAGGTGGCGTGCTATTATGCAGAGAGGAATCAAGCCATATGGGGTAAAACCCAGGGGAGTGAAGTCAATCCTTTGGCTTTAAAACCCTTTTTTTAAACTTAAGAGAAAAACCCCATTTTAAAGTATCACATCTGAAGTTATACTGTAGCAGCATGCTATCAGATTTGATTGCTCATAGGAAGGTTGTCAGAACTGAATCATACCTGTTTTTGGTGAATTTTTATTTGTATCAAAATATGATACGATTTACTTCACTAGTTGTTTTTTCTTCTTTAGCTGTTCCTCTCATTAATCTATCACTAAATGTCTTATCTATCACTAATCTATCACTAAATGTCTTATCTATCACTAATCTATCACTAAATGTCTTATCTATCACTAATCTATCACTAAATGTCTTATCTATCACTAATCTATCACTAAATATCTATATCTATCACTAATCTATCACTAAATATCTATATCTATCACTAATCTATCACTAAATGTCTATATCTATCACTAATCTATCACTAAATGTCTATATCTATCACTAAATATCTATCACTAATCTATCACAATGTCTATATCTATCACTAATCTATCACTAAATGTCTATATCTATCACTAATCTACCACTAAATGTCTATATCTATCACTAATCTATCACTGAATGTCTATATCCTATCACTAATCTATCACTGAATGTCTATATCTATCAATAATCTATCACTGAATGTCTATATCCTATCACTAATCTATCACTGTGCTTAGATCTGCTACAAGGGTTTCAAGCGAGCAGCGCATTTACGAGAACATATGAACACCCACGGACCAGGTCACATTCCCAAGAAACCCAAGGCCACCCCACACAAGTGTAACGTATGCAACAAGGCCTTCCAGAAACCCAGTCAAGTGGAGAGACATATTAGAATACACACAGGTCGGTGTCTAACTATTCTAAAATAATATAATAATTCCTCTCATGCCGTTATACATTACATAGAGCCTGCAAGCAAATCCTCCATACCGCTCTATCCTGGGCAACTTGCTCAATTTCCTCCATAGATCTGAGATTGTTTTCCTGCCTCTCTCAGCAAAGTTCGTTTCAGGGTCCCTTAGGTCGTCCTCTCTTTCTTGAACTCGTTCGCATCCCACTTCAATGCTTGCTTTGATATTCTTTGATCATTTCTCCTCAAGGTATGTCCAACATATCTCTATCTTCTCCTTCTTAAAACAGTTATTGCTAGTGGTTGACCAGACATTTATTCTCAAGGTATGTTCAACATATCTCCATCTTCTCCTTCTTATAACAGTTGTTGCTAGTGGTTGAACTATTCTAAAATGGTACCTACACAATTGTTCTGATATTCATTGATGTTGCGATTCTCAACTGTTGCTATAGATACTACCATTCTCAACTGTTGCTATAGTTACTACCATTCTCAACTGTTGCTATAGTTACTACCATTCTCAACTGTTGCTATAGATACTACCATTCTCAATTGTTGCTATAGATACTACCATTATCAACTGTTGCTATAGTTACTACCATTCTCAACTGTTGCTATAGTTACTATCAAAGAGCTGATATGTGTGCTCTTATGGATCAGGGACATCAACTTACTTGCTAATTAACTATTGAAATAACTAACCGAGTAAGTAATTAACAAGTTAACTAACTAATGTCGATCAAATTCCACAATATATTTGAATGAAAGCACATCTAATTTATCTGTGATCTGACGGTAACATTTTGGAGGTTTTAGTTTGTCTTTACATTTGTCACAACTTTCACTTGACTTGACTTATTCCTCTTGGCATGGAGCATAGGAGTTGTTTACCACTTTTCCTGGTCTCTGGCTGTTTTCTTTATGGTGACCCAGGATAGTTGAGCACCCTTCAATTCTTCAGACTTCGTCTCCAGGTCTGTTTAGGACATCCTCTTTTTCATTTTCCTTGTGGGTTGCACTCAAGTGCTTGTCCTGTGACACTCTACTGTGTCTTCTGTAGGGTATGCACAACCAATTGCTATTTTCTCCTCTTAACCTGGGTCATCATGGGTTCTTATTCACAGGTTTGTGTTTGCAACTCTGTCATACCATCTCAGTTTGAGAATATGCTGAAGACATCCGCTGACAAAGATCTAAATCTTAATTGTATTTAACTTGGTAACTCGCCATGTTTCCCAGCCATACATCTACACAGATTTCACATTTGAGCTGAATATCCTGAGCTTTGTTTTAGGCAGTAGATTTCCAAACTGTGAGCATGATATCAAAGGTCTGTCAGGCTTTCCTAATCCTGGCATTAATGTCCTCATCTGTACCTCCTGATTGGCTGATCTTGCTTCCAAGGTAGACAAATTCACTAACATCTTTCTGTACCTTCATCACAACTTTCAGCACCATTACTTGTTTGGAGGGGATCTCTGTGTGGCACAGAGGTTAAGTGGCTTGCCTCTCGTTCCAAAGGTACTTGGTTCGCTTTCTCATGGAGCCTTCGAGATACTTTTTCAGAGATCCCTGATCTCAGTGTAGGTGAGATCAAGTTCCTAGTCCTATTAGACATGGATGATTAAATGTAGGTCCCATATCAACGTTAAGCTTGTAAAAGAACCCTTGGCAGTTCAAAATTGAGAAGAGCAGGCTGGAGAGCAACTTGCTTTTTATATCTTTAGTCATTTTTCCCCTGACTAAGACACAAGAAAGAAAGATTACAACATGTGAAATGAGATGTCTACGAAAAGCTGTCAACGTTACAGGAGAGATAGAGTGAGAAACGAGAATATCAGAAGCATCGTTGGTACTATACCATGCATACAGTACATCGAGAAGCAAAGAATCAAGTGGTTCGGCCATTTTAATGAGAATGGAACCACATTTACTACCATCACGTGCCTATAATAATCGACACTCAGGACGAGGCAGGCCAAGAACACGATAGATAGATAACATCTCAGAGTCCCTGCAAAGCATGGACTGACAACGTCAAACGCAACACACCTGGCACAAGATAGAAAACTAACTCTCCCCACGACGCTTCACAGCAAATGTGGTTAAGATAAGTCATTTTTCAACTCTCGCCGACATATATTAATATTGATACAACACTTTATATTATTTCATGATAAATAAACTGATTTATTTTCTGTTGTCTTCAAAAGGTGAACGTCCATTCAGTTGTCATATTTGTAACAAGGCTTTCAATCAGAAGAATGCACTACAAGTTCATCTTCGCAAACACAGCGGGGAGAAGCCCCACATCTGCCCATACTGTAGCTCTTCTTTTGTCCAGAGTGGGAATTTAAAGACACATATCAAGAGAGCCCATCACACAGATATGGTCAACACCATGAACCTGGCTCGAGTCAGTTCAGATGGAGCTTAAAGGAGTTCTGGACAGAGTTGGAGGATGGGGCACACTGGCTGATGAGACCCACCAGAATGTGGAAGTGAAAGATGGTGCTGTTGGGTTATCATGATGAATGGATGTAAGTTGTTGACTTGTTTGTACAGTAAATAACAATTTGTGATGTTTCCATCATTGGATGAAAGTTGTGATGTTTCTATCATTAATAAAGATGTGATGTTTTTATCATTGGTTGAAAGATGTGATGTTTCTATCATTAGATGAAAGTTGTGATGTTTCTATCATTAGAAGATGAAAGTTGTGATGTTTCTATCATTGGATGAAAATGGGATGTTTCTATCATTGGATGAAAGATGTGATGTTTCTATCATTGGATAGAAGATGTGATGGTTCCATCATTGGATGAAAGATGTGATGTTTCTATCATTGAATGAATTTGATGAAAGATGTGAACTTCCTTGTGCATGCAGTGAAGAGTTAATTGACGGTGCTTCTAATATTGCAACTGATTTCTCCAACTTCTACAAAATGTCAACTGATCACCAACAAATAATGTTCCATTTTTGTGTACTGGAAGATGTACATGGACATCAAATTTGTACAAAAAATGTGTTTGATCTCTGTCTATGAAAAGTGTATATTAGAAGTCATGTATGTATCAGTGAAATTGTTGTGTATGAGAATTTATTATATTAGTTGAAGGAGCATCTGGTAGAATGGGTTAGAGTGTGGGCTCCCATGCCGATGACCAGGGTTCGATCCCTGGTAAGGTCAAGGAGTTTTTTCTTTCTGTGGCATAAAGATAAAATCCTAGCCTGAATAGTGTCATGGTGTCTGCAGTAGCCATTAAATTCCCCAAGCTCATGTGCCCTCTGTCCTACACCGTCCTTAAAAGCGGTATTACAGTCAGTAGAAAGGTTGTTTAAAAAAAATATAAATTGAATTGGCATGTATATATAAGTTGAATTAGTATGTATTGTATAGTTAAATTGGCATGTATTATATCAGTTGAATTTGTCTGAATTTATATAAGTTGAATTAGCATGTATTATATAAGTTGAATTTGTCAATTTATTTAGTTGAATTAGTATGTATTGTATGTTGATTGCTGAATTATAAGTTGAATTAGCATGTATTACATACGTCTGGTGGGTTTATAATGAATTATTTCCTGGTGATTGAGTGTACAAACTGTTTTATATATATATAAATAAATATATATATATATATGTCTACACATACACACACACTACCATTTCAGGGAAGCTGGCCAACTCACACAAAAGCTGTATGGCAACAAATGGTAATAGATTTCATGTATTTATCAGCATTTCACCAATGAACAGATGTTATTACAGATGTTATTACAGATGTTATAAAAGAATACGTTTACGTTATTGATTAAAACTTTTACATTTTAATGAAGACATTGTTTTGGTCAGCAGAGTTTTTTTGTTGACAATAATTTGGTATTGTTTTGTCAGTTTTGCTGACAATGATTTGGTATTGTTTTGACAACAATGATTTGGTATTGTTTTGTCTAGTTTTGTTGACACAGATTTGGTAATGTTTGTGTTTGTCAGAGTTTTGTTGACCCACAGATTTGGTATTGTTTTGTTTAGAGTTTGTCCAGAGTTTGCCCAAATCTGTGTCCAGTTTTGTTGACACAGATTTGGTATTGTTTTGTTTAGAGTTTGTCCAGAGTTTGCCCAAATCTGTGTCCAGTTTTGTCGACACAGATTTGGTATTGTTTTCAGTTTTGTCGACACAGATTTGGTATTGTTTTGTCAACACAGATTTGGTATTGTTTTGTCTAGTTTTGTTGACAATGATTTGGTATTGTTTTGTCCAGTTTTGTTGACAGATTTGGTATTGTTTTGTCGACAATGATTTGGTATTGTTTTGTCATGATTTGTATTGTTTGACAATGATTTGGTATTGTTTTGTCGGTACACAGATTTGGTATTGTTTTGTCCAGTTTTGTCGACAGATTTGGTATTATTTTGTCCAGTTTTGTCGACAGATTTGGTATTTTTTGTCTACTTTTGTCACAGATTTGGTATTGTTTTGTCTAGTTTTGTAGACACAGATTTGGTATTGTTTTGTCGACAATGATTCGGTATTGTTTTGTCCAGAGTTTTGTCAACAATGATTTGGGTTTAAGTTACTATAGTACGTTACAAAATTCGTGAACATCTTTAACGACCGATATAAAATCATCCACATGACATAAATGATTGATTTTTACATTTTTCTATAGATAACAGTGACGACCTTCATAAAGTATTCTTTGCTAACCCAAACCTTTAGTACTGTAATATTTTACTTTTATGTTATTAGTAAAATAACAGCAATGTTGATTTGGTATACATGTAGAAGTTTAACAATATGATCATCAAGTTTTCCTATAATTACGCATTGCGGGCTTCACAATTCAATTCAGCGCAAGTGAAAATTCAGGAATCTTGTGGAATTAATCATTTCACACTGTATCCGAACGATTGTCATTGGCGTATGCCCACACCACTTATTTTCATTGATAGAAGTGGAAGATGTATCATTTGTTCACTGTGCCACATTGCTTTTATGTGCCACATATGTAACAGGGATACACCTTTGCAAACATTCGCCACCATTTTGTGTATTACTATAAATTCTAAACTTTGATGAAAATTTTTTTGTGCTTATGCAAAATTCTATAACAAAAACACTTTTGCATCAACTAAGCTACCTAATGATTAGTTGAACATGAATTTATAAGGTCATTCGTAAGGTCATGAGGTATATGAGAATGCCTGCAAAAATTACTTTATCGTCAGGTAGATTTAGTACAAATTAAACCTTAGTATGTTCACGAATTTTGGAACGAACTATAACAGAATAAATATCCTTATTAGACTAGTCTGATTGATGAAGAGTTCTCTGATATGTATACCTGGAGGTTTGAAATACATAAAATTTATCAATTTTAAACAGGACAACATATCTACACATATCATTGGAGACATGTTTTATATGTCAGGGCAACAGATCACAAAATGGCATCCCCAAATATAGACATGAAATGGAGGGGGAACCAACCACAATTTGTGTATCAAATTAATACGTATTACTGACTGCCTTCCATGTCATTTAGCACACTTGTATTTCAGTTGTCCCATCGCCTGTGTGTTGCCGGGGCTCACAAGGGGAGCAAAGAATAGTAACATTGTGACCTACATGGCATATTGTAAGAGGCGACTGAGGTAGCGGCCTAGGGAAGCTACCCTAGTAAATAAAATAAAAAGCGACACAGAAATCAGATGTTTTGGTCTACTTGTAGGCACATAACTGGCACAACATACAATAGCTCTTAGACTCAGATCACATACAAATCACAGAGTGGTTTAACAAGTGGTCGATATGAAGTATTCGAAAAAGAATAAGTTGTCCCCATGTGTCTGGGGATGTGATGTGTAAGTTTGAGATTGTATATAAAAAAAAAATACAAATAAATCAACCAACAAGAACACAGATGGAAGCAGATCGCTGGAGCAAGCAATAAAAGTGGTCTTCAAGTTTAATAATTCTCATCATAAAATTTGATAATGTCAGTACATTCTTCATGAAGTTTAAGTATAACGGATTTCATATTCAATATTGTAAGCAAGCGAGAAGATTACTAGATGTATCCAGTAGTGAAATATCCATATACTGGAAACAACTGATACAGCATCCGGTCGGATATCCATGTCAATTGAAGCAGATGGATACATCCAGTGATAAAGAAATACTCATGTAATGTAAATGACGGATACATCCAGTGATTAAATATCTATTATGTGGATGAAAGACTAAGCTGGATATCCAAGTATTAGTACATAGATGAAATATCTATTATAGCTGGGATATCCAAGTATTAGTACATAGAGTTCATTAAATGATCCATGCACTGGGAATAGCAAATATATATACAGAGCTTCAATACAACAAAAAGTAATGGCTATAACCTCAGACTGTTGGCTAAGATCAAAGTGTAGTGTCCACTTGAGCACGGTCAAAGGGTGGGAGCCTTCCACAAATGGCACAATAAGACACACTTAAACAAAATCCGAGCAGCTCTCATTTGAAAGTATTATGATGCACAAAGTTAACACGTTCAATCGTACTGGGCCTCCACTCGATGTGGCACTTCAGAGTTGGGACCAATTAAAAAAAATTGTTGACAATAATAATAAAATGCGTATGTACTAGAAATATTGGATATGTTCAGTAATGAAATATTCCTGAAGAAGAGGGTTGGAGGTGGAAGTCTTCTTCACCTTTCAACTCCAGAGCACAGGTCTTCAACAAACTTCTTCCAGCTCTTCCTCTTCTGCCATCCCTTCCAATTCTTTCCATGTTTTACCTATCCTTTTAATATCAGCCTCCAGCTCTCTTCTCCAGGTATGTCTAGGCCTTCCCCTACTCCTCTTTCCTTGTGGGTTTCAAAACAGTGTCTGTCTTGTAATGCTTCCGGTCGGTCTTCTCAATGTATCCATCGCCAGCGTCTCTTTCTGAGCCCTTTCTCCACTGGTATCTGTTTAGTTCTTTCTCTGAGTTCCTCGTTCATAATCTTATCATACCATCTCAGTCCCTGTATTCTACGTAAACATCTATTTATGAAGGTCTGCAGTTTCTGGTAGTTTCTTTTGTTGTGCTCCATGTTTCCGAGCCATAGAACAGCACTGACTTCACATTTGATTGAAAGATTCTCAACTTGTGTTTGTTTTGATCGTTGACTTTCATATTTTACTCAATGCAACAAAGTTTCCCCTTACTTTTTGTATTCTTATCTTGACATCTTTGTTTGTTCCTCCTTCTGTGTCTATGTTGCTACCAAGGTATGTGTATGATTCTACATCTTGTAGAGCTGTTTCCCCACCATAATCTAGTTAACATCTACTGAATTTATTCTCATGACCTTGGTCTTTCCCTTGTGTATTTTCAAACCTAGTTGCTGAGACTTATTATTTAGGGTATTCATCTTATCTTTGATCTGTGCGTGATTGTGGGACAGCAGTGCCAGATCGTCTGCAAAATCCAGGTCCTCTAGTTGTTTCATAAGTGTCCATTGTATTCCTCATCTGTTATCTGTTGTTGTTGATTTCATGATCCAATCTATGGCCAGCAAGAACAGGAATGGTGATAACAGGCATCCCTGCCTCACCCCTGTTCCTATCTCAAAGAATTCCGTCAAGTGGCCCTCATGTATGACTCTGCATTTCATTCCTTAATATGTTTTCTTTATTAGATTTGCAATCTTGGGTGGAACTCCATAGTGTTTTAATAGTTTCCACAATGACTCCCTATCTAGGCTATCAAATGCCTTTTCATAGTCTGGGGGTGGACGTTCTGATTATAAAAGAAATGAAAATCGTGGCATACACTTTACAGGACTTTGTCATCAACCACAGTAAACGAGTCGATTTTCTTCCAAACTGACTGCCGCAGAGTTTGAACCAGGTATGCTTGAGTTGTGGTCGAGCTCACTACTGCTTAAGCTACAGATGCTCACAATTATATATATAGTAATGAAATATCAATCTCTGATGAAAATGGTAGATTTAAATATCCATATAATATATATATACATACATAGATTGAAATATATATATACATACATAGATTGTAATATATATATATACATACATAGATTGTAATATATATATATATACATGATATATCCAGGATTGGAAAATGCATATATTGGAAATCATATATAAAAATCAATACATTAACCCTTTCTATGCCCATGTGGTCCCGGGGCCTGAAAGGGAAGCAAAGAATAGTACCACTGCAACCGACAATGCATGTCCTAAGAGGTGAGTGATGTAGGCCCTAGGGATGCAACCCTAATAAATAAAAGCAGCGCAGAAATCAGATGTGCTGACCTACTTGTAGTCGCATAACTGGCACAACCTACAATCGCTCTCAAGTGCAGATCACATACAAATCACACAGAGTGGTTGACAAGTGATCGATGTGGAGCATTCAAAGACGACAAAGAATATATTGAGCAAATTGATAACATTCCATTCATACAAAACCAGGTTATGACATCAATACACGAAGGAATGTTAGAATTATGTAGCAAGATGTCTAGATATAATATTTAGTCTTTGTGGTGATCTTAGACCTGGCATCTAGTATAAATGTCCTCACCTCTTGGTGCTGGCAGTTGATGGCAAGAGAATGGTGATGTAGCAATTGATGGCAAGAAAGAGAATGGTGATGTAGCAGTTGATGGCAAGAGAATGGTTATGTAGCAGTTGATGGCAAGAGAATGATGATGTAGCAGTTGATGGCAAGAAATGATGCTGTAGCAGTTGATGGCAAGAGAATGATGATGTAGCAGTTGATGGCAAGAGAATGGTGATGTAGCAGTTGATGGCAAGAGAATGGTTATGTAGCAGTTGATGGCAAGAGAATGATGATGTAGCAGTTGATGGCAAGAGAATGATGATGTAGCAGTTGATGGCAAGAAAATGGTGATGTAGCAGTTGATGGCAAGAGAATGATGATGTAGCAGTTGATGGCAAGAGAATGGTGATGTAGCAGTTGATGGCAAGAGAATGATGATGTAGCAGTTGATGGCAAGTGACATACTAAAAAATGGAATAATTTGATAAATTGTGGGACCATAAGGACACATAGAGCAGATATGGTACACCTCTGTGATGTGATAATGAATAATGTCATCACATGGAACTATGCTAAAATTGAGGTCAATGTACAGAATGTTGCACTTCATTATAGAATACTTATACACATCAAAGTGTACATTGCTGACACTTTGTACATCAAGACTTGTGTACACCAGAGTTTCTCATGCCTTCACCCTAGTACCAATATAGTAGAGCGAACAGCACAACTACTTCTAATATGAGGATGGAGGTTGAGGCCGTTACTGCTTCCCTCCATTGGATCCCTGGGACTTCATTTACTGGGGCCGTTGTTGTATTTGACTCTCAGTCAATGCTTCACAAGATTCAGAAGGGCAGGTTTTGGTATGAGTGGATGTCGTCTATAGAAGTTTCTAACCTCCAGAGGCTTATGTGGATATACTGTCCTGGGCATGCAGGTGTTTACGGTAATGAGAGAGCAGACAGGCTTGCATCAACAGCATCGATTGTTGGGGAGTTAAAGATGGATAAGAGGGATATTCTTTGGTCTCTTCGCAACTGTCTGTTGGATGAGGACACTAAAATAGATGTTGAATCGATCCAGCGATTTAGGCAGTTTAGAGTTACCCGTTGTTCAAGTCGAACTGGATGCCTGAGAGGCAGAGTGAGAAGTGTGTTTAATTAGTGAGCCACGGGAACCATCAGTATGCATACTCTTCGATATCTTTTGGGAGAGACTGAGCACCTATGGGTCTGCCCGGAGTGCAATGACGTCAGTTTAGTAACCAATAAAGTTGCACCATAGGGAGTCCTTTCTTTTTTTAATCCTTTGCCTCACACTTCAACACCTGTTTTGTGATTCTTTGATCATTTCTTCTCAGAGTATGCCAAACATATCTCCATTTTCTCTTTCTTATAACAGTTGTTACTTGTGCTTGACCAGATATTTCTCCGATTTTTTAATTTGTTTTTCCCGATTCAGAAGCACTTGAGCTTTCAGTTCTTAGGCTCGATGCCATGGACATCGTAACCCTTCAATAAGGTGTCACAAAAACCGTAAATCTGGAGAACCTGTGGCTTTTTTGACAACCCATGGAATTGAACCGCACTCACAGGGGCTTGTCACCCATCGTCCAACATGCTACGAACACGCTGGGCAGACGGGCATATTTATTTGATATATGTTACCTTACATATACTTATCTGTCATATGTCAACATATACATGAGTCACAGTCAACTCATATGGCACATTATACAGTGTGTTCAAGATAAAAGTAGCCTGTCAATAGATCCAATCTAGCATATATTTATGAAAATGATAAGGTTCAATTATAATGTAGTGTAGGTCAGTAGGCAAGTCTTTTTGTAATTATGGTGCGGGAAGGGGCAATATAAACGAATGTGACGTAGAACGAGCTAGTCAGAACTGGTTTAAATAGTAAATATATAAAACGCAATGTGTAACTAGCAACTTCTGATTTGTCAATCGAGCTACTTTTATCTTGAATACCCTGTAGATACATATCTGCCTCGCCCGAGTGGTTACTGGGGCCCAAATTTGGGGTGTAAAGAATAGAACCACTGTTACCTGCCATGTATGTCGTAAAAGGCGACTAAGGAGGTTGGGCTGAAATCGGATGCACATGTCCTAAATGTGTAGAAGCCTGCATTCAGGGGCCTACCAAACCAATGTGCAACGTATACACGTTCTTGGCGAAGATCAAACATATCACAAAGAGTGATTAAAATTGGTCGTAAGAACGAACGCAAAGAAGAAGAAGATCTATCTGCCACCGTTCTAGTCATATGTCACCTTACATATACTTATCTGTCACATGCCACCGTACAATACTATCTATCACTGTTTGCTAGTGGCTCATGTGCCACATGATAGTAGCTAGAGAACTTGGCAGTGTGGTCTAAAGGCAGGTACACATAGGGACTCATGTTAAACGCTTCCTTAATTCCACATTTCTTCACACTGGACAAGTGACACCTACTCAAGTGGTAGCGGTAGGAACCTTTGGAAGCAAGTCTACGACTACAAGCTGGACATCTGTACTCTTTCAGATCTCCTTCATTTGTATCACCGTCATTGAGGTAGAAATCATCATCATCATCCTCATCCCTGCTACAACCTCCACTTGTCTCCGCACCCTCCCAGGTCAACTTTTGGGACGTAGAGAGATCAGGGGTCAAGCATTTATAGGAAGAAGCAGCTAAATGTTGTTGAGGTTCTGTCGGAAAGTGTTTCAGGTCACTAGTGGACAGTAGTCTTTGTAAACTGTCCAGGGGATGTTCTGTGGTCAATGGCTGGTTAGACACAAAAGAACTTAAAGAATCTAGAGCAGACTTTCTCTTCTTCCACTTGACCATACTACCAGTCGACATAATGATTGGGTGTTTAAGTAAATATGTCCCCTTATCTGGTGACTCTGTTTTGTAGATGGTATCCTTGAACAGAGAAATATCTTGACAACTTTCACAAGGTTGTGGTGTTAGCTGAGTCAATTCAAGTTTACTATCACTTTTACTGGATATGTTTGGGGAGTTTGATGTTTCGTCAACTACTACAGAAGCCTTAGGGAAATATGAAGTTCTCTCAGTTTGAGGTTGATCTTCTAGAAAATTGGGCACTGTTTGCTGCTGGTTGTTGTTGATATTGTTGTCATGGTTACTCTCAAGATTTCTGTGTTGTATCACTTCTGAGTTCTTCACTTTCTGACTGCAACTTCTACAACAGCTATCACATTCTGGACATTTATGATCACCATTATTGCAATCCTCATCAGCATGATCACAAACATCATCATCATCATGATCCCTAACATCATCATGATCTCAACATCACATCACCACCTTACGATAAACAACATGATAACCACTGTTATGGTCACCATCATCATGATCACTACTGTTATGGTCATCACCATCATCATGATCTCCAACATCATCATCACCACCCTTACGATAAACAACATGATAACCACTATTACGGTCACCATCATCATGATCACCCCTATTATGGTCACCACTGTTACGGTCCCCATCATCATGAAAAACAGCATCATGACCACCACCATCATGGCGACCATCATCACAATGATCTACTACTTGACAACCACTAACGCAACCATCATCTCCAATCCTGGCTTGACTTCCGGACACCACCACCAGTTCGTCACTTAATTGACATACACCAGATCTAGTCACATTACTACCATGTTCTATTTTTACATCAACTGTAATTCTGATTCTCCTTCTTTCTGCTGTCTGTCTCCATGACGATGGCCTACTTCCTTCTATATTGTCATCTACTACATCATCTGTGTCATGACCATCCTCACAGCTACAACAACTACTTGAATGAGATGCTGCAGTCGTTGCTGTACCATTCTCATCTTGTGTCGTAACAGTACATTTTTGATTACCTGAAACAGATGTATTCCTGAGCTGACATTTTCTTTGGGTCTGGTCTTGAATGACAAGCTTAAGGATGCCACAGTTGCCTGTTAAGATATGCTTTGGCGGATATGTACCGAGCTCTTGATCTGTACCGGTGATAGCATCATCATTTTGACTGGTCATACCAACAGCTGCAGATGGTGTCGTTTGATACAGTTCAACGTTTTCTGTAGAAGTTAAAGCAGATTTGTAAATAGATTCCGAGTTATCTATCGAGTGATCACCTGTATTGTTAGAATGATCACCTGTAGAGTGATCACCTGTATTGTTGAATTATCCTATTGGTGATCACTGTATTGTAGAATGATCACCTGTGAGTGATCACCTGTATTGTTAGAATTATCCCTGTTGAGTGATCACCTGTATTGTTAGAATTATCACCTGTAGAGTGATCAGCTATATTCGTATACTGAGCACCTGTAGAGTGATCACCTACATTCTTATACTGAACACACTTAGATGAACACCTTATTCTTAGACTGAACACCTGTATTCTTAGACTGAACACCTGTATTCTTAGACTGAACACCTGTACTCTTAGACTGAACACCTGGCAATATCTTAGACTGAACACCTGTATCTTAGACTGAACACCTGTATTCTTAGACTGAACACCTGTATTCTTAGACTGAACACCTGTATCAGACTGAACACCTGCACTCTTAGACTGAACACCTGTATTTTTAGACTGAACATCTGTATTTTTAGACTGAACACCTGTACTCTTAGACTGAACACCTGTATTCTTAGACTGAACACCTGTACTCTTAGACTGAACACCTGTATCCTTAGACTGAACACCTGTATAGTTATCACAATTCTCCACAGTGCTGTTATTATTGAATGTTTTCTTAAGAACACAATCATTCAATTCTGTAACTTCTGTTGCAGACTTTGTAAAGATTCCAGACTGGTAATTTACTGGGACTGGTGTCCTACTTGTGAAACTCTGTGTATGTGATGAAGTTATGGGACCATCTGCTGTTACGTTATATGTCTCTTTATCTGAAGAATATTGAGATTCTAGTTTAACATCAATATTTTTGTTATCTAAACTTTCATTATCAATCTCATTTATTATCATTTCAACGATATTTTCATTGTTTGTAGTATCGTCATCATCATCATCATTATCTGAGTTTATTTCTCTTCTTTTGGGATTAGCATTGTCAAAGTTTTCCTCATATTTTCTTTTTTTATTCCGTTCTGAAGACATTTCTAGACCTGAGAGTGGTAGCGACCTGTGAATCTCTGTATATATATCTACATCAAGTTTTTGGGTCTCCTTCTTGATGTTGTGTGATGATGATTTTAAATGGTTGTAGTTGCTAATTTGAGATGGTCTGGTATCGGTGAAGCTATCACTTCTGTATTTGTACTTTTTGGGTATTGTAGATTGTTCGATGTTTAGTTCTGTTGAAGTTTTAGGGTCATCGCTGACAGAAGTTGCTACCGGCCAGCCTTGCGGATGTTGTAAAAGTCTGCTTTGTTGGTTATTATTCATTCCTGATAAACTACTGTCTCCTGATCTGAAATTTGGTACTGAATGAGTTAATGAAACTTCAGAAAATGAAGGAATTCCTGGAACCATGCGGAAAAATCTGGAAAATTTTGCAGATTGAGAACGGTCAGATGTGTCTGGTAGGATTGAGTTGTGATCTGGTAATGATCCCAAAAGAGGAAAGCAACTTCTGAAAGGGCTGAACATAGAAGCCAAGTTTGAAGCACATATCTCTGGGCTTTGTGTTGAAGCTTTTGTTGATGAAGGATTCCATTGCAACTAAAGCTGAAGATGTTGCTTCTGCAGCTGTGGTTACAGCATCAGGGTCAATGATGTCAAAGGTCACATCGTTGTTTGATGGATCAGGAGATGATGTTTTTAAGATCGGAGATGATGATGATCCAGGATGTGAACACTTGAAAGTGGATGATATTTGTTCCTTTTTCTTTAAGATTTTTGTCGAATGATGATGTGGTTGTTTGTGCTCGGAAGACATCTTTCTCCTTGGTGGAGATAATTTTAAACCTCGTGAGAACATATCCAGTTTATGTAAGGCAGAATATGTAATATCTAGCGACTGTCCTGTTGACTCTTGGGCAAGGTTTGAACTCAGCTTCTGGCTATGTTCTTTGAAACTGTTGAAAGCACCACAAACTAAATCAATATCTACTGACTTTCTGATGTCTTCAGTTTCTTGACCTGTGGCAGATTGCGCTTCTTGTGAGACCTGGGTGTCTACGGTTTCTTCTTTAATATGTTTATGAGCAGCATTTTCTGAATTGTTTGAATATGACTGATGACATTTTCTTGCTAACTTGTCTTTGTCTTTGCTACTAACATCATTTCTACTGCTTTTACTGTGAGTAACTTGTTCAGAATCTTCATATAAACAGTGTTTCTTTGATTGAGGTACAACTTCAGGGGGAGAGTAGATTTGAGTGTTAGGGACACACATTTTGGTTACAGGTTTGAGATCTGTTGAAGACTGGAAGAAGCTTCTGTCAGGAGATGGTACCTCAGACTTGATGTATCTGGAATTCTCACAAGTTCCCTTGATATAGGGTTTACTCATGGATTCTATTCTTGTGGATTCAGAGTTTGTGCATCCATCATATCCATGGTTTGATATGGATGAGAAGTTGAACCCTGACTGCAACAGTTTATTTTCAGATCTGGACAGTAATGCTTCCTCTAAAGCCAGCTTACTCTTAAGAGCATCAATGACTTTCGCCCTCTGTCTGAGACATGCTAGAATGTGAGAATCAAAGTCATGAGACTCAACAGGTCTGCCACAGCTCTCACAAGGAATCATTTTGTGAGAGTGGATATCTGGTGACTTGCTATCACTTCTCTTTCTTAACTCCGACTGAACTTCCTTGCGCACAATTCTTTTTATAGCCTGTCTTTGCTTATACTCCAACAATGAAGCCACAGTAAATGCACCATTTCCAGAAACAACTGCTGTTGAAACATCCTCTGAGGTGTTTCTCTTACGTTTTCCTTGGCGAGATATGGCAGAAGCATCATCAACATGTGTTGTTGGGTTGACAATTTGACGTGTGGATGCCTTCTTATGATGACCTGAAGCTATCATGTGGCTTGCAAGTCCTCCCATGTCTGTGAATGCCTCGTGACAAACCTTACACTTAAAGATGCATTCTTTATCTAGTTCGCGGTCGCAATATGTGGAACACTTATGTGACCGTCTGCCGTGGTCCGAGCTCACAATTTTTGTGTAGTGTTGCGTCTGCATCATGTGAACGGTCAACAAAGGCAACGATTGGAAGGATTGACCACACTGCATGCATCGTAAGATGCGACGGGTTTGCTCCGACTCTTGGTTCAACCACATGTCTTGTCCCCGCACAAGTTTTCGGTAGTCCATCAACGACGTCTTGCTGGAGCATGGGGTATGGCCTGTATCCTGAATGTGTAGACTCAGAGCATAGAGCGTACCGAACGACATCTGACAGGAGCATCGAAGAATGGTATGACTACCTCCGACTTCACTGCCAGGTTCTTCTGTTAACAAAGGTGATGCCTGCCTGCAGTAATCTCCTTTGAGAATGGGGGACACAGTTGATGCTCTTGTAGTTTCCTGTTTCTCAACCCAGTCAGAGCATGTATATAACTTTGACTGCCCCAATCCTGGGCAATGTAAAGCATCTGATTCTATAGATAAATTGCTAGAAGTAACCCCTAACTTATTGGTCAGACTAGCCTGGAAAGGAATCACTGCTGATGTTGATTTCTGTAACAATCCCAAAGGATGATCACCTCCAAATCTCAACTGAAGACTTTGAAGACTGGATGAGCTGTTGAAGGTTTTGTTGTAGATGATGGTGGATTCCGATGAGCTACGATTTCTGGAGACTATAATGTTGTCAATGGGTGATGATAAGGATGTTGATCTTTCTGATTTTCTAGACAAGTCTAGCGGCTGATCATCCTGACGTCCAGATGAGGGTACTGAGAAGATAATTGTTGGTTCAACATGGTTGGGTGAACTCTTGCTTCTAGTCAGCAGTCTTGCAGGTAAGGAGGGCAAGACTAGTGCCATCTGGTGGTCAACACCTGTACAGTCTAGCTCTGGGGATGGTGAAACAACAGGGGATGCGTGGTTGTATAAAATGCAACTGCCAGAACTAGATGAGGTCAAGGGTGAGCGAGATGTCTGAGCCCTGTCAGGGTTCAGTGATGACAAGTCTGAAGTTGGCTTATCTTGTAAACAGGATGTTGTTGATTGCTGACCATCAAAGCTCTTCTCTTATCCTTGTAGCTTTGTTCCTTCTCTGTTTTATTATTTACATCCTCATCATCATCCTGAGCAGGAACACAATGTATGAGATTATGAGGATGTTGAACATTACATCTGCTGATGGACTGAGTTTGTAGAATACCTTCTTCTACAAGTTTCTCATTTATACTGTCATCATCGGAGGTAGTCTCGTCTTCTTCCTCATCACTATCCTCTGCCTCATCATCTGAGATGGACAGGCTGGAGTGCACAGATTGCTGCTGATTTGCTAAGTTTTTCGTTGACTTGTCGGAACCTGAAATGATAAACAATCAAATATATAATCATTCTGGTATTAAACATGTTAATAACTTGTTCAGTCAATCAACATGTTAATAACTTGTTCAGTCAATCAACATGTTAATAACTTGTTCAGTCAATCAACATGTTAATAACTTGTTCAGTCAATCAACATGTTAATAACTTGTTCAGTCAATCAACATGTTAATAACTTGTTCAGTCAATCAACATGTTAATAACTTGTTCAGTCTTGCATGCAAATCAATTATTCTATTCCTAAGTTTGATGATATATTCATCATCATCAAGTAGCTTGTCCCTTCTGGAACTTGGATTCCATGACAGCAGTCCTGAAAACTCTGTTCTGTGCAAGTTGACCAGCGTCAGCAGCAGTCATTCTCAGATCGTCAATGACATCTTGCATCCATTGTCTTCTAGGTCTTCCTCTCAATCTTCTTCTAGGCACCATCTCCAAAATTATCTTATCTAGGCACTTATGTCATTCGATGTGTCTGAAGTATTTATATTTACTTGATTTTATGTTATTTAAAACCAACTCTCTTTAATATCAAGCTGTTGCAGAACAGAAGCGTTTGTTCTTTTCTCTGTCCATGATATTCTAAGTACTCTTCTGTAGCATTTGCATTCAAAGGCATTAATGATCTTCTTGTCGCTTTGTGAATGTTCCATGTCTCATAACCATATGTTGACATGGAAAAAAGGCAGGATCTTAAACACTTAATTTTTGTTCTTATGTCAGTTCTCTTCCATAGGTTAGTTAGTTCTTTTAGTTTCTGCAAAGCAATGCTCAGCCTTCTTTTAATTTCTTTTTTTATAGCAATCCAGTCATTTGTCAGCAATGCCTTAATGTATTCAAAATTGTCCACTCTTCTATTTTGTGACGGTTGACATATACATAAGCCATCATTTCTGTTTTATCAGTTGAAAGTGATAACTAAAAGATGTATTAATATATTCAAATCTATCAATGAGACAAATGGTGATCAACAGACAATACAGGAAGGTTGAGTCGCCATTTGAGGTTGAGTCGCCATTAGAGGTTGAGTCGCCATTAGAGGTTGAGTCGCCATTAGAGGTTGAGTCGCCATTAGAGGTTGTAGCCACTCATAAATATCTTCGGGATCATACTTTGAAAAGTTTCGTGACATGTCAAATCATCATGTGTTATCCTTGATGACAATATGACACGGGATATGACATCGATGATGACAGCGGTAAGCGGTGGTCGGTTGTCAGTTAAGCTATATACAAAGTATTCCTTGTCGGAGACATGGAGCAATAAATGTATTCAGTAGAATAGAGAAGGTGTGATCTGAATAAAATTAAGCAGGTGTTATTTCAATATCATTAAGTACAATATATATATATATAGTGTCTGAGAGATTCTTCTTCAGTGATCTCTGGTTATGTGCTTAGTTTACTATGGACCACAAACTGGGCAGTCAGCTTCAGGTTTCCTTCTTCAACGATCTGTGGTCATGCGCTTAGTTTACTGTGGACCACAAACTGAGCAGTCAGCTTCAGGTCTGTCAGGTTTAAGAGAGATGAGATTAACAATTTTTATAAGTAATATAGAAGCACATAAATATGAGTGAAGATTCTCTCTCTCTCTCTCTTATGCCTTTTAGGCCCAATTACAGTATAAACCTTCAACAAATCGTGCCAAGTCGGTTCTATCTTTAGCTATCTCTTGCAGTTGCTTCTAGCTTTTCTGTATATCGTTATTCTCTGCCTTCAAATATCAACTCCATATATTTCTATTTGACTTGCTCAAGGTTGGTTGGATCGTTAGCCTCTGCCTTCAAATCTCAACTCCATATATTTCTATTTGACTTGCTCAAGGTTGGTTGGATCGTTAGCCTCTGCCTTCAAATCTCAACTCCATATATTTCTATTTGACTTGCTCAAGGTTGGTTGGATCGTTAGCCTCTGCCTTCAAATCTCAACTCCATATATTTCTATTTGACTTGCTCAAGGTTGGTTGGATTTTGCAGCTAAAATTATCTACCGTATTAGGTAGTCAGCCCCAAGTCGAACCCTATCTTAGTCGTCTCTAACGACATGCGTTGTAGGTCGCAGTGTTACTATTCTTGACTTCCCCTGAGAGTCTCGGACAACACTCGGGAGGAGTGAATATTCGTACAGAGTAAAAAGAGAGTGGGAGACACAAAGAAGGTGCATAATGGATGAAGATGATAGACAGGGTGGGTGGGTTCGAGTCTCTGGTGGTTGGGAGTGAGATATGACCAGAGATTAGCGAAATGAACGAGGCGGAGTGACAGGGTCTCCCCGTTGCTATGGTTAACGAATGACAGCCAATCACAATGTGTCCGGTAGACACAAGAGCACTTTGGTCTACATATGTCTGCTCATGACAATTTGTCTGACTATAAAACTGGTACATCTTGTATCGTCGACTTCTCTATTAACACAGTCTTCATCTTCTTCTTCTTTGAACGCTCCATATAGACCACTTGTTAAACCACGCTTTGTGATTTGGATGTGATCTGAGTCTAAGAGCGATGGTACATTGTGCCAGTTATGCACCTACAAGTAGGCCAACACATCCGATTTCTGCAATGCTTGTTATTTACTAACCCATTCACTCGTCTGAGCCGATATTCTGGCTGCTGTCATTTTAAGATGACGCTAATTTGTGTTCCAGAGCCAGATGAGTAGCCCTTGTTGTGTTATATCCGTGTTTATGTAGTGTGGTCTTGATATTGTCTATCCATCTTTTTCTTGGTCTTCCTTCCCTTGCTCTAGTACCTGATCTCTTTTTATGGTATGCTGTTAGTGGTGGTTGGTTGTTTTCCATTCTCATTAAATGTCCAAACTACTGCATTTGTTGTCTTTCGATGTATTCGAAATTACAAATACTTGAAAGTACTTGAAAAACACATTACTACTACTATACAACACGACACCCGTCTATCGTGTGTTAATATATGTATGTGTGCTCTCTTTCCCTCCTGCACTAACACATACATTCAAAGCCAGGGAGAAGGTTAGGATATGAAAATGACACAAAGGCCGAGTATGACGGGTGACTTATGACATGGAACCCTCCTCTCCTTTCCCAGAAGATATCTACCGATTCTGGCCTGACAAGAAAATTATCATAAATATCTCGTCGTCTGACAGGCATTGGTCGTAAATACTGGGCTGCATGCCACGTTATCTTCCACTTATCCGTCCGATTGAGCTCTGATATCTAACAAGCGATGATATACACTGACTGTATATTTGCAGGTATCGTGCCGCGCTACTCCTGGGGCCACCGAACTGGATAAGATTTTAGTTGATATTTCCCTTTGTCTCTAGAGCATATAACCGTCCGTTCTGCAGCAGTTATAAATTGCTCTTCTTATCTTCTATCATAAACCTGTCTCGGATTAGAGCTACGCGTTCTAGGCATCCTGCTCTGACCTACGTTTCGTGTCAGTCTGCACGAAGTTTCTGGGTGTCTTGTTTATTTGTTTGTTATGTTGGCGGATTAAAGCCTCGTTAATCAAAGGCTTTAATTCATTGGAAAATTCATTGGAAAATTCATTGAAAAACAGAGACTCAAATGGTTTGGCCACTTGGTGAGAATGAACCCGAATATACCAGTTGCAAGAGCATACAACCTGAAAATGGAATCATCAAGAGGAAGGGCCAAAAAAAAGATGGGTTTATGGAGTTACATACATCTTAAAACTCCACAATACCACACCATATCAAGCGACTGAGGGTGTACTATCTCGGAAACCGATCATCAGTTAAACCTGCTACGCCTAACGGCAAAAACAGCAGAGGACAAAATAGAGAGGCAGAGACACGCGACTTTCAACCTAAGGACGATTCTTTTATTGGTTATATCAGAGCGTGAATGCTAACAAACATGAAAAATAAGAATTAACTCTTCTCGGAGAATACAAGATAATACGTTAATTCTCCGTGTCTCTTCTGAGTTCATGGATACCACCTTCCTCTTCTTCAATGATCCAGCGGCGCTTGAGCTCATCTCCTTCGGCCCAATGCTATGTAGCGGTATCTGCATGTGTTTGTAAGTTGTTCTTTTGTTCTGTATAATGTGTTGCATTTATCTGGTCTTGGAGGAAGGAGGATCTTCCTGACGTCATCTAGTGCTTGACACCTGAAGAGGTGGTGGTGAACGGTTTCATGATGATGTGGATACCACCTTCCAACTGTACAAACAGTTATGCGTTACAATTTTATTTACTCAATAACGAATTCTCCGTAAGGAATTAATTCTTATTTTTTCATGTTGGTCTACACACTCTCATATAAACTAAAACAAGGTTCGATGTTAGGTAGAAAACGGCGTGCTTCGGCGTTAAAGAGGATTTAATCCCCTGCAATTAATTTCTCCATACCGCTCTGTCCTGGGCAAAAAGCTCAATCTTTTCCATGGAATTGAGTCCGATATTTCTTGTCTCAGAAAAGTTCGTTTCATGGTTTCCCTATATCGTCCTCTCTTTCTTGAACCCTTTGCCTCCCAATTCAATGCCTGCTTTGATATTTTTTGAACATAAATATCACCATCTTCTTTTTCTTATAGCAGTTGCTACTAGCGGTTTACCAAATATTTCTCTGATTTCATCACTTCTCCTGAATTCGTCCCATTTTACGTTCATTATTTTTCACAGACATCTATTTTCAAATGCATTCAACTTACTTTCAATATCTTTAGTCATTTTCCAACTCTCGATTGCTTGTGTGTGGATTGCTACAATTTAGACATTTAGAACCGCTTGTGTGGTGCATGGACAACGGAGCATAGAACTGATGGTATCACTGCGACCTACAAGGCATTTCGTAAGAGGTGACTGATGTAGGGCCTAGGAAGCTTCCTAGTAATAAAAAGCATCGCAGAAATCGAATGTGCTGGCCTACTTGTAGACGCATAACTCGCACACGGTACAGCCGCTCTTAGGTTCAGATGACATAGAAATCCCAAGGAGTGGTTAACAAGTGGTCGATATGGAGCGTTTGAAGAAGACATTTAGAACGATAGAATACCGCCCGAGTGGTTACCGGGGCCTAAATTGGGGTGTAAAGAATATAACCACTGTTACCTGCCACGCATGTCGTAAGAGGCGACTAAGGAGGTAGGCGTGGGGCTAGCTACCCCACACGTAAAAAACACTAGATGGCTACAGAACGGAGAGCGAACCAAGTAAACGCTGGCTGAAACCGGACACATCGCCGAAGGATAAGCACCAGAGCTCCAAATGGTGCTGAAGATGTGACGTAAAACACACCAATGCTAAGGCTGCATGAATCAGATTTATGTGGAAATCTGGTACATCGGTCTGGGCGATGATCGCGAGCAGGGGGGGGAGAGAGAGAGAGAGAACGCAAATATACAAATCAACAAACATCATCACAAAGTCAGTCTTCTTGGAGTTGATCGTTCTTGCTGACAGTTATATGCTAGACAGAAATAGATATATTGTACTACATATTAACATCTATCAGACTTGACAATGTACAGCTGACGTCAGGACACGTGCATCCTGGTACAGTAGAACTGATTAGCTGACACAAATTGGACAGAGAAGCAGACATGCCAGGCCTGGACACTTGAGACTGTCTGTCAGATATCACTCACGCGCTGGCACGAGCAGGTCGGTCTTGGCTGGTCATCAGGTTCATATTTGTCAGTAGCTTTACGTAAGCTCATTTTTAGCGATGTGCTTTTCGTGATTTAGTGCGCTCGTGCACACGTAGGTGAGAATATATGTATACGCTTGTAAACAGTAATGTACGAGTACGTAAACACACACATAAACACGTGCACACACACAAACGTAAACATATACACCGTAAACACAGACATACACACGTACAAACACACACACACACATACATCCCAAACTAAACCACTACAACATTCGTCAGCTAACCTACAACATTCGCACGTAAACACCTACAACATTCGTCACACACTAAACCCCGACAACATACATCACAGACTAAACCCCTACAACATTCGTCACATTAACAGTTGAAACTAAAATAACGTCGTTACATGAATAGACGGCAAAAGCTGAACACGATGGACGGCCAAAGCTGGACACGATAGACGGCGAAAGCTGAACACGATGGACGGTCAAAACTGAACACGATGGACGGTCAAAACTGAACACAATGGACGATAAAAAGCTGAACACGATGGACGGCCAAAGATGAACATGATGGATGGCACATAGCTGAACACGATAGACGGGTCAAAACTGAACACGATGGACGGTCAAACCTAAACACGATGGACGATAAAAAGCTGAACACGATGGACGGCCAAAGCTGAACACGATGGACGGCACAGTGTCCACGATAGATGGCCAAAGCCGAACACGATGGACAGCCAAAGCCGAACACGATGGACGGCCAAAGCTGAACACGATGGACGGTCAAAACTGAACACGATGGACGGTCAAAAGCTGACACGATGGACGGTCAAAGACTGAGACTGACAGATGGACGGCCAAAGCTGAACACGATGGACGATAAAAGCTGAAAGATGGACGATAAAGTGAACATGGACGATAAAAGATGAACACGATGGACGGTAAAACTGAACACGATGGACGATAAAAGCTGAACACGATGGACGGTAAAAGCTGAACACGATGGACGGTAAAAAGCTGAACACGATGGACGATCAAAAAGATGAAACGATGGACGATAAAAGCTGAACACGATGGACGGTCAAAACTGAACACGATGGACGGTAAAAAGCTGAACACGATGGACGGTAAAAAGCTGAACACGATGGACGATAAAAAGCTGAACACGATGGACGGTCAAAACTGAACACGATGGACGATAAAAAGCTGAACACGATGGACGGTCAAAACTGAACACGATGGACGGTAAAAGCTGAACACGATGGACGAGTAAAAGCTGAACACGATGGACGATCAAAAAGATGAACAGATGGACGGTCAAAACTGAACACGATGGACGCAAAAGCTGTACAGATGGACGGTCAAAACTGAACACGATGGACGATAAAAAGATGAACACGATGGACGGCCAAAGCTGAACACGATGGACGATAAAAAGCTGAACACGATGGACGATAAAAAGCTGAACACGATGGACGGTCAAAACTGAACACGATGGACGGTAAAAGCTGAACACGATGGCGATAAGATACGACGTCAATCAACAGAATACACAAACCATGAGGTTGGACTGGAATTCATAAATCAGTGGTTGTAAACTTTGTATATACACCGCAACCGATGGGCAGTATTTGATGAATATTTTCACACAATATTATAAGGAATTAGTATATGTACATCATGAGGGTCTCGGTCTATTAACTCCGACGTTCTGAGTTCGAATCACGCTGCCACAATTTGGTTGCAAATTGTTTCGCGTGAATTTTTACAAAAGGACGATGGTACTACCCGTTCAGAAAGCAATGGCAAACTTCTGAACGTAATAATGCCTAGAAAAATCACAAACAACGTTAAAAAGCTGGAGTTGATTCGCAAAGTCCTGTAAAGGATATACAATTAACTTAACATCATGAGGAATGGATTAGAGCGCAGCTTCCATACGGGAGACATGTTTTCAACGGTAAGGCCAAAGATTTTCTTATGTTATGGCTATAAATGAAAAATCCTAACCTGAACAGCTTTGCGACGACTGCACTAGCCATGCGATCATTAAAATCGTGTGTCTCACGTCCCACCTGTCCTACACCGTCCTAATAAGCGGTACTACAGTTTTTTTGTTTTCTAGTATCTGTACATCGGATTTCAGTGGAGCGTCTGGCTTAATGGATTAGAGCGCGAACTACCATTCGGGAGACCCGGGGTTCAATTAGTTTTTTTTCTGTCGGGGGCATAAAGTAAAAAAATGATAACTGAACAATGTCGCAGGACTGCACTAGCCATGCGACCATTAAATTTCACAAGCGCATGCCCCCCACTCCCACCCCTATCCTACACCGTCCTAAAAGCGGGCATTACAGACAGTAATCACTTTAACAAAAACAGATTTCTATCTTGCAAGTAGTATTTTCCTCACAAATTCTCTGAAATGCTATCTTGCATACACTGGGAATGCAGGAATTTCAGGTTGAGAACCCTTCCATCATGAATACCAGACGAGAGAGAAAAACCACATAATCTTAAATCGTAACCGTCAAGAAACAAGAAAACAAAACACAATGGACAAGTTTAATGAAGCAATGACAACATCAGTACTAAACTTCATCAAGAAACAACAAATTAAATGGCTTGGCTACATAAGCAGATTACCAACAGTGCGCCTCAAAGAGCAATGCTACTCCGATACAGTGGATATAAAGTAAAAGGCCGTTCACGTAAAATGTGGACATGAGAGATAACAGAGGCGACGAATAACACTATTTATGAAAGCGACACAAAAGCCTGTTCTAGAAATCTCTTCTATCCTGACTCTGGATGCAAACAAGATTAGAGAAAAAAGAATTCATAACATATTGTTAATGGTTACTGAAGAGACTTTATAGCACCAGGGCAAACATATAGCCTCAACTGGGTACCAGACATGCTCTGGGAAAGTAAAGGCGGCGGCGTGATGTTGACCACATCACCCATCGTGATCCGACGGTCAATAAAAAAATACAGGCCTAACACTGTATTGACTATATACTGAGGTATGAAAGGGTTCCTTAGGGCAAACGTATAGGAGGTACTCAGTCTCGCATATCGATGTTTCCACCAGCTCGCTGGTTAAACACACTTCTCTTTCTGCCCCTCAGACATCCAATTCTACTTGTACAATGTGTAATTCATTCCAAACTCATTCTTATTCTTCTGCAATCAACTTCTGCCATGCGACTACTCCGGTATGTGTCATAACAGGGCGGTGCGCTTGAGGTCTTCACCGGTCCCACATAGTTTGTTTGAAGGGTTGTTTCTGTTGGCCATATTTCCATTCTCCCATTGCTCAGGCTGGGGTAGTCATGCAGGAAGTGCTCTGGTGACTGATTTGATGCTCTAGAGGTGCAGGCAGACGAGTCCTTGATACCCATTCTATGGAGGTATGCTCTGAGACCGCAGTGTCTCGTTGTAAGTCAAAGACCTTCTGTAAGGTAACTATCGTGCTCTAGACCAGTGTCTCGTTGTAATCTAAGACCGCTTGATATATTTATACTATCGTGCTCTGAGACCGCAGTGTCTCGTGAGTCAAAGACCGCTTCATAGATTTATCTACGTGCCCGAACCAGTTCTGTTATCTAAAGACCGCTTTTCTGTATAGTATATTTATACTATCGTGCTCTGAGACCGCATGTCGTGTCAAGACCGCTTTCTGTATAGTATATTTTATCGTGCTCTAGACGCATGTCTGTGTAAGTCTAAAGACCGCTTTTCTGTATAGTATATTTATACTATCGTGCTCTGAGACCGCAGTGTCTCGTTGTAAGTCTAAAGATCGCTTTTCTGTATAGTATATTTATACTATCGTGCTCTGAGACCGCAGTGTCTCGTTGTAAGTCTAAAGATCGCTTTTCTGTATAGTGTATTTATACTATCGTGCTCTGAGACCGCAGTGTCTCGTTGTAAGTCTAAAGATCGCTTTTCTGTATAGTATATTTATACTATCGTGCTCTGTCCAACTCATGAAACTACTGGATATATTCAACATTAAGTTTAGTGTCCTCATTGATCCAACATATGCCCGTGTGTTGCCAGGGCTCTCAAGGGGAACAAAGAATAGTAACACTGCCACCTATAAGGCATGTCGTAAGAGGCGACTGAGGTAGGGACAAGCTACACTAGTAAATAAAAAGTGTCGCAGAAATCGGATGTGCTACTTGAAGTATGACCTTCGTTTCGGTTAATGGTAGACCTTCACGACCTTCGTATGATGCACGAGCGAGAAGCTGTACGGAGAGACGGAGTCCCTAAAAACAACGGTACAATTCATGAAAAAATTTGGTTCATCGGTCTAGGCGGGAATCGAGAGAGAGAGAGAGAGAGAGAGAGAGAGAAGCTCACAGAAGATCCTTACATCTCCAACTAATACCTCACTGATGTACAATGACAAAATTTGATTCATCGGTCTAGGCGGGGATCGAGAGAGAGATCGAGAGAGAGAGGCTCACAGAAGATTCTTACATCTACACCTATTACCTCACTGATGTACAATGAAAAAATTTGGTTCATCGGTCTAGGCGGGGATCGAGAGAGAGAGAGAGAGAGAAAGGCTCACAGAAGATCCTAACATTTTCACCTAATACTTCACTGATGTACAATGAAGAAAACAAAAAAGAAGAATCATATAAAGATATGAACAAAGTCAATATATTGAAAACCAACTTTGACTAAGTGGTTAATACCTTGTCATGCGTTCCGAAGATCAAGGGTTCGAATCTGGACGGCGCCGTTTTGTTCACGGTTGCATTTTTTTCCAGAGACTTAGAATTGTTGCCGGAACCTATATTTACTTTTGCCCAGGCAGTGGCTTTTCAGCCTGCTCTTACTGATCTCACCTACACTGAGATCCGGGATCTCTGGAAACAATATCCCGATGACACCACGAGGGAGCGAATCAAGTAACTATGGAACGAGAGGTGAGCTCCTAAACTCTATATCACATAGATCCCAAACGAGAGGTGAGCTCCTAAACTCTATATCACAGAGATCCCAAACGAGAGGTGAGCTCCTAAACTCTATATCACAGAGATCCCAAACTAGAGGTGAGCTCCTAAACTCTATATCACAGAGATCCCAAACGAGAGGTGAGCTCCTAAACTCTATATCACAGAGATCCCAAACGAGAGGTGAGCTCCTAAACTCTATATCACATAGATCCCAAACGAGAGGTGAGCTCCTAAACTCTATATCACATAGATCCCAAACGAGAGGTGAGCTCCTAAACTCTATATCACAGAGATCCCAAACGAGAGGTGAGCTCCTAAACTCTATATCACAGAGATCCCAAACGAGAGGTGAGCTCCTAAACTCTATATCACAGAGATCCCAAACGAGAGGTGAGCTCCTAAACTCTATATCACAGAGATCCCAAACGAGAGGTGAGCTCCTAAACTCTATATCACAGAGATCCCAAACGAGAGGTGAGCTCCTAAACTCTATATCACAGAGATCCCAAACGAGAGGTGAGCTCCTAAACTCTATATCACATAGATCCCAAACGAGAGGTGAGCTCCTAAACTCTATATCACAGAGATCCCAAACGAGAGGTGAGCTCCTAAACTCTATATCACAGAGATCCCAAACGAGAGGTGAGCTCCTAAACTCTATATCACAGAGATCCCAAACGAGAGGTGAGCTCCTAAACTCTATATCACAGAGATCCCAAACGAGAGGTGAGCTCCTAAACTCTATATCACAGAGATCCCAAACGAGAGGTGAGCTCCTAAACTCTATGCCACAGAGATCCCAAACGAGAGGTGAGCTCCTAAACTCTATATCACAGAGATCCCAAACGAGAGGTGAGCTCCTAAACTCTATATCACAGAGATCTCAGCTTTTGTTTTAAAACCCATATACGGATGTCGATTGGTGTAAGATGGTGAACTTGGAAATGGAGTGTCAATAAAATGGCTACTTAAGTTGGACTGACGTTTTAAACAACAGGGAGGAAATGAAATTAAGGCGACTTATCTGTCCAGGGGAGTGGGCAAGGAGGAAGTTTGACAAGCACTGGTTTCATCAGAAGAAGAAGAAGAAGAAGGGAGGATGTGATGGGAAGTATACAGAAGTCTGAGACAAAACGAAAGCTTTCTGTGTGAGTATGTGTTTATCAACAGAACGGTCAGTTACAGGGCCGGCTCAAGGATTACATGCGCGCTAGGGGAGAAGTAGGTTCCTCACCTACCCATTCCCATGAGAGGCAAAACACTCGCTCCCACATATTTCCATTCTCATGAAAGTCACAACACTCGCTCCTTTCCTCACATTCTTATGAAAGTCACAACACTCGCTCCTCACACTCACATTCTCATGAAAGTCACAACACTCCCTCACCCTCACATTTTCATGAAAGTCACAACACTCGCTCCCTCACACTCACATTCTCATGAAAGTCACAACTTTCACTTCCTCACTCTCCTATTCTCATGAAAGTCACAACACTCCCTCACTCTCACGAAAGTCACAACTCTCACTCCCATTCTCATGAAAGTCACAACTCTCACTCCCTCACCCCCACATTCTCATGAAAGTCACAACTCTCACTCCCTCACATTCTCATGAAAGTCACAACACTCCCTCACCCTCACATTCTAATGAAAGTCACATCTCTCACTCCCTTACCCTCACATTCTCATGAAAGTCACAACACTCGCTCCCTCACATTCTCATGAAAGTCACAACTCTCACTCCCTCACATTCTCATGAAAGTCACAACTCTCACTCCTCACATTCTCAAGTGAAAGTCACCATCTCACTCCCCCACATTCTCATGAAAGTCACATCTCTCACTCCTCACATTCTCATGAAAGTCACATCTCTCACTCCTCACATTCTCATGAAAGTCACATCTCTCACTCCCATTCTCGTCACTCACTCACATTCTCAAGTCAATTCATTCTCATACTCACCTACTTCTTCACACTCACCAGAAAGTCACATCTCACACATTCTAAAGTCAACTCACCCCATACTTCCATTCTCAAGAAATATCTCAAGAAATGAATAAAAACCTCGAATCACCCCCTTAAAACCAACCTCATACCAGAGAAATGGAACAATTACTAAGAAATCTCAACCGAGTTAAACCAGATGATCCCATCCTGTCACTCATCCCGTCATACCGGCAGGACGTCTCATTATTAGCCTGGCATCTGTCACATTCAGACAGAACTGCCTGAGACAACTTAATGCTGGCCCCCTCTAGGGCATAGACAGTTTTCTGACAACTATGAATTCTCTACGAATCAACATGAAAAATTTGCTGATCATTTAGAGGCGTTTCCTGGATGATGTGGAATATAGGAACAAGTTATTCACAATTCTCGCCCTTTGTAGAACTTTTTGTTCTTGTCGGTACTAATGTTCTCCAAAAACCATGTGATCAGTTGTTCTTATTTCTATCTATTCTCTAATCCTGTTTTGCCTTTCAGCGTCAGGTCGAAAACGGAGACACCTGGAGCGAGTCCCTCTATGCGCATTGTTTTTCTTTCTCTTCGGTCCTGATTTGCCTCACAGCTTCAGGGTAAGAAGCGATTTCTAGAACGGGCTTTGGTGTATGCTTCATACATAGTGTCTTTCGTCGCCTCTGCTTTCTCTGAAGTCCACCTTTTTGGGTGGCCGGCCTTTTGCTTTGTATCCATTGTATCGGAGTAACACTTCTCCATGTGGCACACTGCATGTTGGTCAGTTGTTCCTGTTGACCTCACTGTTCTATCAAACCACGTGATCAGTAGCAAAAAATACACCCAAAAACACATCATTTAGTCACATCTACTGGGTTATACTGTATCATAGTGTCAGTACTGGGTTATACTGTATCATAGTGTCAGTACTGGGTTATACTGTATCATAGTGTCAGTACTGGGTTATACTGGATCATAGTGTCAGGACTGACTGTTCATAGGGAAGACCATCGGAATAGATACATGCGCAATTTCCCGATGTCAACTACAATCATACGTAGACTTTATCAAACGTTCACGATAGACCAACGAGACAATAGACGTCTCTCAAACGTTCACGATAGACCAACGAGACAATAGACGTCTCTCAAACGTTCACGATAGACCAACGAGACAATAGACGTCTCTCAAACGTTCACGATAGACCAACGAGACAATAGACATTTCTCAAACGTTCACGATAAACCAACAAGACAATAGACATTTCTCAAACGTTCACGATAGACCAACGAGACAATAGACATTTCTTAAATGTTCACGATAGACCAACAAGACAATAGACGTCTCTCAAACGTTCACGATAGACCAACGAGACAATAGACGTCTCTCAAACGTTCACGATAGATCAACAAGACAATAGACGTCTCTCAAACGTTCACGATAGACCAACGAGACAATAGACGTCTCTCAAACGTTCACGATAGACCAACAGAAAATAGACATTTCTCAAACGTTCACGATAGACCAACAAGACAATAGACATTTCTCAAACGTTCGCGCCAGACCAACAAGAAAATAGACATTTCTCAAAAGTCCATGATAGACCAACAAGACAATAGACCAACAAGACTACAGAACAACAATACAAAAGACCAACAAGATGATAGACCAACAAGACAACAGACCAACAATACAATAGACCAACACGACAATAGATCAACACGACAATAGACCAACAAGACAACAGACAAACAATACAATAGACCAACACGACAATAGATCAACAAGACTACAGACAAACAATACAATAGACCAACACGACAATAGATCAACACGACAATAGACCAACAAGACTACAGACAAACAATACAATAGACCAACACGACAATAGATCAACAAGACTACAGACAAACAATACAATAGACCAACAATACAATAGACCAACAAGACAACAGACCAACAATACAATAGACCAACACGACAATAGATCAACAAGACTACAGACAAACAATACAATAGACCAACACGACAATAGATCAACTCGACAATAGACCAACAAGACTACAGACAAACAATACAATAGACCAACAAGACAACAGACACACAATACAATAGACCAACACGACAACAGACCAACAAGACTACAGACAAACAATACAATAGACCAACAAGACTACAGACAAACAATACAATAGACCAACAAGACTACAGAACAACAAGACAAAAGACCAACAAGACTACAGAACAACAAGACAATA